>CABFVZ010000403.1:95891-129142 GCA_902151445.1 Timema monikensis
CACCACAAATAGAAACATAATAATTAAAAGTGTTAACGTGGATTCAAGGGCCTTGGTCATCTGATTAAATTGAATTAAGGGTGTTTTTCTATAAATATAATATACATGTATTCACTAATAACACTTTTTTTTAATAACTTCAATTAAAAGTAAGTAAATTAAACTTTTATAATACTATAGCTTGCATTATCTTACCTGTTCAATAAATTTAAATTAATTGTGTACACGTATTAATTGTCAATTATTTCGCAATATTAATTTACATCTCTATTTTAATAACTACCAGCAAATTGCGTGAATTTTTAACTTTTTTTTATCGTCGCGTCTTACTACCTGTTCAGGTTATACGCTTTAAGTACTAATTACGCTAATGGAATAGGAATTGGGAAGGTCGAATTAGAGGAAGTGAACCCGCATTTGCGTGGAGGGAAAGTGGAAAACCATTTAGGAAAAACAACCCCCAGTTCACCCGATCAAGATTCGAACCTCGATCTCCCCGTCCTCGGCAGTCGAGCTCAACACGACTAGTGCGTTAGCCAGCTACGCCACCGAGGCGGGGTTTTTTTTAGTAAATTTATAAACAAAGTTTCCCGAAACCAATAATTATTGCTGGTTGAGCGTATTTTACGAATGGGAAAGGGATTATATATTGTATATTTTTATTTTACTGGAGTGTACATAGTCGAGAGTAAGGGATGCTCTGATAGTTGGAGGGGTGCGGGTGGTGTTAAAGGAGGGATGAAAGTGGAGGGACAAGTGGAAACGGCGCACATATTTTTCTCTCACCACAAGACATTTTTACCCGTGTTTTTAACAAGCGGAAAAAAATAGAAAGGGGTAGAAAAAAAGACACCGAGAAGAATGAGGAGATAAAAAAAAATCTCTCGCTATCCCAAGAAATATTTCATACTCTAGCAGTTGAGGGAGTTGGAAAAGAGGGCGGAGAGGCAGAGAAAGATTCGCCGAAAACAAAAGAAGGTGATGTGTAGGAACGTTTAGAATAAGGAGTCAACGTAATTGTTTATGGCAAACCACATTTCAAACGCGGGAGAGAAATAAAAAATGGATACGTTACGTAAAGTTTTTCTATAGCCTAGTGATATAAAGAAAAAAACTTTTAAATCTTTAGTTTATGTTGTAAATATATTTGTACCGTGATTCATGGATAACGTTTTTTATTATTATTATTTTGATGATTTGCGTCTGTGAGCACCGCGTCTTTCTCCAGATTGGAACTATCCACATTTAATTCAACCAATCGGGTAAGGGACAAGGAAGGTAGAATTGAGAGTCAATGTAGTAGCATTTTCGTATATATATATGGAGAGAGAGAGAGAGAGAAGCCATTTAGGAAAAATAAACCTTAATCCATCCGGCCAAGATTCGAATCACAGAAAATCCAGTCACCTGATTTGGCCTTAAGTGTATTTTTTGAATTTAGACTAGACTGCCGAAGACCGGGAAATTAGGATTCGAATCTTAGTTGGGTGTACTGAGGGTGATTTTCTAAAATTATTTTCTCCTCTCCCTCCAAACAAATTCAAGCACACTTCCTCTAAATTCAACTTTCCTCATTAGCGTAATAAGTACATATATTTATAACATGAATACATGGTGCAAAGAAAAAAAAACACAATCTATCGCGAGTATCACGTGCTAGACAATGTAACCATTGATACGGTTGTTTGCTCAAATATAAAATGTTAATTTTGTTTTACTTTCTATTCAAAATTGAAATAAATGTATTCTTATTTGATAAATCTCTCTAACTTAAAGGACTTTTAATATGCATGAGTAAAGATAAATAAATTCCTTAAAGCCGAATTTTTCTTCTAAAAAACCAACAATGTAAGACCACTGATGACCCTACCCATTACGGTTGGGGGAGGGGGGGCGGGGGTTATCCCAACTGAATAGCGTTTGAATGTATTTTACTTTACGAAACGAAAATACACGAACCCTCCAAGAAATAAATTTTGTACTTTTATCTCTCACGTTCTCTTTTTCTCTAAATATATATATATATATATTTAGAGAAAAAGAGAACGTGAGAGATAGAAGTATATATACTTATATATGTATATATGTATATATATATATATATATATACTTATATATGTATATATGTATATATATATATATATATATATATATATATATATATATGTATATATATATATATATATATATATATATATATATATATATCAGAAAAATCAAACGAACTATTGAGCTAATAGAGCTCTTTTTATACCCCCTTTTTTATCCTCTGCTAAAGAACAGCCATTTTATTTATAAGTAATAAACGTCTGACACAGGTCCTAGTATGCCTTGGGCTTGGCCATAAAAAATCAACTCGATTAAATGTACCCCTTCTTGTGCTTTTTATAGGTCAAAGATCCCACGAAGATCATCAGAGTATAAAGGGAAGTTAAAATAAAGACCTATTATAAATAATGTCCCCCTCCAATTTTTTTTATTTAAGGTATTTAACGTGCACTTTCTGGACCGACTGATTATATCAGAACATCTGAATTTCTATGAGATAGAGCGAAAGGGCCTACCAATTGTGTCGTGAAAGGTATTTTCAGATATCTTACAGGATTCTTATACATACCACAATCTACATAGGACAACCGATTTTACTTCCCATCCGAAGGAAGTTGTGATACGGATTTTTATCGCTCAAGAAAGAGCCGTTGACCCCGGCTGGGTTTGAACTCACGAACATCGGGTCCTTAGGTGAGCCCTTTACCCCAAAACCACCGGGATTGGCAATAACTCAATCAGCAAACGTTAGTGCCCAAGTATATTAAAGTGGTGATTGAAAGGATCTTTTTTCGGTCAACATTGATAGCATTTCGTCTGACACTTCCCCTTTAAGTGATTAATTAACGGCCGGAGGTTGGGTATTGTGTCTGTTCTAGATTTAAGTAAGCGTGTAAGTCGTGTGCTGATATAATCAGTAGAGTCAGAAAGTGCACGTAAAACCAAGGATAGTAAATGATAGCATTTTATTAAATCATTATTGCTATTTTATAGATATATATTGGACCAACCGTAGCGGAGCTTTGTTTTAACAACCATTTGGAATTTCGTCTGTCTGTCCGTCTACTTGTCTGGATGTTTGTTCTAGGATAACCTCCAAATGCGTAGACCAATAATTTTAACGAAATTTAGCAGGGACATTCTTTGGACTTAAGCCGACATGGTTATTCCTTACAATATAGCTGCCGCTCAAAAATATGTCTGTTTTTTCGACGATAATTGCCAAATTTGAGAACACATGTTTAACTAAATGTGTAAGGGAAATTATTTGAATGAAGTCCAAACGATGTATGCCCATAGTTTTACCATGTGGTCACTCGTTTCAATATGGTGCTCGCTCAAAAGGTTTTTCGTTTAATAACTAATCTTGATTGATTTGAATATGAAACTCTAAGCGTTTTATTGCTTAAAAAAGGTGTATTTAAAAAAATCTATTGATATCTATTACGATACTGACGTCTTAAAGCGTTTGAGCAACTGATACTTTCTATGAGTATAATGCACTTTTGAATGTAATATTCATTTGTTTATTATATAATTTGATCGCCAAGGAGAATCAGCTTCAAATACAAGGATAAATTATTATAGGAGATATTTAAAATTGAAATCCAAAGATAAGTCTTATAACTGTAGTAACGATAAGGACATGGAGGGAACGAGGTCTACTGTTATTATTATTATTATTTTTATTATTAGCACCGCGTCTTACTACCCATTCGGGTTATACGCACTTACGCTAATGTGTGATGGTAGGGTGATTGTGAGATGAAATGAAGGACCTACAGTTTAACGTGGAATCCGAACCACGGTGGAGGCCTGGCATTCCCCACATTCACAAGNTAGTAGTTTGAGTATGAGGGATAGCAGAAAAGATCCTTTAGGAAAATAACACCCAGAGTTGACCTAGCCGGGATTTGAACCCCGACCTCAAAACAAGACTAAGTGAGCTTGACATTTAAACCCCACGATCTTCTTTACAAATTGAGAAATAAAAGCTTTAATGAAAAGACATATTTCAACCGAACCAATCGTAAAAAGAAATTTAAAAAAATGAAACCTTTAGTACGTGAAAGTGATATTAAATGAGGTGAACATGAAGGTATTTAAAAAAAAAAAACAGAGCGAGTGATACTTCCACAGGGAGTTCTCAACTCAGAGAGAGAGAGAGAAGGATCGATTCTTGGTTTCAGGACCCTGCAGTGATGGGACGCGCGGCATCGGAATTCGATTTCTCGTCCTAGCAGACTCAAGTCCTAACAGGCGCCTACACTCCGATAGGAGTTAGTTTTTGGAAGGAGTAAGGGGGGGGATAAGAGACGAAATAGGGGAGTGGGGGGAAAGTAGAAGAGAAAATAAATAGATGGAAGAAAATCGGGGACGTGAAGGAGAGCCAAGAAAAACTACGACCTCGTTCCGATACCCGCCATTTCCAATACCCGGCAAAAAAAAAAAATCGACCTTATTCTCGTCATCTTTGATATTATATAAATAAAGAAGCTAGTTTGAGCTATAAAGTATTTTTTTCCTATTCCAATGTATATTTTGACATATAAATGTAGTCTAAATATTGCATTTGTAGCTTCAACGATGAAGGAAATTGTAATTTTTTTGGGTGAAATGTGTTAGATACCCTTTCAGCCAAATATACAACCCACTCGAGCTCACTAGTTGTATTATTATTATTATTATTTGAGATATTTTACGTGCAATTTCTAAGCCGACTGATTATACCAGCACATGAGAATTTCTATGAGCGAGCGTGAAAGGACCTACCAATTTTGCTGGGAAAGGTATTTTCACATACCTTCCAGAGTCCTTTTACATGTCCACAATCGAGATGGGACCGACGGCTTTACTTCCACTACGAAGGAAGTTGTGCTACTGATTTTTTGTCACTCAAGTAAAATCAATCGTCCCAGGTTGGGTTTGAACCTAAAAATATCGGGGTTTCTGAGGTGAGCACTTTACCGCCAACACCCACCAAGGTTGACGAGCCTACTAGAGATGACTCAGCAGTGTCTCCTCATTGGTTGAACATCGCACGTATGGGGTACAGTATGGGTATAATTTGGCACCGAGGTTTAGTGGTCAGTGTACCTGGCTACGAAACTAAGTGTCCCAGGTTCGATTCCCGGCTGGTATGCCCTCATTTGTGTGCAAGGAAATTGTAGAACAACTTAATATACTCAACCGGGATTTGACCTGCGACTGACTTTTTTTTTCCACTAGCCCAACCTTGTAGGGCAGAGGTCGGCAACCTGCGGTCAGCGTACCAAGAGTGGCACGAGGAACGATTTTAAATAACAACCTGAGCGATTTGAATAAAAATAATATAACACATTTACTTTTAATTAAAACCATTGATGTGAGGAATAATTTTAATAATAAAGTGTTTTATGTTTTAATGATTAAAATGATTGTTTCAAAATTTCAAAATAAAGTATTCAAAATTTAAATTTTGCAAAACACATTTATAACTTTTGTGTTTATTCCAATTTATCTTATTTATATTAAAATAAGTTAGTAATTATTCAAGAAACAGTACTTATTTAATGTATTCGATTTAAAAACATGTATTTACATTTTACAAGATCAACTTAAATTGGTTTTAATAGTTGTAAAAGTTGACTAGTATAAAAATATAAACGTTTTGGGTGGGCTTAGGTTGGTTAACACGCTGAGTGACTTTGTAATATTACTTCGGCATAAGATTACTAAAAGGGTGTTGACACTTGTTGTAGGGTAATAAGCGACAAATGGTACCAGCGACATTTCGTACCGCTCAGGAAGATGGCTACCTGAGAAGGGTTTACTAATGACTTTAAAATATTTACGTTGTGACAGATGGTACCACTTGATGAGTAAGTGTCCCAGGCTTCAGTTTTAAATTCATTTAGGCGAATTTAATTCAATTAATATGTAAGATGCCTCTGATATGTAAGGTAACGTCGCAAAGGAGAATGGCAATGATAGTGGAATGGTTCAAGTATTTGAAATCTAACTTAACCTAACCTAATCAAACTTAAACTAGGAAACCTAACCTAACCTAACCTGGCCTAACCTAATCTAACCTAACTCACTATTTAACTTACACTAACTGAAATTTTGGCGTCCTCTCAGCTATTTGCTATCCAGTAATGAACTTTGCTTGCACATATTAGCTAGTTTTTTTTTTAGTATAAATAGATAAAGGTGGTACCATTTCTCGCACCCTAAATATTTTGAAGTCATTAGTTGACACTTTTCAAGTAGAGTGGTACGAAATGTCGCGGGTACTATTTGTCGGGGCACCGTTGTAGGATATAAAAAAAATTCCAATAAAATGACATAAACATTTCATACTTCACCATAAAGTAACTTTATTTTATTTTTCATCAATGAAAAACTGATATCGATGAAACCAACTTATTCAAATGTAGATAAGTTGTTTTTTCATATTTAAAAAAAAAAACAAGTTCTGGTTTTGAAAAAAAAAACAAGCAAATATATTTTACCATTATGTTAAAAGACTTTTTTCAACTTACGAGTTTGAGTTTCATTTCTCCTAACACAGCAAATAGAGCGTTGTAACAATGTTTACATTTTCCCCCACGGTCTTAAATTTAATGAGGTATGAAATATAAAACTGCCTCAAAATATCTCAATTTGTACAGAAATAACAGATACTACCGAGTTTTCATAGAAATACAGTCAAACGTGGATGGATTTCTGCTCTCATTTTAAGAAAATACAAACTTATACAATTAATGTTTGTAAATAAAGAAGAATACAGATAAAAAATATGAATCAGCCACACAAATTGTAATTACTAACAACGCTAGTTATTCTATTCTAAATACGTTTTAAGGAAATCTATTTTCCTATTTTGGGGTGCATCAAATTATACTCGGAATAAGGAACAAGAAATAGGACTAGAGGAATACCCAAATCGGTGTTCACACGGTCTAAGGCGCTAGTCTCACAATTTAAAATATTAATATTTTAAAACCGCGTCTTATTATGCATTCAGGATATTATACGATTATGTACTAATAAAGCTGATGAGTTGGGGATGAGAAAGGTTGAATTTAGGGTAAATGCATCTGCATTTGCGTGGAGAGAGGGGGGGGGAACCATTAAAGAAAAAACACCCTCATTACACCTGACAGGGTTTGACCTACGACCTCCCTGTCATCGGAAGTCTAATCTATTAAAAAAGTAGCATCTTAAGCCATTGTGGTCCAACTAGCGGCTCGCGGGCCTGATGCGGCCCACGCTCACTGGAAATATAGCCCTCACAGTGTTCTTTCTGGAGAAAGATTAAAGGAAACCTCTGGGTGGCAAATGTGAAATAGCTAATGATTCAAATGAATTTGTTTAGGGTCATGATTGCATTTTATTACGCAATTATTTGATTAAGAATGAAATGTGTATATATATATATATATATATATATTATAATACTAAGTTGGTGAGTGAAAGTGTGTGTGCGTAAATATTTTAGCATTTTTGAGAGGTTAATAAACTTTTTATGGTAATAAAATTCGAATAATTCTACCAACCAAAAATATTATATATAAGTATTGAGAGTATTTGTTCATTAAGTGTTGTTTGTAGGCCTATATTAGAGTAATGGGACTACTAAACACATCTTTGGCCCGTGGTGCAAACCTATAATCAGATTTGGCCCTTGAGGTGAAAAAGTTAGACCATTATATCTTAAGCCTCTGAAGCGGGTAAAAAAAATTAGTTTAAAAAAACTCGGAACTTTTTTAATGCAAAGTATTAAACAAAAAATGTGGGCAAAAATTTCAAAAATATTAGTCAAAAAATATTGTTAGCGGTTAATCGATATATTTTAAAGATAAAACGATTCCTTTTGACAACAAGTTGTACCCTGTCTGATTGAGGAACTCACCGTGCTGAGACTGTCGACGCAGCTGGTGGAACTCTCAGAGTTGACCCTGTGCAAGAACTCCTCGTACTTCTCGAGGGTGGTCAGACGGTGCAGCAGGTTTTGAAGCAGCGTGGACACCTCCTTGCGGATACCGGGTTCGATGGTGACACACTTCTGGGTGAGACTCCTCACGTGGGCCATCACTCGCTCATCCCTGAAGTCGTAAGGGAAGGTCTCCGTCCATTCGGCGAGGAGCTGCACCAGGTGAGGCACGAACCGGCCGAGGCGCTCCTATAGGTGACAAAAGGGGAACAATTGGTTTAGTAGTGCGGGTATCGCGTCATTGGGGAGACCTTTGTTCTACCGTCAGATGGGTATTTTATGTGCTGGATGGTCGAGTGGTTTAGTAGGGCGGATATCGCGTCATTGGGGAGACCTTTGTTCTACCGTCATATGGGTATTTTATGTGCTGGATGGACGAGTGGTTTAGTAGGGCGGATATCGCGTCATTGGGGAGACCTTTGTTCTACCGTCAGATGGGTATTTTATGTGCTGGATGGTCGAGTGGTTTAGTAGGGCGGGTATCGCGTCATTGAGGAGACCTTGGTTCTACAGTCAGATGGGTATTTTATGTGCTGGATGGACGAGTGGTTGAGTAGGGTGGGTATCGCGTCATTGGGGAGACCTTTGTTCTACCGTCAAATGGGTATTTTAGGTGATGGATGGACGAGTGGTTTTGACGATTTGAATATAATCTGCTGGTGCCCTCAACAAGTTTCAATAAGCACCGACAGCAAGTCAAATCTATTAAATCTGTTAGCAGAGTAACTAGAATAGATGACAATATAGCTGAAAGTTACAACCAGTTCTGAAATTATTTTAAGGTGAGAGTGTTAAGAACGAGAGTAGAGCTAAACTTTTTTTGGTCAAAATAAATCAAATATTTCTTCGGTAGAACCACACATTGCGATATCAAAAATCCTTGAATTCTGTCAAGGATATCCTGGAATTTAATGACAACTTTTTATATCACTTAAAGAGTTTCTCATAAAATGTTAATATAGGTACTCATAATAGATATTTAAAAACTGTTGATTTCACCATGTGAAGAAAATTAAACTCTTATGTTTCTACAGAAAATATATTTGATTTATTTTGACCAAAAAAAGTTTTTGCTATAAGCACTTTAAAAACACTGGATTTTCTTGCGCCCCCTACATCGCCATTTTAGGGTATTCATTCGTCAATTCATGTGATCTGCAGAAGTCACTTTTGATAGAGAGTATCAATACCTATAGGACCCGTCTCGGTGACCTCATGGTCTAACGCGCTACTATCGCAGTAGACTTGACTGCCGATGATTGGAAGATAAAGGTAAGAATCTCAGCTGGGTCTACTGAGAGTGGTTTTTTCAAAATGTTTTTCTACTCTCCCTCCATGAAAATGAAGGTACACTTCATTTAAATTCATGCTCCCTCATCCCAACTCATTAGCGTAATTAGTACATAAGTGTGTAACTCGAACGCGACACTAAAAAACCTTATAGACTCTAATAACACTAATAGTAGGTCTATATAAAATGTTAGCTATGTTGACCATTAAAATAAAGTTGTATTTACGAAAAGGTCCTCTTTACCAGAATTCTTTATTTTATTTTAGCAGATCATCTTACTAGCCGTTTGGGTTATACGCTTAGGTATAGCTACGCAAATGGTTTTAGGGATTAGTATAGGGGATTCGGAATGTTATATTTGTAGGAAGTCTACCCACATTTTCGTGGAGGGAGTATGTGAAACCATTTTGGGGAAGAAAAAAAAACCACTCAGTACACCTGACTGAGATTCGAACCTCGATCTCCTCGTTATCGGCAGTCTATTCATCTAAAGCGAAGTAGCACCTTAGACCACGTGGCCACCGAAATGGGTCAGAACACACTTAGTTAATGGAACAGTGAGAACTAAATCAACTCAGAATTACTCGCCTCGGTAGCGTAGTTAGCTAACACACTAGTTTCGTGTTGAGCTCGACTGCCAAGGACGGGGAGATTGAGTTTCGATTCTCGGTCGGGTGAACTGGGGGTCCTTTTTCCTAAATGGTTTTCCCCTCTCTATCCACGCAAATTCGGGTTCACTTCCTCTAAATTCAACCTTCCCAATTTCTAATCCATTAGCGTAATTAGTAATTAAGCGTATAACCCGAACTGGTAGTAAGACGTGGTGCTAAATATATTAATTTTTTTAAACCTCAGAATTGTGTGTACGGAGTTTCGCTGAAATCTATCATACATGTTACATGATAGGGTTTCCACTGCTAGTTTAGTACGCAATTACTTGTGTTTTCCAGGCTCTTCAAGAGAATTTTTAAATATTTTTTTTTCAAGGAATTTAGAGTAGTAGAGAGTAATAGAATCGACTCATTTGAAAGTCATATAATTTGGGTTTAGAACAAATATTATTTTACCTCGATAAGCAAATGTTTCTGGGTGAAAAAAAAAAGGCGGAGGGAGGGGGGGGGGGGGNCATTTGTTCAAATCAACGAAGGCCTACTATTGAAAGAATGATGTTAAATGTCTCAAATTAACAACAACAAAAAACTCGTAATTTTTATCAGTTTTTTAATCATCTGTGTTTTACTGGTTCTTTAGGATTTCCAGTTGTAAGCAAAAGTGCTTCAAGTATTTAAAAAAAGTAATTAAATACTATTGAAAGAACTAGCTTTATCGCCATTTTTAATGAACCAGTTGTAATGAATACGTTCTCTAACAGTGTAGGTATTAGCAGAGAAATTTAAAAAAATTTAAGTAAAATTGAACCAACTTGGAGGACAAATTCAAAACACCTTGCCGCAAACGGCAGGAATAATTACATGAGCTCGGTTCTTCAACCTCCAATCACAATCACTCTATGCCAGTAGTATCCGCTGGCGCTGAGCTAGCATAGTAGGTGGCAATTTTATTATCTTTAAAAGTGCGAATATGTGTCACTGCATTTCATTCAGTGAAATGTTAGTTCTATCACATTTCACTAAAATGTGTGTCAGTGAAACGCGCGAACAGCCAATAGCTCTCGTGCATTCGGAAGATTTATTTTGTAACGAACGTTACACAGTTTAATTAAACTGAAACGTTATTGGGGAGTTCAAACAAAGCGACACTGACGAGGTAATTGAATTGGAAAAACCGAAATAAAACATCACGTGACAATTAGAATTACGTACTTTAACCACAAGAGGAGTACACGCGAATAAAGGACAGGGAAAGAATTTTGGGGGGGAAACTCCCTGTTGAAGGATGTCCCCTGGGATTGGGGTTAGATTCCTGTTTGGAAACTACAAGTAACTAGACATTAGACAAGATAACTACGTGTGTTTCGGAGTTCACTATATTCAGAGTTGTTCAACACAGCTCTAAATCACGTTTAAAATTGATTTTTTTCTGGTGCTTTGCATCTTGCTAATCTTTCAGTAGATCTGCATAAAGTCTGTTAAGCGTAGGAATTGTTTTCTGAAATGTCTTTTTTCCTACCAGAAATATATTATCTAGTAGGATATTGGTAGGAAAAAAGACCGTTAAGAGAGTAATTCCTACCGTGAATGAAATTTATTTACACTAGTGGGGTAGGAAAAGGGGAAAATGTAGGGTAGAAGAAATGTACCCACCTTTGTTTGGAAGAATAGGTAAATGCCATCTAGAGAAGGGGAAAGAACTCAATACACCCAGATAAGACTCAAACCTCTACCTCAACGTCACCACCACGTGGACAGTGGGTCGAGAAGGTTTTCAGCTAAAATACTAAACTAGTTCTGTTATTTGCCATGAAATTCAGATTTCATGCGAAAGAATACCTAACAATTTGAAGATTTTGGTGATCAGTTCTAAGCCACATTTAAAAGCTGTATATCGCATTACCTGACGTATGAATATGTTAAAAAGAGATCTAGTAGCTTTTATACCTGTTAGACAAAGCTCCTTCTATGAAAATTGGATTGTAGTTGATAATCAGTAATGCTAATATATATATATATATATATACACTCACATACAAGACACCTTAGATCAGTCAATAGCGTGTCAGTCTACTGAGTCATAGTTCCCGGGCTCGATTCCCGGCATGACCAATTTTTTTATGATTAATGAAATGTAGGTTTACACTTTCACAGTGATGAATTAACGGCTGGGGACTGGATGTTGTGCCTGTCCTAGTCTTGAGTTAGATTATAAGGCATGTGAAGCTATGACAAGCCGGTAGTGGAAAATATATGGCTTGAATAAACAGTAATGGATGTCCAAAAATAATGTGTGTGTGTGTGTGTGTGTGTATCTATACTTATAAAATAACATGTCCTGACTGACTGATTCATCATCGCCGAGCGCAAACTATCAAGGCTACAAGCATGAAATTCGGACTGTATATTCATTTTGTTATGTAGGCACCCACTAAGAAAGGATTTTAGAAAATTCCACCCCAAAGGGGTCAAAATAGGGGATGATAATATGTATGATAGTCTGTATGAAAGTCCGTCATTTTGAAAGTTACATAAACAAAATTTTGTATTTCGGTTATTGACGTAAAACAAATAAATACGTGTTTCAGGAATTTTGGAAATTTTATTTAATAAGGGATGAAAAAGGGGGTGAAAGTTTGTATCGGACTTGCATTATTTTTGATCTGAGGTCAAGTTATGGTCATCAACGTAACGTAATATTTTAAATTAATCTGTAAATACATATGTATATTTTCGTATTTGTATATAATCAACTTCCACGCGAGCAAAGCCGTGGGCAACAGCTATCTAGTATATATATATATATTAAACGAAGAATATAACATACTGTCAGATATTCACAACCGTTCTCGTAACTAAGTGATTAGAGTGATCTACTACAAATCTTAAAGTATCCTGGTTCGATCTTGAATGATGCTGACAAAGAAGCCAATGCAGCTGAACAACGACCAGTCAGATAAAGTCCAAACATGCTATATACATCTAACAACCTGTCGGGGACACAGATTACAATCTCAAAAATGTCAATCCATGACACACTGAGCGTTACGAACATAATATGACAAATAAATTGAATCAAAGTGGGTTATTTCTTTGAAGAAAGGTATATCTCTTAGCAGAACAAAAAAGTTTGTTTAATATAACAAAAAAAAGTATGGATAAAAAAGAAAGAGCGTTGTTAGCCCGTTAACTTAAATACAACTACCATTGACAGATTTCATAATAAGCGTCATAGTTCATCAGTTATTTTTGTAACTTTATAAACCTAAACCAAAGAAGAGGATTATCAAAACTGTAAGAGGGTATCTGCCAAAATGAAGCTTCTAAAGCATCCATTCTCTACAGAATTCAATGACATTAAGTTGCAACAACCAAAGATGCTCCGGGCGTTATAGACGTATTCCATTAGACGTAACAAAGGGAAACATCTAAGAGAATCTTTTGAAAGATAAATTATTGTTGTAAAGGTGAAACAGTCACAGCAGTTTCCAACAATTCTTTTTACACGGTTTTATTTTGACAGGATATCAAAGGGGGAAAAATATCGATTAAGATCAAGGTTTAAGTCACTATTTTGTGTGAGAAAGAAACCTCGCTTTTATGATTTTACTTTTATTGGAATTACTGCCCAAAATATATAATTTAAATAAACTCTGATAAGTGGATAGATTTTTTTTTAAATAAGTTCCATCTTGCCAGATGTATGAAATAGTAAGGTATTTTCTTAAGAGCCTATACATCTTTTAAGATGTAAAGGAATATATTTTAGAGCTAGACAAAAGATTACATAATTTTCATCTTTCAAAAATTGACTGGAGTAATTCCCCGACGGGTAGTATGACATGGAGCAGAATAAAATGTTTTGACAATATATCAATACGTCAATCACCATATTACATCGACATCGTTACATAATGACAACTATTTTGTGAGTTTGTACGTATTGAGGTCATTAGATGTTAAACACTAGAGAAAACTTTGTCGAGTTAACAAGTGTACATTGATGTTTTTAGATGTAATTTGTTAGAGGAACCTCTTAAAATGGGATTAAACGAGACGTTTCACGCGAAAAATCACCAAATTCCACTTACTTAGTTGTCCAAGTCACAGGATTTGTAATAAGGTCAAGTATAAGTGAGGATATTTAGTGATTTTTATGCAAATCTACTGCTCAAGATCATTTTTAAAAGACCTCAACAACTTTTTTTTATTATTAAATCAAGAACCATGTCTTAATATCGTCGGTTATATTCACCGATTAAAATAAATTATATATAGAGTGCGGCTTCGATATTGAAAGCTTGTAAACTTTTATAAAATAATCCTTGGGTGGGGGGGGAATCTGTTTGGTAGAAATTGAGATAGTGCTTCTTTTTTTTTTACCTTTGCATTTTACTACCCGTTTGGGTTATACGCTTTTATAATAATTATGCTAATTGATTTAGGGAACAAGGGAAGGTTATTTTTATACGAAATGTACATGTATTTGCGTGGAGGTAGGGTGAAAAACTATTTTGTAAATTGTAAAACCAGCCTCAGTACACCCGACCGAGATTCGAACCTTGATCTCCCCGTTATCGGCAGTCTAGTCTACTGCGAGAGTAGCGCGTTAGACCATGCGGCCATCGAAGCGGGTGAGATATTGCCGTATAAATAAATTATCGTCCTTTAAAATGTTTGCTTTTTAGAATATTTTGGAAAATTGAAATTTATGTACACTTTCTCAGTGTAAAAGCTTACAAATTCGTTGGGTAAAACCTCAATCATGTCGAAGGGAATCACTTCAAGTTTCAAGTAGGCCTATTTATATTAATAAGTGTCTGTACGTATACATATAGATCACATTTTATTAATTAATTTCTAATGCGAAAATCTGTATTGATTAAAAAATTTAAAAAAAAAAGCAAATTATATAAAATTTAACAAGTTAGAGGAAAATATATAATCAAACTATTTCTATGGAAGTTTAAAACAATTAATATACAAACTTTTACGCCATTATATCCATGTTTTAGTTTGGATATAAATAAATTGAGTTGCCCTAGTGTTGTTTATTGTAATTTTTGTTTACATTTACAATACACGGTATAGCCAGAGCAATTCAAAACAAGTTACGAAAGCGAAACACGTACTTGATCAAGTTTGTTGAATGAACTTTCCCGTCCGATGACAATAAGGAATTTTTCATTAAAACCCGAACACGCAGTTTGCCAACGTGAACATTTTAAACATTAGTTTGCATTTCCTCAATATAGTCGATAGCTTTAGTTTAGTAGTAGTAATAATAATAATAATAATAATAATAATAATAATAATAATAATAATAAAAGGACTGGTTTAGCTAACTTCAACTTTTGGAAAATTTGTTTCCCTATGGGATTGGAGCCATAAGAGAAGTACAAACTTGTTGGATAATTACTGGGATGAGGTGTCTGGTATAAAAGTCTCCCACGATAAATATGATTAAATATGCTTCAAAAAAACATCACTTTTAAATTGTTTTGTATAACGATACCATTTTTCTTTTGGGTGAATTTTTTGAATATTATAACGATCTTTTATAAAGATTATGTTTGATTTTGACCTGAGATTTTGATACCAGACCAGTGTTTTGGTTTATTCTATTAATATATTGTAGTGAATGTTGTTCTAAAAATTTGTTTTATTTATGTTATTTCGCCAAACGTTCTATGTTGATGCATTTACATTTCTCTAAAACTGTCTTACTCTTTTCGAACTAAAAAATTAAAAGTAAGAAGAAAAAATTATATTTATGGCTCTCCATTATCTTAATTGGTTAATTATAGTGCATTTAAACAAGATTTAGTATCATATTCATTACTTTTATTTAAATTAGTTTGTTTGACCTGCGAGTAATACAAACAAGCAATAAGGTTCATTATAGTCCATAAATCAAGAAATAAAGTACAATTATTTTCCAAATTACAATATGATCAAAAATTAACCGGAACATGATCACGTATGTCACTTTTCAAAGAAAATTGATTATACTTTCCAGACTTCAGCCGAAGTAGACAAAGGATCATTTATGTAAAAAGCAGAAGGGGAGTGTGAGATATCATATATGCGAAAATTATAAGAGATAGCGACAGATCCTCTATACGAAAAACAGAAAGGAATAGCGACATATTATTTATGTGAAAAACAAAAGGGGATAGCGACAGATCCTCTATATGAAAAACAAAGGAATAGCGACATATTATCTATGTGAAAAGCAGAAAGGGATAGCGACAGATAATATATGTGAAACACATAAGTGGATGATGACAGATCATATATGTGAAAAACAGAAGAGGATGATGACAGATCCTGTATGTGAAAAACAAAGGGGGATGATGACAGATCATATATTATATGAAAAACAGAAGCGGATGATGACAGATCATATATGTGAAACACATAAGTGGATGATGACAGATCATATATGTGCAACAGTTGAGTCTCACCTTGGCCGGCCCGTGCTTGTCGCCTAGCTTCTGCTGCTGGTCGCACAGCTCGCAAACCTCTCCGAGCAGCTCGTGGGGTTTGATGAACAGTCGGGAGCTCAGCAAGAAGGCGAACAGATAGGCTCTGTCCGGATAGTAGTCGGCCGTCGGTACCATGTGCTGCACCAGTGCGTCCAGAGACCCGGACACCAAGTTACCGCCATCACGATACACCAGTGCCTGAAACAAAACAATAATAATAATAATAACAGTCCCGTCATCACGAATCGTTTGGACATGGACATGGTGTTCACAGTAACTTGAGAATGAACAGAGCTGAACAGAATGCTCTGAACGTAGTGGCTTAGAACCGAGTGCCACACACACCGGTGGACACGTGGTCTAAATGTCAAGTTCGTTTATTCTGTTTGTTGGCAATGGGTAGGTCGAGGTTCAAATTCTGGCCGGGTGTATTGAGAGTGTGTTTTTTTTGTTGTTATTTTCCTAAATTCTTTCCAACCTTACCTCTAAGATAATCTGGGCAAATTTCATTCTAAAATGACCCGCCTCGGTGGCGTAGTTGGCTAACACGCTTGTCGTGTTGAGCCCGACTGCTGAGAATGGGGAGATCAAAGTTCGAATCTCGATCGGGTGAACTGGGAGTGGTTTTTCCTAAACTGGTTTTCCACTCTCCCTCTACGCATATGCGGGTTCACTTCCTTTAATTCAACCTTCCCAATTCCTAATCCATTAGCGTAATTAGTACTTAAGCGTATAACCCGAACGGTTAGTAAGACGTGGTGCTAAATAATAATAATAATAATAATAATAATAATAAATTCATTCTAAAATGCTACCCTTCTCATTTATACCCCAATAGAGTAGTTATTATGTGAAACCCACTTCGGTGGCCGCGTGGTCTAACGCGCTACTCTCGCAATGGACTAGACCGCTTATAGCAGGGAGATCGTGGTTTGAATCTTTGATGGGTGTACTGAGTGTTTTTTCCCACAAATAGTTTTCCACTATCCCTCCACGAAAAGGCGGGTAAAATTTCTATAAATATAAAGAGCAAAAACCATTAGCGTAATAATTAGTAAATAAGCGTATAACCCGAGTGAGTAGAAAGGCATTATGGGAACAAAATCAGAGCCGCTTATAATAGTCTCGCCCTGATTCTTGGAAACTATTATTAATATTGTGTTTATGTATTTCTTCTCAATATCTTGTTTATTATTATTATTATTATTATTATTATTACTATTAATAACAACACCGCGTCTTACTACGCGTTCGGTTTATACGGAATTACGCTAATGTGTAATGGTAGGGTGATTGTGAGATGAAATGGAGGACCTACAGTTTAACGTGGGATCCGAACCACGGTGGAGGCACTGGCAGTCCACACATTTATAAGTTGTGATTAATCCACGTATCTTCAGAGATGAATGAATAGTTTGGAAATCAGAAAAATCTGTGCCGGGACCGAGGATTGAACCCCGGGCACCATCACAGAAGTCTTGACACCTTACCCCTAGACCACCAGGTCACCTTGGTTAGTAGTTTATTAAAGTAATACAATTAATTACATCTACAGAGCCCCAATTATGTTTTAAAACACGTTAAATTGTTTCTAAAGAGATTTAATATTTAAAAAAAAGTTATGGAATTTCTTGTCTAGATAATTAATTTCTGGGTTATTAAGAATTTGCCTTTTTTTTTGTCATGGATTGGCATGGAAAGAGAACAAAAAGGGTTTAAATAAAAATTGGACTTAAAACTATTATGTGATTTAGTTAATTTCTTACACAATAATCGATTTTCGTTAGTGAAGTGAGAAACACAACCTTGTTATTATTAATGAAAACGTGAGTATACTTAGGATTATAGAAACTATCGTAGTGTCATCCCACTTTTGCTTGCTCATTTGCATGCTCGTTAGGGGCTCCGCCCCCAAACCCCCAATGAGTTTTATTTGCAAGTGGATGTAAACTAATGTAATTCCAGAGCAGATTTTTTGATAGGTCTTACCGTTTAACCACACGAGACCTCCAAAGAAAGGTCCGCAACGACTTTAAAGTTGCTCTGAAATTTTGAATATTTTTTTTCGGGAGTTAAAAATTAAATTTTTAATCTTTTTGGAACTCTACCGTCGGTTACAGGCTAAAAGATATAAGTTTGCCAAATTTCAAGTTTCTAGCTCATCTGGAAGTGGGTAAACATTAACGTCAGTGAATGAGTCAGCCATGTGGCTTTATAGTAAGTAGTATAATAATAATATGTATATATAATTACGATGGGTGCTTTTAATGTGCTCCAAATCAGTTATTTTTTTGCATGTTGTTTGGACATAAGTAAATTTTATATAAAGCCTAAACTATTGACTAAATTTTGTTCAAATTTTATATTGAAGGATATTTCCAATATTTATATTATATGAAACATAAACTTACAAATTAGACGCACGAGTACTTTATCTAAAGTAATAAATACAAATAAAAACTCAGTTCTTTTAAAACGGAGAAGATTATTTTGATTACATTTCTCTCATTAAGTATATTATAATAAATAAAAATGCACAAATCAAATGTGCACATTTATAACAAGAAGAGATTTTTTTTAAATATAGTTATAACGAGAGATGTTTTCGTGTATAAACGATTGATCCAATCCTAGTAATGAATACATGAATTTAATCATTGAAAGAATTATACCTTATACAACAAGAACTTGTGAAAGTATAATAATAAAGTTTACACCATTTATCCTACTTCTCCAGTGATAATGAGTCTTCCAAGAACCCAATGCAAGCGTTATAGTTGTGACTTCGCTCAAATTATTTTCGGTACCATGCTCACTAAATAGTTTTAGTTGAGTACTTAGCAAACTATTTCATGAATAAAAGTATATAGTACAGAATAAATCTATAGTTATATTTTATTCGTTCAAGAATACATTAAGAAACAACTATAAAGAGAAAAATATTTTTAGCACCTCGTTTTACTGCTAGTTCGGGTTATATGCCGATTTATTAAGTACGCTATTGATTTAGGGAGGTTATATTTAGAGTAAGTGTGTCCACATTTTAGTGGAGGGAGAGTGGAAAACCATCTTAGACAAAACCATCCTTAGTACACTCGACCGAGATTCGAACATCGATCTCCCCGTCATCAGCAATCTAGTATACAGCAAGAGTAGCTAGTTAGATCACGTGACCATTGAAGAGGGTTACGTATCTGTTATCTAAGGATTAAGAAACACACATAAGAATAACTAGACTTGAGAAGCTGGATTTTAACTGAAAGAATAAGAATTAACTTTGTTATAAAAGATTTGAGTTTGAGCCAAATGGACCAAAATACGATGACAGTCTTTTATATCTAGAGCCGGAAAACCATTGAGTATTAATTCTTTTTTTTTAGCATCACGCTTCTTTCAAAGTGTGAATGGGTACCACACCATTGGGTGTAAATTTACAGCTCCACTCTCATGGGTTTTTTCTTATTTACAAACCATTATTGTACCTGATGGTACACTCAAACAATGCCGACGTGCTGCCGCTTCTGTTGGTGGCAGGGATGCGAGATTTCATGTAATCTGAGGAAAATCTGTTGTACCTGATGTTGCTTAGAGATGTTTCGCTGCAGGTCACTCCACGCAGTGCTTTAATAAATGAGATCCCCAGCAGCCCCTATCAAGTCTGAAGAAGCTTTAATACCATTGAAAACATTAACTTCTTTATCCGAATCGCTTTGCTTCTTTAGCAGCTTGAAGAATGTTAGCTTTTCTTGCATGAAAAATGCCGGGGTTGTGTCTCATCAACTGAATGTGAGAAGAATGTGTTCTGCAACATCACCAAAAAGCTTAAAGCTTTTAGTAGAGTAAATTCTTTGCTGTATTTGTGCCTTTGCCTGGTTTCATAAAATAAATATTGAACAGGGTCGTAGCGAGGGCCGTCAATGATACTAACAAGTCCACATCTTTACCTACTACTATCACAGATTGATGGCTAGGTGATAATTCAATCGCAGAATTTATAACAAGAGCGTATGCGTCCTCAGGAGCTTGCTTGACGTTGGAATTATGTACTTAGAAGCTTCTCTCGCAGCATGTTGATGAGTCTGCTCTTGTTTTTATAATTGGAAGGAAATCTTTCCTATGACATTGTTGCTGATATCGCTCCGTCAAATACTACATTAGCCACTTTTATAAATATTTCTGTAACTCATTAGTACTTCCCCCGATCATTGCTCCGTAAATATCATTCCTAGAAAAAAATATGCATAGAAACCTTTTTTGTATAGAATTTAATTTAATTTAATTTTATACAAAGCTATTTTTAGCATATGGTGCAAAAGAAATTAGCTATTCCCGAAAAACTGTCTTTTTGTACCTTTAAGGGGCCGTGGAAGCCAATGTTCACCCCTTAGAGGGGTGATAAACTAGGATATTTTTAATCCCACAAAAATAAACAACTTAAAACCATCAAATCTTTTCCAACATTTTTGGATGATTTTGGATATTAAAACTATATCGTCATCCCGGAAAATGTCGAGTAATCATTCACATATGAATGTACGTCACACATTTGTCATATCGTAGGTGTTTTCTTTTCCCTTTTACTCCCAAACCTCGCGTGAGCTGAGTTGGGTCTGAGATGTAGGGAGTTAAGGCAAGTGTTTTTATAGCAAAAAAAAATAATATATTTTTGTCCAAATAATTTTCCAGTAGAAAGAGAGAGATTAATTTTCTCCACTTGGCTACCTCAACAGTTCCTAATTATCTGTCAAAGGTATCCTGGAATTTAATGACAACTTTTTCTCTTAGTTTAAAAAGTTTCTCATCTTAAGCCACTACGCTCATGAAAGATTTTCAACAACTGTTAATATCACCATGTGAAGAAAACTAAACTCTATATTTCTACTGAATCAATATTTACCTACATCGCCACCTTAACGCCAGCTGGTGGCAGGGACCAATGCATTGCTCCCGCATGGCTTACGGAGAGCCTAGGACATTCCGGGGACACATAAAGCCCCGTTGGGTCCAAACGAACTCACAGGCGTAACTCCCATTTACCTAGCTGGTAGAGCATTGTTCACAGCATAATACATGCACAGCAGAAGGGGGTGCATCGGATAATATACAACCCCACCCTGCGACTGATCAATACAGGGCGTCCCAGAAAAATCAGAGCTATTATATATTTATTATTTGCACCACGTCTTACTATCCGTTTGGGCTATATGCATATTTACTAATTACAATAGTGTCTTAGGTATAAGGAAGGTTGATATAGAGGAAGTAAATCCGCATTTGCGTGGAAGGATAATGTAAAACAATTTAGAAAAAAAAACCTAAGTACACCCAATCAGGATTAGAACCCCGATTTCCCCGTTACTGTAGTCTAGTTTATTGTCTGCAAAGCGGTTATCAGATTTATTAAACAGGTACTAGATGAAATAATGTTTATGACACACGCAATATATAAGTGTCTTGACCTTTAAGAAAAAAGGACTAGATGAATAGAACATTATAGAAGAAATGAAGTTTAACTTGAATCGAACTTGGGTCACTCCCTTGGAAAAAAAGTTTTAAGAATTTGCATTTTGAAACAAAATGGCGGGCGTACATTTTATCTAACCTATTTATAATAACCTGATGTCCAAGCTATGTTCATGGGACATTTCAGTTAAATAAGTGCAGTTGTTTTTGCACGAAAGAATAACAGACACCAACTCATTTTTATATGTTAGTTGGATTAGCATTATTATAGTTATGTTTGATAATTTAACTCTTAAAATTGGTTTACATAATTTTTATAAATATGCTAGAAATTTTGTTATATTGATTTTAATTTAATTCCTTATCAAAATGATGTTAATAGTGTCGCTACCCCCTTTAACTACCCAAGTGGTTGAATTGTCAAATCGACACCTTAGCTCAGTAGATAACATGTATCTCTACTGATCTAAGGGTCTGAAGTTCGATTCCAGAAATTAACAAAAAAATGTATCATTGGTGAAAGGTATGTTTACCCTTTCATATTGATGAATTAACGGCTGAATGTTGTGTCTGATATTGATTTAATTTAGTTAATAAGTCGTGTGGTGATATAATCAGTCCATTCAGAAAAGGCACGTTAAATACCGCGAAAAAATAATAAAACGAAAAATGATATGTCAGGATGTCTGGGGGGATAGAGGTAAGACTAAGAAGACAGGTTGGAATGTGGTTTTTGGTGTTGTTTAATAGTAAGAATAAAACATGTCGTATATTAATGTGAATTAGGTTAAAGATAAAGAAAAAAATGGTCATGTCGGTAACCAGGGTTTAAGTTAAATTTGACCGAGTTCGATGCCAGTGAGGCCTACGTACCTTGGCTACTTTCCATCCACACCAGTGCATGCTGGTCTTTGAACAATCTTCTATTTGACGTTAATTATCCGTAAAACAAAATCTGTCATGACTCAAAGAGTCAAAGTTACGCCCTCGACATGACAGATGATCTTACTTTTTCGTATCTAGAAACAATCTTATTTATTAAACCGAGAGTGGTTTTGTCACCCCTTAAGTGTCATATACGTTAGACCAATCAAAGAGAGGCAGCTTCTCCCAGTAGGCGTTTTGAATGAGAGTTATAACAGCCATAGATAGGGTGACCTGGTGGTCTAGGGGTAAGGTGTCGGACTTCTGTGCGGGGGTCCGCGTTCAATCCTTGGTCCCGGCACAAATTTATCTGATCGCCAAACCCTTCCTTCACCTCTGACAAGACGTGTATTAATCACAACTTGTGAATGTGTGGAATGCCAGGCCTCCACCGTGGTTCGGATCCCACGTTAAACTGTAGGTCCTCCATTTCATCTCACAATCACCCTACCATTACACATTAGCGTAAGTGCGTATAACCCGAACGGGTAGTAAGACGTGGTGCTAATAATAATAATAATAATAATAATAATAATAATAATAATAATAATAATAATAATAATAATAATAATATAACAGCCATATGGATTTTCTTCACCTCAAATGCGAGACCATCGATACAATCCTCACTGCATCTGGCAAGTGTTGAGCAGCAGGTAACTACTAACAGCATGACTTCTTCGGTCGTTTAGTATTATTATTATTATTATTATTATTATTATTATTAGCACCGCGTCTTACTACCCATTCGGGTTATACGCACTTACGCTAATGTGTAATGGTAGGGTGATTGTGAGATGAAATGAAGGACCTACAGTTTAACGTGGAATCCGAACCACGGTGGAGGCCTGGCATTCCCCACATTCACAAGATGTCTTGTCAGAGGTGAAGGAAGGGTTTGGTAATCAGATAAATCTTTGCCGGGACCGAGGATTGAACCCCAGACCCATGCACAGAAGTCTGACACCTTACCCCTAGACCACCAGGTCACCAGGACGCTAGTTGTTAAGAGTGTTACTTCGAAGCTAAGTTACAGCAACTTGTGGGGAAAATCTCCTACAGCTTGAGTCCCTGTTCGGTACGGGGGGGGACGACCCAGCTGATCTTTAAAGTCTGAGTTAAACCACAACCACGCTACACCAGGTGGCCTTGTGTTCGACACCAGTCAAAGCTATAACAACGAAAATATGTCAGGGCGTGGAAATTCTACGTAGTGATATTGATGAAACTAGGACATTTCTTAAACTTTTTAAACTAGTTCTAAAACCTACATCACATACACACACACACACACTCGTAGATTAACTAATCTACTTTAATAAACCAGATAAAAACTAATTCCACAATTATTTGCCATAGACTAAGCCATCCTGAGACAAAGGACCAAAGAATGAGGGGAGTAGTGACAACATGCACATTTTAACCCCTCTATCCCTAGAGGCGCATATATAATATATCCTTTTGAAAAGGAAAAAAAGAGAACTACCGCAGTTATGACAATATTTGCTCTGCACTGTTATTTCAATGGTAAAGTGGTCCCGTTAGCAATTCGTATAAGACTGTTAAAAGGAAATGCTTAATGAGCAGGAAAGCATTTCAATGCTGCCAAATACTAACATCAATGTTGACGAAGCATAGCTTATTTGCATCAAGTCTGTTTCCTCTTCACCCGGCAAAAACCAAAGAGAATTCATTAAGATATAGTAAATATAGAACAGGCTTATTAGAATCATCAAAGTTACCGCAATAACAGTTTTATTTGAACTGACATAAAACAGTCACGAAACTAATCAATTAAAATCAACACAAATATTTTGCTAGCTGTGTTTGGTCAAAGATAGACCAATATAAATAATACTGACTGCGGACTTCCGATCATGTTTTTAAAATAAATAACATATTCAATAATGTGCCCAGCACGATAACATCAGAGAAATACAGACAATATATATATTACAGGATATCACGTTTAAATATTTCGTGAAAATCTAGACATCAATATCAATATGTGCGGGGGAAAAATAGAAGAAAGAAAAAATTAGCAAATTGTATGCAACTTGATAGATTATTTTCCTTTGAGGTAGTTTATGTGTATTTAGAAATACTACAAAAAATCAGCATAAGAAAAGGCACTCATAAAAGTATAAAGCGAAAGTTGATGAGCTGTTTTTAATAATCTCTCTTAAAAGATAAACTTAAAATTAGATTAAAATGGAAGAAACTTTGTAGATAGTTACAAAATGTACTAAAACATCATTCGCATTTAGATGACAAATAGTGTGAGCTACAGCTATCACATGTGTGTGTTACATAATGTCACCACCTATTGATTAATATAAATAAGTAAATTAATATCAATGCAGACCACAAGAGTTAAAAAAAGTCTTTCTAACAGAATCCTACAATATACACATATTATAAACTCTTTTAGGCCTTTATTTTGGTATCGAACCAAAATGTATATTACCTTTCAGTCATGTAAACGGGTAAGTTGTATTTATTTTTTATTTAGCACCGCATCTTACTACCCGTTCGGGTTATACGCTTTAAGTACTAATTACGCTAATGGATTAGGAATTGGGAAGGTTGAATTAGAGGAAGTGAACCCGCATTTGCGTGGAGGGAGAGTGGAAAACCATTTAGGAAAAACCACCCCAGTTCACCCGACCGAGATTCGAACCTCGATCTCCCCATCCTCAGCAGTCGAGCTCAACACGACAAGCGCGTTAGCCAACTACGCCACCGAGGCGGGTGGTAAGTTGTAAAAGTTCGGCACTTAGTTGTAAATTAACGGATGGAGGCTGGGTGTTGTGCTTGTTCTAGTTGTGTTAATTATAAGTCATGTGAGGATATAATCAGTCGGCTCAGAAAGTGCACGTTAAATAACTCTAATACTAATAAATGGGGGGTGAGGGGGGAGAAATTTTTTTTTTTAAATGAAGCTATTACTTTTATTATATGAAACGAACAAATCAGTAGCATTGTGATATTTCTTTTAAAACTTATACATTCTATTTTTTTTAGCCAGTAAATGTATTTCGGGAGTTATACCACTATAGCTCTAAAGAGTTCTACGGCAATTCCCGTATCGTTAACAAAAGAAAATATATTATACTAAAATGACATTATTTTCTTACGCTATATTTAATTTCCAATAATAAAGATAATAATGATAACTACTATAAATTAACAAAGTGAATAAACGACAATTGCCTGAACCTGTCGCTACTGTCTACTGTTTTGTTGATAGAATAGTTCAGGACTGAACACTGCTGAAGAAGACACATTAAAGAATGGTTTCAGACTACGGTTATAAGATTCCTTTAAATGGGGCGGGGGGGTTGGCCTGGTGCTCAAAGTATAGTGAAAGCAAGGTAAGGATTAATAGAAGAGGATCATCACGTTTCGTACTAAACTCCATAGATGGTATTTTTTTTATTCAACGCATCGATATTAATGTAAATTTACTTTCCTAATTCATGCCTTAGCTAGTAATTTATTAGTTTCATACTGTGCATATCACTTATAATCTATTGTGTTTTTTAAAAAAAACGTCAAATGGGATGAAATTAAAGAAACCCTCGCTAAGGGATTTCATCACGAGCCACTGCGTCTAGGAATCCTACCCCCTGCCCCCTCCTAAAAAAAATTAATTTCCGAGTACGACCCTGATAAAAAAAAGTATATTTCGTTATTTTACGCCTATTTAAAAACAAACACTATAAATTGAATCGAGGCATTATCAGCAGCGTTTTATTATTTTAAAATACAGAATTATAAGTTTCAAAATATTACCATGAAAAATTACCAAGATAAGCATGAATAAAAAGGACAAAAATAGAGGGATCCCCATGTTTATGTCTTATATATAGACTGCGTTCTTGTAGCATTAATAAAACACTTCAATTTATTGTAAACTACACAATAATCTACATGGAACGCAAACTAAATATATAAAAAATAAAATGGGGCTCTAATTTGGCATTGTATTTGTGCACAGTTAAAGAGTTAAGAGAAAGAGACGGAAGAAAAAAGAGAAAAGGGTGAAGTAACTATATGGGTGCACAAGATAAGGATGATTTTTTTTTTGTTTCAGGAATTAAAAAAACTGTTTTATTTCTATAAAAACTCTGTGTGGCTGAGACCGAAACGATATCACGAAGGTTATGATAAATAGCTGAGACTTATCACCATGAGGCAACTTTAAACACTCCTCATACGTTACACCACTTTTTACCCCTCGCACCCAAAGTTGGACTGATATATGGCGGCACGTCAGACGCAAGACGAGCCCAGAAATAACAAACTCGCAAAACTTGTGTCGCCTTCCACGAAATATGTAGCGTACATTTCCATGCGCTGAAGAAAAGTAATTTGCCAAATGCCAAAATTTGTCAGCGTATTTTGATGTCGAGAAATTGAACTGAGAATGACAAATGAATAGAGTTAAAATATTTTAAAATTATATTTTATATTTTTAAATAATATTTAAATGGCAATTTACATCATCGATGTGTTAAAGAATCCCCTTTTATGTATTTGAGGTAATAAGTATAGAAATTATATAAGATGTGAATAAGCTGTACGATAAAAAAAAAAGTTTATCATCACCATCATCACAAGAGGAGAGAGTTAGCTAAGGAAGAAACCCCACTAGCAGCCTCTCTCATAAGGTAAAAATCCACTAGCAGCCTCTCTCATAAGGTAAAAACCCATTAGCAGCCTCTCTCATAAGGTAAAAATCCATTAGTAGCCTCTCTCATAAGGTAAAAATCCATTAGTAGCCTCTCTCATAAGGTAAAAATCCATTAGTAGCCTCTCTCATAAGGTAAAAATCCATTAGTAGCCTCTCTCATAAGGTAAAAATCCATTAGTAGTCTCTCTCATAAGGTAAAAATCCATTAGTAGCCTCTCTCATAAGGTAAAAATCCATTGGTAGCCTCTCTCATAAGGTAAAAATCCATTAGTAGCCTCTCTCATAAGGTAAAAATCCATTAGTAGCCTCTCTCATTCTCCTTAAAAGTATGTTTACCAAACTAAACGCGTGTAATATGCTTTTTTACTTAATGAGCATAGTAGGTCACAGATGAACAAGTCCTAAGAGGAGTGGGTGAGAAGAGAACCATTTTGGATGTGATTCTTCGGTGCAAAGCAAACTGGATCAGACACATCCTAATTCTGGGATCTCCAAGGAGAAGGCAGAGGACAGGAGCATTGGTGATCTAAGTTCACTGACAAAGGAATGGACCTGTCATAAGATAGAACACCTAATAATTATAATAAGTGTTGGTATGGAAATAGAGTACCTTTGTTTGGGCTATGTAGCTATATTTCTACCTTATGATTTCCGAAAGGAATACAAGGATGGATAAACAGTGTCCCGCGGGTCATTTAAGGCCCATAAGAACCTTACAATTCATTATAAAAATGTATAAAATCTATACTTATAAAATAACATGTCCTGATTGATTGACTGACTGATTGACTGACTGAGTGACTGATTCATCATCGCCGAGCGCAAACTATCAAGGCTACAAGCATGAAATTCGGACTGTATATTCATTTTGTTATGTAGGCACCCACTAAGAAAGGATTTTAGAAAATTCCACCCCAAAGGGGTCAAAATAGGGGATGATAATATGTATGATAATATGTATGAAAGTCCGTCATTTTGAAAGTTACATAAACAAAATTTTGTATTTCGGTTATTGACGTAAAACAAATAAATACGTGTTTCAGGAATTTTGGAAATTTTATTTAATAAGGGATGAAAAAGGGGGTGAAAGTTTGTATCGGACTTACTTTATTTTTGATCTGAGGTCAAGTTATGGTCATCAACGTAACGTAATATTTTAAATTAATCTGTAAATACATATGTATATTTTCGTATTTGTATATAATCAACTTCCACGCGAGCAAAGCCGCGGGCAACAGCTATCTAGTGAATTATAAAAGAATTAACTCATAAAATTATCAAATATACATTATATTGTTTTCCTAATATGTATGTAATGTCAAGAAGTCAATATGATTTTAACGTATTATTAATAGAAAGTTTGTATACCTCGTCCTTTCTAGGAATGGCTGTGTAAAAGGCCTTTCCTTTCTACTAAAATCCTAATGTATGGTAGGATTATGGTAGTTAAAAAGGGCTTTAAGATGTCCCTTCCTATCAAAATCAGTGTTAGCCATACACGAAAAATGGATAGAGATGAACACTTACCTAAATAACGGTAACCGTTAGTTATTGGTATAGGCCTATACGATTTCTTGAGATTTTCAGGTCAGTAGTACAAGTGTCCAACACTAATTTTGTGGCTTAAAAGTGTGTGTATATGATTGCATATATTTGTGTGATATATGCTGAGAGCCTCACTAAAAAGACAACTCGAATTCATCCATTTACATTGAAGATTAATACCTATATTATTTCAATTGACAATGTATGGTTTTCACTCATTGTAAGGCAAAACATTACCATTATTTTATATGCTAATATTAAATAACAAACATTCTGCTGTGGGCATTTTGAATGAGGGTAAAGCAAAAACCCAAAAAGTGATTAGATCCCAAACATAAAATCACTGAAATTACTCTAGAGTTCGATTACAATCGTAAGTGAAATTAATATTATATTTTTGAGCAATCCTCATATTATGTATTGTAAAAACACATTAAATGGCATATATAATGTGGTGCATATGATATATATTAATATGAGCTACAAAATGAAAAATTAAAGTTGTAGCGTGCAGCCAAAGAAACAGCGTTGCCTCATATTTACGATGGGCTCACATATATTAAGCTATTGTTAAAAGTATCATTCTACACAATATTTCATGGATAGACTTTCAAATGTTCACTATTATTACAGCA
The DNA here is from genome assembly GCA_902151445.1 of Timema monikensis. NCBI lineage: Eukaryota > Metazoa > Arthropoda > Insecta > Phasmatodea > Timematidae > Timema > Timema monikensis. The sequence continues at coordinate 125,571 of CABFVZ010000403.1, forward strand.
ACTTATAGTTTAAAATCTTTTAAAACTTAAACCAATTTATGTTTAAGAAGTAGAAAAAATACGTTTAAATACATTCTAAATTAATTAATTAAATGACAATGCACTTGCCTAAAGTAGTTTGATTTGTTTATTGGTATAAGCAGTTTCTTCGAATATTTAATTTGTGAACAGAGTATAAACGAAGGTTGGTTGCCCGCCACGCAGTTATGCAAAGAGGATAGCCTATCATGATCATCACAAGGCGATAGTTATTTTATTGGGATGTGCAGTGCAAAGGATCAAGAGTAGATAAGTCGCATAACAGTTGTGTGTATAGAATTGCATATGTCTATCAGCTCACGGCGACAAGAGAAAACACTAACATCGCTTTGTGTGAGATGTATTTTCACAACTTTAACGAAATGTATCGATCTGGTGCACTTGTGAAAAGCGGTTTAGTAATTTTAATATTTAAATGGACATGGTAAAAAAAAAACTCATCGATTGAAATGAACACAAACACTAAAAAACCTCTCGGGGCAATCCTATGAAAACCCCAGATACCGAGCTTTTGCTTGATCGGTAAAATAGTTTAGGCTCTAGACTTAGATATAGACAGACAGACAGACGGCAACTCAAAAACTACTTTTTCGGATCCAGGGGGTTATGAAACGTCGAGATTCATCAAAATCTCGAGTTAGATTTTTTTTTACGATCACAATACTTTCTCTACTTGTAAGATAGCTAGAAAATAAAAAATCTTTCCAACAGAATCCTACAATACAAACCAATTATAAACTCCTCATTTGTCCTCGTGATGCTGAGTTTGACCACATTCCTGACACAATGCTTCACAAATTAGTTTTGGAAGCACCAGGGATCGAACTGGGACCTATGGATCTGTAGTCAGGAACTCTGACCAATAGACCATAAATGTTGGTCGTTGATATTATAGTTATGTCATTAAGTATATTAGTCTTATTTTGGATTGAGGAAAACCCAAGATAAAAAAAAACAGGTATGGTTTTTGGAGGTCCCTTCTGCGTTTAACTACCATCCTTCTTGTTAAATGTATTCTTTTACATGATTTGACACAGATAATAATATAGAGAACTTCAGATGAATCATTCCTGAGCTACTTTAGCACCGCGTGAAGAATAGAAACATTTTAATCTATCAAACCGATAGATTAGCTTGGAGCTGTTGTATTATTATTATTATTATTATTATTATTATTATTATTATTAGCACCACGTCTTACTACCCATTCGGGTTATACGCACTTACGCTAATGTGTAATGGTAGGGTGATTGTGAGATGAAATGAAGGACCTACAGTTTAACGTGGAATCCGAACCACGGTTAATGAATATAAGATGCAGCTATAACCGTAATTAACAAATTTTAAGCTTGGCTATTTAATACATTAATACTTATGTTAGGTGTTTTTTTAATAGTTTAATTTTGAAATACGGGTAGGCCTATATTCATTAAAAAATTTAAGAGCAAACTAAAATGATACACTATATATAATATTACGTGAAGAAAACTTGCTCCATTTCATCACTTAGTTAAAAGAAAGAAATACTAAAAAAATAAATATAGGATAACTGAAGAACTGCTGTGACACTAGAAAGCAGAAGAAACCGACACAAAAGAATTCTGAAAATTGCTTTCCTTTGATATTGAACCTCCGGAGTCAACAACGAAAAAATATTCCCAGTTTCAGCTCTTGAAGAAGCTTATGTCTGAGTTGTGACGGTCGAGAAGCATAAGGACTCATGAGTTGCCTCCTTAAAGATATTCCTTTTATTCCATCAGTTAAGTTCATATCCTTGACATTAAAGGACAAGTTTTTTTATCTACAACCAATGTACTAAATTATTTAACTTAATGAACTTGGAAGATAATTATAATTTTTGTGTGAGATTTCGAGAAATACTAGTGAACAAGTATTTTATATTACTTAGTTGTTGTTTTTTTAATAATTTAGATTCACATGCCTTACAGTTAATATTCTAAGATAGTTCAACGACCATTATAGAGTGGTTGATAATTTATTCGTTTAAGTATAAATTGTTATTTAATAAATAGGCCTATTATCATAGCTTGCTGAAGTAATTTGATAAAACAAATGCTATAATTTAGAATCGGATACATTTAACCTAATGTACTAAGGATGAGGGTTAAATTTATTTCTTAAAATTATTTTTAGTTTTATAGCTATAATAAATCATTTCATATAATTGTTCTTAATCGTGTTTTACGACCCAATTAGATTGTACGTGTAATAATCATGCTACTGTATGGAGTAAGGATGAATGATGTAATAGTTTGATTAAATGCATCCACATTTTCTGGATGTGAAAATAGAACCCACCATTAAGTTTTTTAAAAAATACACCCAACCAGGATTTAATCCCGGACTCCCATGTGATTAAACCAATCAATACTGGTTTCTTGGTAACTGAGAGTCTTAATTTTTTTCCAAACAATTTATCTCAGTTTTAATACAATTGTATATATAAATATATAATTATTTAAATATTGATAAAAACGAAGAAAATATTACATTATGTATTACATTCAGATAAATATTTATTTTTATCAACATTAATTATAAAATGTCTTGGCAATGCAAACTGTTGACAAATAAACTCTATTTGGCTTGATTTTAAATATTAACAAAACATTTAAAAAAAATATGTATATAGTGAATAGGCTTATCAAATCCATTAAAAGGAAAAAAAGAATTGTTTTCCAAATGTGTATCATATAGCTTATATTTTAGCAAGTAGCTGCAGAAGCTTTCAGCTACCTACCCTTTTACAAGATCAAAGCTTTTGGGTTATTGTTAAATACATCAACATACATTCAAAATAAACATAAAAAAGAGTTGGTTGATAACGCTACAGTTTTTTAATGAATGTTTTGCCTTTTTTAAAAATTATTTGAAAAGTAATTACTATACCCTTTTAGTAAATATTACCTATTTTATTAAAAGTACAAGCTCTAAGGATATAATTATAATATAGTTTGTTTATGTTTGCCGTCCTCACTTTAACCTCACACTTAACCACGTTTAACATTAAAGATACCCGTTTAGATGGTCATATTTTCTAAGGTGTCAGTTTAGAAATAGACTACACTGTCGATGATTGGGGTTCTAATCCTGGTCGCGTGTACTGACGGTGTTTTATCCTAAATGTTTTTTTACACTCTCCCCCCAAGCAAATACACGTAAATCTCCTTTAAATTCAACCTTCCTCTTACCCAACACCATAGCGTAATTAGTATATATGAGTGTAGTCTGGATGGGCAGTAAGACCTGCTGTTAAATTAATATATTTTTTAATATAATGTAAATTGTGTTCAACATATTATAGATTATAATTTTAATGTAGATAAACGTAATCACAAATCAATTAATAATCATTTCTCTTGAGGCTAATTGTGGTGACTTATCCCCTTGTCGCAGTGAGTTCAGTCGAATGGCGGAGAAAGCAGAGATTTCAGCTTTTGTCGCCGGAGATGAAACGGAAACTTCATTTCACGGTCCCACAACCTCCCTCCTAACACCCTGGGGGGGGGGGG
>CABFVZ010000403.1:129186-145445 GCA_902151445.1 Timema monikensis
ATGAAATAAAATAATTCCCAAGGGTGGCCTGAATAATCCGCTGGTGCTTTTTTTTATCGTATGGTATTAGTGACCGGTAGGAACATGGCATTGATTTCGGTCACCTGTAATTAGACTATTAGTTACTCTGGTAGTACAGAACGTTACCTAGGGTACACCACAGGAGTTTGTCTACACGTCGTACCAGCAATGAGGTGATATGATGATGGTTAATATGGAGGTGGGGGGCCTGTGTGAGTCTTAAACCTAACTTAAGCCTAATTTACCACCCCTTGGCGACCATTGGAATAATTCCTCTCAAGGGAAAAACACCCAAGGTAACAGCCTGGAATCTAATCTGGACCCCCCCTACCCCCCAACTTAACAATCACTAACCGATAAGGATACCGGAAGATACCTCAGAGGTGATATCGGGTGTACCAGGGTTAGTGGGTGGGTTATAAAGTATGAGCACTCTATATAAATTTGCAAGAATATTTTCATAAAGTAAATATACAGAGTGTACCATAACATTCGGTACCACACTTCACTGGTGGACAGTAAATACAATAATGAAAAAAAAACTTAGATAAACACGTGTCCCATTTGACCTTGTATCTGAGTTATAATTACGTTTGTATTCCTGTAATGTGGACCTGCTTAACATTATAAGAAGTGCTCAAATGGTCACCTTCCACATAAATGCAAGCTTGACAAGGGAATGTATATTTGAAATAACGCATTCTACGACACCAAAACTACTGGATTGCATTCAGTACGAAGGTCATTTTGTGCACTTCCTATAATGTTAAGCAGCCCCAAATTACTGGAGAACAAACATTACTATGACGCGGAAACAAGGTCAAATGGGGCAAATGTTTATATTGACTTTTTTCATTTTTATTTTTTTTGTCTTCTGTCCACCGTCTAAGTGGACCCAACATGTTATATTATTAGCACCGCGTCTTACTACCCGTTCGGGTTATACGCACTTACGCTAATGTGTAATGGTAGGGTGATTGTGAGATGAAATGAAGGACCTACAGTTTAACGTGGAATCCGAACCACGGTGGAGACCTGGCATTCCTCACATTCACAAGATGTATTGTCAGAGGTGAGACCCAACATGTTGATTACACTCTTGTATAGATATGTTATACTCACTTAGCATAGTCTCCTACTACTCATCCCGTTTATAAGCTTAACTACCAATTACACTAATGAATCAGGAGTTGGGAAGGTTGAATATAGGGGAAGTGAGTCCTCATTTGCGTTGAGGGAGAGTGGAAAACCATTTAGGAAAAACCACCCCCTACCCCTGGTTCACCAGAGTGAGATTCGAACCCCAATATCCCCATCCTTGGCAGTCTAGCTCAACACAAGACTAGCGCGTTAGCTAACTACGATACCGAGGCAGTTTAAATAGATATGTTTTTGTTGTTTACGTGAAGAAGGTCTAAAGCACTTAAAATGTACTGAATTCACCGGTTACATTCAAAAACCAACTCTATACTTAATTTTCAAAAGGTATACTACTGTGAATTTAAAAAAACGCCTTTGCTTAAAATTCCAAATTGGAAAATTGTACAAAAATAATAGCATCAATAATTCATTACTTAGCCAAGAGGCCCATCGTCTCTTTCTTTCTCACAAAGATTATTTTCGGAAGTGACACCGAGTCAAGCATCTACACACACACACACACAAACAAAATAATTGAATCCTTTAATTATTCTTCAAAAATAGCAAAATTATAAAGTAAGTTAATTTAGCTCATTTTAATTAAAATCCCACAGGTATTTTATAGACCTGTATTAATATTATAAACTAAAGTATTACTTTTTTACTATCCAGTAAACTTCTTATTAAAGAAGTATATAATGATTTATGGGAAAAATAGAACACAAAAGTAATTAAATACAGTCTTATTTACCAAAAGGGTTCATTTAGGAAGCGTCTTGAAAAACAATCCATTAAGATCCTTCCCCTCTTCCATTTTTTTTTTTTTTTTTAAAGATCTCTCATTAAACTCGGGAAAGAGAATCCTAAGTAAACGGACTAATGACTGTTGCAAAGCCACTCAAGCTGTCACGTGGTTCAACAGAATCACCGCCAGTTGAGGGTAGTAAACATTAGCTCGTCATGTTTACGACGAGGAGCGTCTTCATTTGGCCAATCCATCCGCCCACACGATCGACGAGGATGATGTATTAGCTTCGAGTAGAACCAATAGAGGAGTGTTTCTCACAATTTTGGGGAGACGTACTCATTTTGGGATCAAGCGATCAATATGAGAAAAGGGTTCACTTATTTTATACCGCGTTTTAGTACTCGATTGGGTTATACGCTTTCATTAATTATGATAATACCCACTTAGTAGGATGCATGGTCAAAAGTACTATCACAACAGACTGGACTTCCAATACCAAGGAGATCGGGGTTCAAATCTTGGTCACGTGTATTTAGGGTGGCTTTTACTAAATGGTTTTACACCCTCTCCATGCAAATGCGAATATATTCCCTCTTTATTTTATTATTATTATTATTATTATTATTATTATTAGCAGCGCGTCTTACAAACCGTTCGGGTCATACGCACTTACGCTAATGTGTAATGGTAGGGTGATTGTGAGATGAAATGGAGGACCTACAGTTTAACGTGGGATCCAGAACCACGGCGGAGGCCTGTCATTCCACACATTCACAAGTTGTGATCAATATACGTATTTTCAGAGATGAAGGAAAGGTTTGGTAATCAGATAAATCTGTGCCGGGACCGAGTATTGAGCCCCGGAGCCCCAGCAAAGAAGTCCGACACCTTACCCCCAAACCACCATGTTACCGTCTGTAAACTAAACTGATATATCGCTTTGTTTTAAAATGCTATTAACATTACTATCATACGTTAAAAAAAATTAATGAACTAATATAAAATTAGACGATTTAGAAAAGTTAATCATAAATTACGTATGGGTTACTGGATATCTGTCATGTTATATACTTCAGCTCGACGGGGTTGAACCCTCTGCTAACAGAATATAAGCAGAACACAAGCTCACATGATCCGATTACCAATAAATAACCTTGATTGTTCTTCCAGTGATTACATCTCGCTCCCGAACAATTTGAATAATTCCGCATAAACAGCCGGAGTGAATGAACCCCATCCCAACGACATCAAATTGTCCGGTACATCCGCCTCCAAACACCCCCCACCCCCCCCCGCCCCCCACCCACGAGATGAAATATTCAATCACACAATAAACAGGTGAATTAAGTAGAGAATAGTTTATCGAACAATAACGGTACATTTTATACATAGGTAGAGGGTCATTACATAATTTTATTGGTTTCTATTGGGTGCTAAGTTTTCCAACAACATTCTATTGCAAGAAAGGTTAAAAAACTTTTTTTTAAAAACCCTGTTATAACCACTTCCATAAATAATACGTAAGATAATGGAATTTGCAAATGTCAGTTTTAATTGTATTGATACCGGTTAGATAATAAACATACTATTTCAACACACCCGCTTCAATGGCCACATGGTCTAAGGCGTCACTCTCGTGTTAGACTAGTGCGTCCAAGGTGGGTAAATCGGGGTTTGATTCCAGTCAAGTGTACAGATTTTTTTTAAAAAGGAAATGGTTTTTTACACTCGTCCTTCATGTAAATGTGTGTACTCTTCCTCAAAATCCAACCTTTCTTCTCAATAAAGTAATTAGTAGACCTACATATGCATATAAGCTGAACAGGTAGTAAGACACGCTGCTCAAAACGCAAACCTGTTGTTTTCGACACCTTATCTTATTCGGTAGCGTGCCTGCGTGTCCACGTGTTCCGGGTTCGATTCTCTGCATGGCCCAAAAACTTATAATTGGTGAAATGTGGTTTTTCACCTTTTTTTTAAAGGGATTTTTCTTTTCTTTTATTTATTTGAGGTATTAAACGTGCACTTTTTAAACCGACTGATGGTGACCTGGTGGTCTAGGGGTAAGGTGTCAGACTTCTGTGCTGGCGGCCGGGGTTCAATCCTCGGTCCCGGCACAGATTTATCTGATTACCAAATCCTTCCTCCACCTCTGACAAGACATTTTGTGAATGTGGGGAATGCCAGGCCTCCACCGTGGTTCGGATTCCACGTTAAACTGTAGGTATTTCATTTCATCTCACAATCAACCTGCCCATTACACATTAGCGTAAGTGCGTATAACCCAAACGGGTAGTAAGACGCGGTGCTAATAATAATAATAATTTAAACCGACTGATTATATCAGCACACGACTTATAAACTATTTAAATTTAGGACAAACACAACAATAAACTCTCTGGCCTTTATCCCATCACTTTGAAAGGGTTTAACCCACATTCCAACAATGATACATTATTCAGCCACGCTGGGAACTAAACTCAGGACCCATATCTCATTAAAAAGACACGCTTCCTACTAAGCTAAAGTGTCAGACTTCACAGTGATAAATTAACGGCTGGAGACTAGGTGTTGTGTCTGTTATTTTAATTAAGTTTACAATTTATGTTTGATAAAATCAGTCAGTTCAGACAGCTTACTTAGTCAAATACTGTACCTACCTCAAATAATAATTATACCATAATATATACATCAATTACTGTTTCCAGCGTGTAGCCCGGTTAGGTACTTTATTCAAGCCACATATATTTTCCACTTGCTCGGTCTGTCGTAGCTTCATATGCCTTACATTCTAACTTAAGACTAGGATAGACACAACATCCAGTCCCCGACCGCTAATTTATCAATGTAAAAGTGTAAACCCATATTCCATCAATGATGCATTTTTCGGCCATGCCGGGAATCGAACCGACAGATCTAAGGTGTCGGATACCTCAAATATTATTATTATTATTAATAATAATAATAATTTAGTTAAATTGTACGGAATTTGAGACCATAAACAAGGCCGTGGATGTTTTCTGAAAGGTCTCTACTATCGTGTTTATCTGTGTGTTTGTGTATCAAGGTATTAATATAATGAGCTTATACGCAATCTCAAACAATCCGACATGGACTTTTGTTTAGATAAATGTAATTTGTTTTTTTAACTGTCCTCCCCCCCACCCCCCGGTCCCCCTTCAGGAAACACGAGCGATACCGAAGCGATGTTCTCTGATGAAGGGGGACAATTCTAGGAAACGGGTTTCTTTATTTAAATGCTTTTTGTTTTTATATCCACCTCCTTACTACGCCTATTTCCTCTGAAAAAGTTTCATCTTGAGAGTTCTCTATCCTTTCTCCTCTTATCTCCTTACAAGCAACAAAAAAACAAATTCCGTTCCGATCGTGTAGGTAGATATTACAAAGGAAAGGGGATTGTCTTCTACGTCAAGGAACGGAAAATATACAAGATTTTTTTTTAAATAAATAAATAAAAAAGAATTGTCGAGTCTGCATGAAATTGAGAAACTATATTAGATGAACCAAGAATACCGTCAACTATCAATTCGCCCTACTTTTATTTTAACACGGCAGTTCAAACCTCATCACGTGAAACATAAACTCTTTTTTAGGATTTAGGGTACACATTATTGGTTAAACACGAATGTAAACGCCCTTCAATGTATTAGAAGTTGTGATTTTTGAAAACAAAATACATGGGCCTACCTACAGTGAATTTGGTACAAATCAACCGTCAATATACCTACTTTGGTGGCCACGTGGTCTAGAGCGTTAATCTCGTGTTGGACTAGACTGGGTTTGCATAAACGGTTTTACTATCTCCCTCCAAGCAAATGTGGGTGCAGTTTTTCTAAATTAAACCTTCCTAATCCATAACCAATTAGTGCAATTAGTACATAAGCGTCAAATCTGAATGGGTAGTAAGATGCGGTGCTAAAATAAGTCAATGTGCTATTTATAAAATAAAAAATACACTATGTAAATTAATAAATATTCAAAAACAAAATTAAATAAACTTCATGAGTAAAAACACAAAATAGCTCATCAATCATATACATAAGTCATTAATAATGATGGTCATTTCCAACACAGGTCATAATTATTCATCCTCTACGACATCCTGATAACTCACACAGCTCTAACAGTGGTCCCCGAGCAAGCTAGTCCCCAACACACTACACGCCACATCAACCCAAATTCAAATAACATTATTCACACTGGGACTCACTCTTCACAACTGAATTCGTTGACTTGCACCTGAACTATTCTATTCATATCTGACTCACTGGTCCACACCTGGACTCGCTGGTCCACCCGTGTACTCATAATTGACTTACTGGTTCACACCTGGACCAGCTGGTCCAAATCTGGGGTTATTTTTATAAAGCTTAAAGTCTACAATTTACAAAAGAATTCACGTGTAACTTGTAAAACATTCGAAAATTATGTTTAATAAAACTACAAGTAAGTTCTTGTAACTACAAATTAAATTTAACAAATAAGTGGATAGGCCTAAGTTGACTCAGTTAAGCTACTGTACTTGTGGCAAACAATTATTCATACTTGTTAATCAAGGAGTACTTTCAACAAGTCTCAGCGCATAGGTGAAATACATTACAAGCGCAAATTTAATGGGTGATTTTTACATAGCTAATCTAGTATGTGGTACTTGATTACTCTATGGAATTAGGAAGTTGAAAGTTCATTGCCACACTTACAAAGATACGCAACCTATCCTTATCTAGAGCTAGTACCTTCTATCCAATCCACCTCACCTAAAAAAACAAATTCATATAATTTACCTAAATAGTTAATTTTATTTTATTTCGTAGCTTTAGTATAAAAAGATCAGAAGAAAATTTATTTATGTTCCTTGATTTTTTAAATAAATGATCATTTATTTTAGTAAATATGTAATAAAATCAATTTAAAACTGTTTGTGTAGTTCTGGTTGATGCAAGAATGAGTAGACTAGATGTAATAAGAGTTCACTTGTAAATGAAACAGATGACTTGTAAATATTTTCTACATGTGCGATAAAATGTTTAAGTCAAACTGCTTTCTTAAAAAAAAACTATATATTTATAATCTGTCAAATATTAACATGTCAGTTGTAAACTGTTAAGCTGCAGTTTTATTAAACATTCCATCGACTAAATGAGCCACACTTGGTCCACTCTCTTGACTTGACTTGGATTCACTTACCGGCTACCAGCCCTGCATGTAAAGGGGTCACATTTAACAGTCTGGAAGCTTCGATTCCTGAAATAATGGTCTCTAAAACATTTAAATTAAACTCTCGGATTTTTTTTTAAACGCACAGTTTTACTCTCAAATACGATCTCCTCCTCCTCCTTTATTAACTTACTTAGTTAAAGAGACCACACCATCTCTTTTTTTAGCAATGCATCCTACTACCCATTCAGGTTATAGTTGTAGGAAGTGCACACACAATTGCGGGATGGGCGAATGGAAAAACAATTTTTAGAAAAACAGTAAATCAACCGAGATTCAAACCTCGATGTTCCGGTCATCGGCAGTAGGCCTATATTCCAACACGAGAGTAGCGCACTACACCACGCCACCACAGAAGCGGGTACCCCGCCTATTAAAACACGTATATTAATTGTACCTGGCTCACTTCAGTGGCTGAATGCTCTAACTCTAAGGTGTCACTCTTGTGGTAGACTGGCCTGCTAGAGTACAGTTCGAGGTTATAATCGTGGCTAGATCTATTATTATTATTATTATTATTATTAGCACCGCGTCTTACCACCCGTTCGGGTTATACGCACTTACGCTAATGTGTAATGGTAATATGCTTGCGAGATAAAATAAAGTACCTACAGTTTAACGTGGAATCCGAACCACTGTGGAGGCCCGGTATTCCCTACATTCACAAGTTGTGATTAATACACGTCTTGTCAGAGGTGAAGGGTTTCTTAAATAGATAAATCTGTGCCGGGACCGAGGATTGAACCCCGGACCTCCAGCACAGAAGTCCAACAGCTTACCCCTAGATCACCAGGTCACCCTGGATCTACTAAAAGTGTTTTTTTCCTAACTAGTTTCCCACCACCCTTCTACAAAAAAAAAAAGCTGGTATATTATCACTAAAGTGCTATCTTACTCATCCCTACCCCATTAGAAAAATGATCATATATACGTATGGCCTGATAAGGTAGTAAGCCGTGCTGATAGAAAAAAAAGCTTTAAATCGAGAATCACGATAAATCCTTAGAAAAAAATTAAATATCTTCGTAAGGACTCGAATCTGGTTTCATTAGAATTGTGGTTGACTATCCTAACCACTTATCTAAGGGAAAAACTGTTACGAGTGTTTAAAATTGTATTTGGTAAAGTTAACAACACCAATTTATATCATCCAAGATTTAACAATAAGATATTATAATAATTTCAGTAGTAGATGAATTTAAGAAATTCCATGTTAAATACTAAAATTATACCAGGATACTTCAGAATTAATGTTTTAGAGTCCGCTTAACATATCAATCTCTCTATTAATGACTTTAAATTGATCGAGTTAATATTCTTTGGCAAATGACATACTTAACTCAAGCTTTATTGCAAATAAAATTATTTAAAAGCCCACATAGAAATTATTTACGAAATAAGTTCTACTAACTCATTTTCTAAAATAACCTATTTTTTGAAATTTAATTAATCAAATGAAAATTGTAGAAATTTGTATGGGGATTAAAATATAAATTTTTAAATGTAATAAACTTTATAAAAGAAAAAAAAATCGACCAAGGAAATTAAATTTGCCCCAAAATATAAGGAAAGGTAAGCCGTATCTTATTAAGACTTTTATTACAGAATTAACAGACGGTTGCACAAATAATTACACCCAAGTATTTCAAAATAATCGCATTATTTTCTTGAGATTGCTAGAAGGCTACATTTTACAAACAACATCAAGGTTACTCATTTTGTGTAAGCTTTACGGTTCAGGTTTTAGTATAGTACACAGGAAATATTAATAAAGTCTTCTTTAATAATTAATATGCCTACTTAACCAAACATATTTTATTTGCTGATTTATCTTAAATTTGACTAATATTTAACGTGAAATTTCTGAAAATAGGAAATTGATTTTATATTAATATTACTTTTAAACGTGAACACTTATTATCAAATGTCCATTTATCACGTAATTGCAATATGACGGTGGTGACCTGATGATCTAGGGGTAAGGTGTCAGACTTCTGTGCTGGGGTCCGGGGTTCAATCCTCGGTCCCGGCACAGATTTATCTGATTACCAAACCCTTCATGTAGGTCCTCCATTTCATCTCACAATCACCCTACCATTACACATTAGTGTAAGTGCATATAACCCGAACGGGTAGTAAGACGCGGTAATAATAATAATAATAATATGTCGGTAATAGTACCAACAAATGGAGCTGCCCACAAGGGAGCTATATCGATCGAACGGGCGCCATATGTTTACAAAGATTGTGCCAACATTTGTGGATAGAGGGTGTCATATGGTCAGCACAGCACAACAAACCCTAAAGTAGATAATCTCAGTTTTATAGACCAGAGTCGCTATACTAAAACACTATACTTAATAGTTTTTAGAAATACAACGTTCTAAAACGACAAAATATACTAAATCATAAATGATTATTGAAAAACTATCACGAAAAGAAAGAAATCTAGTTTTAGTTTTATATTTTAAGCATCGTACAAGAAAAATGTTGGTTACTTTTTATTTTTTTTATAACCACGTCTTTTACCTACACTAATTACGCTAATGAGTTAGGAATGAATGAGGAAAGTTGAATTTAGACGAAAAATCACCCTCAGTACGCCTGAAAGGAATTCGAACCATGGTATCCTCGTCATCAGTAGTCTAGTCTGATGAGAGAGTGACGCCTTAAGATTATGCAACCAGCAAAGCTGGTATTTTAATGCTCGAATTTACGTAGAAGAAGAGTAGAAAACCACTTGGGGGGGGGGGAATCCACTATACTGGTTCGGGATTCTATCCCCAACCTTCCTGTCACTGACAAACCAAACCATCTGACGTTCATTTCCTGCCATTTTAGCTATCATATGTTAAGGTTTTGTAAATATTATGTAAGCTGTGTTTTTATATACGGCTATATAACATTTCTAACGGGCAAACAAAATACCGATGGTAAATTATTAGCTCCCCGGACAAAAAAGCGTGGATAAAATAACATCCATTTCGTTGGCTATTGAAACATTAAAAAATATCCTTTCAAAACATAAATATGAAAAAATACATTAATATTCATTTCTAGTGATTACACGACGAAACAGAATATATTGTTATAAGCAAGCTAACACACAAACCCAACTTCCAACGCAATATTTCAACGTTTTGAAAAAAAAAAAAAGTTTCACGTCAAACAATAAGCATTAATATAAACATTTCACGATCTGTAAAAGCAGACACGAATGTGGATGGATAAATGACGGTGTTTGGTGTTTTTAGTAGAGCAGTGTTTGCATTTCAACAAACTATTTAGCACTTTCCCCATCTACGGACTGGCAGTACACGAGTGGACAGGGTAGTAATACGCTCCACAAACACTGGATAATCTTCACTGAACGTACTGATGGCGCATGATATCTTTTAACCTCGATGTGAAGGTCTGGATGTCGTAATATGCGGCTAGGCAGTGAAGTCGGTACTATCTACTCTAAAATTAACATAAAATTTTAGATTAATTCATGTTGTTTTTTGAAATTGTACAAAGCAGATTGATTTTTGAGTAAAAGGTCCTAGACGTGGAAATTTAATGGCATATAGTCTGGTTGTTGATTAACCTAATGTTACAGTTATCGTTAGGCTGTCAATAGATCGTATAAATCTAATGTGGAAACGGTAGACCTAGGATGAACATTGGAACGTTGTACAATTAAAAGTTATCCCAGCGCGATATCTCCCGTAAGGTATGCTGGTGTTTATATTACTGAATCAACTGAATACCTCTATAATATTCTACACAGTATTGGTAGTACCTATAATATCCTGACGGTATCGGTAAATACTTATATAATATCATGCAGGGTATTGATAATAGCTCCATAATGTCCTGACGGTATTGGTAATAGCTCTATAATAATATCATGCACAGTATTGGTAATAGCTCTATAATAATATCATGCACAGTATTGGTAATAGCTCTATAATATCCCATGCAGTATTGGTAATAGCTCTATAATAATATCATGCGTAGTATTGGTAGTAGCTCTATAATATCATGCACAATATTGGTAATAGCTATATAATATCCCGTGCAGTATTGGTAGTAGCTCTATAATAATATCCTGACGGTATTGGTAATAGCTCTATAATAATATCATGCACAGTATTGGTAATAGCTCTATAATATCCCATGCAGTATTGGTAATAGCTCTATAATAATATCATGCGTAGTATTGGTAGTAGCTCTATAATATCATGCACAGTATTGGTAATAGCTATATAATATCCCGTGCAGTATTGGTAGTAGCTCTATAATAATATCCTGACGGTATTGGTAGTAGCTCTATAATAATATCCTGACGGTATTGGTTAGTGTCGCTGAACTCCACTCAACCGTAGAAGGATGTAAAGTTTATCGAGTAAAGAGTTCTAACAAATATTTTGGAAACGAGGATGGTCACTTGTGTGAGTGACGTAAATTTGCCTTGTCAAGATCGCGGAACACTTGGTGGAGAAGCTACGGCAATTAATTGGAAACTACAAACTGGAGACACCCTAATCGAGAAACTTGTGAGAGATTTCAGTTTGGTTTTTGCTAGGAAACCTCACACCCTTTAGTCACTTTAATCCGACGATAAGTCGACGAAAGTTGAGTTAATCTATGTGCTGATATAGGTTGAGTGAGTGAGAAACCTATAGTAGCAACTAATGTGAGACAAAGTTGGTAATCAGATAAGATCAACTTGGATACATGTTGAACCTATTATCTCTTATTATCAATATTACATTATATATTAAAAGTTGTGGAAAAACTCTTATGGACCAAGACAGTAATGAATGGGTGCTGAAGGAGTGCGGTTTGAAAGGGAATCCATTAGGTAATTGTGGAAGAAGTATCTTACGTTGGTTTGGCCATGTTTAGAGGATGAATGTGGATCGAGTGATGAAGAAAATATATGAAGGTAGAGTGTGTGGGTATCAAAAGTAAAGGTTAGGCCATGTAAGTCGTGGCTAAATGTTGTAGACGAATGTGTGGAAAAAAGAAACATTAAGAGTTTTAAGAATAAAAGAGTACTTATGACCCTATGTATGGATGTTATTGAAACGAAAGAAGTATGCGAGGATAGGTAAGTGTGGAAAAGGTTAGTGAGGATTGATTAAGATCAGAGTAGTTGTTTTTTGAGCTATAGGCATAGTTTCTTGCCTACCTCGTTAGAGAATGGTGTGAATAGGTTATTTTATTTTATTAAAAGTTTAATAATACACTTTAAAGATCTTAGAATCATGAATTTCTGAAACTCTAGTTATACAACCCAACTATTTAAACCGGTAGAGAGCTGTGAAGTTCAGTTTGCTTTAAAAACTGATATATCCATCATGTACAGCTAAATATATCTATATTGCGATCTTTCAGGCATCTCCTAGATTTAGACTTAAATGAAAACATATACTGTTTTCAGCAACTAATACAATATAATTTTTTTATTAACTAAACGCTTTGAATAGTTCATGAAATACTTGAAACCGAGAGTTTGTTGATTAGAATACTCAAATGGAAAATGGAAAAAGAAATGCTTACTGCAGGTACTTTTATAAAACTCATTATTTTGATAAGCTGAAAATATGTACGAGTTTTGACAATAAATTAATACAGAGAGTAATATGGGAATAAAATCTTAGCATCTAGCGACTAGTAAGAGTCAGTCTTTTCGTAGTTTTTCTAGCAAAACTTTTTTGGTCAAAATAAAGAGAAACATTGCTTCAATAGAAACATAAGTGTTTATACTTTTCTTCACATGGTGATATTAACCAAATATATGTAGTGAGTATAACGGCATTAGCTGAAAAACTTTTTAAATTAAGAGAAAATGTTGTAATTAAATTCCAGGACACCTTTGATAGATATTCAAGAACTGGTGACGTCAATATGGGAAGAAAATTAAACTAAATATTTTAATGGCCAGTTATAAAGGTAACCACCCTTTATACAGGGTGGCCCACTGAAAAGAAGCCCGTCTCCTATATCCAGCAGACACCTCACTCTGAATTGGAGGAGGTCAATCCCCTTCCACACATATTGTACATGAAGAATGAGCAAATGAACTGCTTGTCTAAAGTTTTATCATTAAAGTCAATAAAGCTTTAGACAAGCAGTTCACTTACTCATTCTTCATGTCACAATATGTGTGGAAGGGGATTTACCTCCTCCAATTCAGAGTGAAACGCCTGCTGGATATAGGAGGCGGCCTACTTTTCCGTGGGCCACCCTGTATAATAAATATTTACAATTTATAGAATATAAAACTATTAAAACAATATTCCTTTCTATATGCTTTAAATGAGTATGATGATGGTGGAAATATCTCATAGCAACTAAACTTGTAACCCAACACTTGATACAAGATTCTTTTTTCTTATCTAATTAACTTATTTAATTACATTCTCATGAAAAATATATATAAAAAAGTTTCGTATTACACTCTTATAAAAACATTGTGAGAGAGCTAAACCACTTTTCTCTAATGACTTAGTGACAAAGTACTCACTACACAGCGCCCGTCTAATTTTGAAACGGTTAAAAGGAGAAAAAAAACAGCTATATAATGGGAGGGGAGAAAATAGGGGGAGAGGGAGAGGAACAAATAAAATAAAGCTAAAAGATCTCTTGATGAAAGTTTAGTCTCGAGAAGTTTGAACTCTTGGTTTATTTATTTCTTGTGTTTTTCTGTGTCGTTACTATTTTGTCGGCAAGTTGGGTAGTTCGTAGGAACGGGAACGAAGGATTCTTTAAAACAAAGAAGAAGAAGAAGAACGTGCTTAACAAAGCTACGAGCACAACATTGGAGCTATTTCCCTCCTGGGAGAAAACACCGAACTTGTTAAAAAAGGCCAACAGGTATTTATTTTTTAAACGAAGCTTAGTAGTTGATGCAGGGAAACGGTGTGCTAGGGGGAGTTTGAGCTTGATTTTTATGTCTGTTGGGGAAAGTTAAAAGGAGCAGATCACATACAAAAACATTCTGTAGGCACTTTTGGGGGGAGGGGGAGGAGGGTTTCCATGAAACTGTTTTGGAGAGAAAAGTACTGAAGAAAATTGGAGCCTTGGAAGAAACAATAGTTTACAGTCAACGTAGGTGTATCTACTATGGTTTCTACCTCTTTACTTTCTTTGAGGTTTGGTCCCATGAGTATTGAAAAAAGTTATTGCATATTGCTTGTTTAAAAAGTTTGGGCACGACTCAGAAGCATCATATGTAGTCTGAGCCACACGATAATGGTCTTCCGCGGAACTTTTTTTTTTACTTTCAAGGCAACTGCAATTTTGGTTGCATGTTTATTTATGCTCGGTTTTAACCTAGGAAACAAGCATAACAATGTAACTATTTGCCCCTTGGAGGATTTCTACCAGTTGTGTGGGGGTGGTATAGGGTGTAACGTTTAAAGAGCTAGCCTGATATATTAATGTTTGTACGCCACCATCAGGGTGACATTTGATATAACGATTGAATTGGGTCCAAGTTTGCTGTTCTGTATTATAATAATAATTTAAAAGGGATGATGTCTTATTTTATAAATTAAAAGTTCTAGTATTTTATAGGTTTTTTTTAAATTTTAAGTAGATAAAGTTTTTTTCTAGATATTTCACACGTTGTAGATTTTAATAAAAGCCCGACTATTACGTTATATGTATAATTCCCGACACGTGAGATTTAGAACACAGATTAAGATGTCATAGACTCTACCTACACGGCTCCTCGTCAGGAAGGAAAGTGAAGAGATGCGTACCCTGAAGGGGTATATCAAGTGACATTACCTTCTCGAAGCTTCTTAAAAGAAAAAAGGTGTGGTCATCCAGGTGCGTTTCTGTCCATAAAACTGCGTTGTCTTTTTAAAAAGAGGCGTTAAAAGATGTCGCCATACCTTGCAACTTAACAACTTAACAGAAATAAATCTTACTAACCGCTCTCATTTAAAATATCGTAATTTTGAATAAAGATGTGAATAATAAATTATTGAAATGTATAATTCCATATCATTACAAGGGGATATAAGGGTAAATAGGGAGTACTATTCCTTCGTACAGTGGAGATTCATTTTACATACTCTCCTGATTTTATCCACTTGGGTCAAGAAATGTATATAACTTTGTGATGAAAATAGGAAAAAAACAATACATTAAGTTTCATAGGAATGCGAAAAGAACTAAATTTAAAGAAAATTGCGTCTTATGATAGATTCCAAATTAATAAATGTCAAGATTTGCTTTGGTTGTCAAGTCGAATGAATGTCAGGTTCGTCTGGGGTTTTTTATTTAAGACAAGGAAGTTGGGGTTCAATTACCGGACATGGGGCTTTTTCCCTAAAAGTTTCCCTCCCTTTCCTTCACATAAATGTGAGTAGATTTAATATAAATTGTATCTTCTTCCTCCATATCCCATTAGAGTACCTAACTAGAATGCGTAAGACCGGAACATTTGTAGGACTCGGTGAGAAATACTTCTCAAACTGACAGTGAATGTCACCCTCGCATTGATTTTTAAATGGGCTAAGGAACTATTTTAGCTATCCAGGCCCTATTTCATATGAAAAGAAATATGATTTTAAAAAAAAGTAGAGGCACGAGAAAAAAAGTTGGCCTTAGTACTTACTAATAATATAAGAACGGATTGAAAAAAAAAATTATATACATCTCATCTGTAGATGTGTAAAAAGCTTTTGATAATGTAAAGTGGGACAAGATTGTAACGTTCTGGAATTACGTTACCGCGATGGGCGCCTATTGAAGAATTATGATTAATACACTTTTCATTTTGACATGTTTTTTTATTTCTGAATCAGTTTAATTAATGCGAAAATAGATCATGTCGAAATATATACGCGGGCTAGCGCGGACAGGTGTTGCTAGACGCCAAGTGAGTTCTGTCAGTATTGGACACCAACTGCCAACTCCCTTTACGTTGCACCATTCTTTGTATATATTCCTTGGTCATGGAAGCTTCGAGAAGGTTTAGTTTAGAAAAACAAAATACAAGACAAAAACATCTCGGTCTTACTGGGAGGTTCTAGAGCCGGAAAATGACTCAAGTTACATTTTAAAATCTCTCTTCGAACCTTCGAGAAGAGGAAGTTATTATTTGAAA
>CABFVZ010000403.1:154012-170066 GCA_902151445.1 Timema monikensis
CAATTCTTAAAGAAAAAAAAAAAAAAGGAAAAATAAATCAAATATTTCTACAAGGTTGTCCTAGAATTTTTATGACAACTTTTTATCTTCATTTAAAAAGTTTTTCATCAAATGCTAATATTCTACTTACAGATGTTCAAGAACTGTTGATATCACCATGTGTAGAAAAATTAAATTCTTTTATGTTTTCACTGGAGCAATATTTGGTTTGTTTAACAAACAAACAAACAAATATGTTTGCTATGAAAATTGCACAAACAATAATTTTTTTTCCTTTCGTCCCCTTCAATCCCATCTTGAAGTTGTCTTTTAAAAAACGTAAACAAGTTTGAAATGCTCCTCCACATTTTAGAATTAAAGTTCAGTCAGTAAGCAGATCATTGAAAAAGTTGGAGCTCTTGTGCTCTAAACATTGTTTAAAACACACACAGCTTACACCAAACTAACGAGTAAAGTAATTCAGTTTAGAAGAAGCTTCATTTTTATTATCATTATCCTATATATATTTCTGTTATCAACACTCCTTTTTATCAACTAATACAAAGTCTACACCGATGAATAAGATATCAGTCGATAGGATTTTTTTTTTACGACTTCTGACATAGCATACTCAGTTTACGTTAAAACACATTGTTTAAAATTTAAGAAAAAAATCTAATAATATTTTTGTATCAATTACTGAAGATAAACTCTCTTTGCTATTTTGTGTATACACTTCGCTGAGTATTTAATTTCAACAACCCAACAAAATATTAAATCATTTGGGGGTGGGGTGGGGGGAAGCATATAATTATTATAACATGTGTGGTATTACATGTATCACATTTTGAAGTTATTGATTTATTGAGTACCAACTACCTAGATAATCATGAAAATTGTTAGTTCGAATTTTGGATATCTCGAAATTTTTTTTAGATATCCCTTGGACTTTGAATAAAAAAAGGTTCTACCATATTATATATAAAACTCCAAACTGGAAATGTCCTCTTTGAGAGCTCTTAATATAAACGAAGTTTGGTTGAAATTCAAGAGCCCTATAGATACATAACGCTCGATTGAGTCAGAAAAAATAAAGAATACTTCGTGTATTGGCAACGGGAAGTCCCCCTGCCCCCTCGCCAACCCTAACCCACCAGCAGCCAGTCAGGCGGCAAAGCCAATGAATGTATCAGGACTTGGATATATCTTCAGGTCTTATGTCTGTCTGCAGATAAGATGCCATCAAACACCTCTATCCTACAACAGCAAACGATACACGATTCCTTGGCAAGGCTCAGTTGAAGGGGGTGGAGGGGAGGAAGGGGTGGAGGGGAGGAAGGGGGAAGGGGAGGGGGGGAGGAGGGGATGACGCCATTCCAGAGACCTTCTTCTACAGGGGCGTCATCAAATATAAGTCCATTCCAATAGCTCAGTGGTTTGAGAGGCCACCCAATGTGTTATTTTAAGCTAATGGTTTTTAGGGAGTAGGAAGGTTATATTTAAAGGAAGTGCAGCCTCATTTGCGTGGAGTGGAAAACCATTTGGTAAAAACCACCCTCAGTACGTCCGACCGAGATCCTAAACTCGATCTCCCCGTCATCGGCAGTCTAGTCTACTGCAAGAGTGGCGCGTTAGACCACGCGGCAACCGAAGCGGCTAACATTAAAATTAATCAACTAAATTAAATGTAGATTTTTTTATAATTACATTGAATTAGTAAGTAATAGTTTTTTTTATTCATTTTTAACATTCTTAACCTTGTCAATGTTGATAAATAATTATTCAGCTAGTTAGTCGAAGTCCGATACATTAGCTCAGTCGGTATTGATTCTTGTCATAGCCAAAAAATTTAGCATTGAAGGAATGTGGGTTCACCCTTTGAAATTGATGAATTAACGGTAGGGGGTTGGGTGTTGTGTCTGTACTATACTTAAGGTATAAACCGTGTATTGATATAATCAGTCTATTCAGAAAGTGCAGGTTAAACACCTTAAATAAATGAATAAATAATATTAACTTAAGGTTGGTACAAGTTTCTGTTTGAATTGTATCTACAGGGAAAAGAAAGATATAATAGTGTGGATATTTCCTATTTAATCTTTTGCATTTCAAATGATTGTATTATATTATGTGATCAACATGGTTTAGTTTATTATTATTATTATTACTTAACTTTCTGGGATCATGCGGACCACCAGTTGTCCAAGGACCACAATTTGAGAAACAGATAAATAAGGGATACGTTGTGCTGTGTATATGGATTATTAGACAAGTTGTTTTCCTAGAAAATGTGTGAAAAGTGACTTTCCTTATTTTCTCTCTGTACACTTCATTATATAAACCTCTACTATAATAAGTTTATAATCATCCTGTATTCTGGTTTAGTCAAACTTATTTTTATGTCTCTTAAAAAGTGCTGAGGAAACTAAACTATCCGATAAACCAAGAAAAAGAAAGGGTTCCCCGCGAATACCGATCAGAAAAGTGACACGAAGCCAAGATAAATAGCGTGTTCTTTCAGGTTGATTTATTGGAGCTTACAACGGGACTCGGCCTTATAAATTACACCTAGAAATTTAAGAAAGGAGCAGGGGGGAAAAAATGTCATGCACTCAAAAAAAAAAAGTTCGTACACTCAAAAGGCAGTTTTCTTTCTCCTCCTTTCCCGCCCTCAAAACCCAACATTTACATAATTTATGTTTGTACACTCAAGGACACTAAAAGTGTAATTCTTTTATTTATTTTTTCAGTACGGGCACATCTATTACATTTTTAATTTAAGGTTTCAAACGTGTGGCTTGGTAGCATAGCGCTAAATGGCGCACACACTTGGCTTTCCATTGACAGATTAATGGTTAGACCTACGTTTTACAAATAAATGTTTAAATCTCATTCCACACAAATGTGAGTACACGCCCTATGAATATAACTTCCCTACATCACCGTTTCCATATATTTTCCACTACCGGCTTGCTAGGCCTGTCATGGCTTCATATGCCTTATAATCTATCTCAAGATTAGGAAAGGCACAACATACAGTCCCCGGCCGTTAATTTATCAATGTGAAAGTGTAAACCCATATTTCATTGATGATAAATATTTCGCCCATGACAGAAATCGAACCTAGGACCCTTCGCTCAGTAGGGAGACACGCTACCAACTGAGCTAAGGTGTCAGATAACTAATTCCCATAGCCATTAGTGTAATTAGTACATACCCTATCCCTATTTTGAGCTAGTTCTATCCAGTCCACCTCATTACACCCTATCTATATATTGAGCTAGTACTATCCAGTCAACCTCATTACACCCTATCTCTATCTTGAGCTAGTACTATCCAGTCAACCTCATTACACCCTATCTCTATCTTGAGCTAGTTATATCCAGTCAACCTCATTACACCCTATCTCTATCTTGAGCTAGTTATATCCAGTCCACCTCATTACACCCTATCCCTATTTTGAGCTAGTTCTATTCAGTCAACCTCATTACACCCTATCCCTATCTTGAGCTAGTTCTATCCAGTCCACCTCATTACACCCTATCTCTATCTTGAGCTAGTTATATCCAGTCCACCTCATTACACCCTATCTCTATCTTGAGCTAGTACTATACAGTCAACCTCATTACACCCTATCTATATATTGAGCTAGTTCTATCCAGTCCACCTCATTACATCCTATCCCTATCTTGAGCTAGTTCTATCCAGTCCACCTCATTATACGCCATCTCTTTAAGGCTCATTCTAATGTTATCTATCCTCCCATCTTCGTCTAGGTCTCCCCACGGCTTCCGCCACCAAATCATATGCAAAATAATATTGAGTTAGTTTAAATATTATTTCTGATAATATATCGTTGAAGCATACTAACATAATTAACATAAGATTGGTTAGACCACGCAGGGAAACATAATTGAAAC
Source organism: Timema monikensis (assembly GCA_902151445.1). Taxonomy (NCBI): domain Eukaryota; kingdom Metazoa; phylum Arthropoda; class Insecta; order Phasmatodea; family Timematidae; genus Timema; species Timema monikensis. Next base: position 157,912 of record CABFVZ010000403.1, read on the forward strand.
TTTTCCACTACATTAACATTATAAATATTATTTCTGATGTTTCGTTAAAGAGTAATAATATAATTAACATAGAATTTGTTAGACTACTCAGGGAAACTTAGTTAAGACTTTTCCACTACAGTAGCTCCGGGAAAAAAATGGTAGAAAATGAGTAAAGGAGTACAACGATGAAGACAATAAAACAACAGAATAGTGTAGGGGTTTTAATGAATAAAGTAAGGAACTATGTAAATGTAATTATGATACTTGATAAATTTACAGTATCAAGGGAATGTTACCCACACCGCTGGGAAATGGAACAAAGGCGTCGTCAGTCTCATTCTGTTTAGTTTTCCGGTAATATGGAGGTGGGGTTTGAATCCCGGCCCAGTGTACCTATCGTAGGGCTTATATTACTATAGTTATAGTGTAAACTCTCCTAAGAGCTACACGTTTGACGCAGTCTTATTAAGTAAATAGCTTTTAGCCTTTGGCGTTAGTAACTTGTGAGAGGGAGGTCTCACAATACAATATGTAAACACAACACTCACGGTTAGTTAAGCAAAACCACGCTTCAGTGTTACTTAGGCTGCCGTACTTAATACTAAGTTTGAAACCGTGTGCAACAATACACACGTTGGGGGCCGTCCTTATTACGTAAGAGGTTTTAAGGGGGAGAGGGTCAGCAATTTATTTTCTTAAGTTTTCTTACGAGGAAGGGGGTGGGGGGAGTTAAGTCTGAATCCATCTTAACGTAAGGTTTTTTTTCATCAGAGTTTGTGATGTAATTTTTTTTGGTCAGAATATAAAATTACCTATTAATTATAAAATGTCAATTATATTTCCTTTACTTATGATGTGTTACACCTAATAATTGTACTACAATTCAAGTATTCTAAGATTTCATATCACTAGCAATGTTACCAATCCTTTTGTCTAAAAAAATAACTAAACTATTAAAACAATCTAACTTACCAAATGGTAAAAAAAATAGACCGGTAAATTTTACGATCCCTTAAGTCTTGGGTAGGGGAGGGGGGGGGGGCGCGCTAAAATCACGGGGAAAAAAGTATTAATAAATCTAGGGATGGACCGCTTCGTCCTAATAACTTCAACTTTAAAAATCCATCGTCAATGGTGATTTAACAGACACTGACTAAAATAACGCGAGTTATAAGTAAACAAACATAAAAGGTAGTATTAATAGGCGTTTCCAAAAGTTCTATGACGAACATGATCCAAACGACCCGTGTATTTCATTCAGTTGGGACAGTCACAGATTGCACAAAACGTACTACACCCAGTGAATTTAGGTAGACCTTAAACATATTTTCCCCCCATCTTCCTCGAGTAACCACAGGTAAGCCACTCTTCACAATTATAACTTCCTCAGGTTTGTCTCATTAGTGTAATTACTCCCCGGTAGGATCGTAAGCCACGGAGCACACACAAACAAAAGTTTATTAAATTAAGTTTAAGTTTATCATCCCGGTACTAAAAGAATAAAATAAGTTATTACAATGATATTAAATATTTTATAACAAACTTCTATTATCAATAATGTTCATTAAACTGTGCCATGCTGTTTGTTTTATAATCGTTCTCTTGAGAGCAGTATTATTCCTAACACCTCGGAGTAGCTCGTTCTTATTTTACTTTAAATTTTAAATAACACATTACTTCAATAAATATTAAAAACAATACTTTGGCGATGAAACGGTCTTTTATTAAGAACAGAGGTCGGAAACAAAAACGTACAAATTAAACGGAAGAACATGGATACGTTTTTGTATCTTTTGAGTTGCAAAAAAAAAATCTAGTGTCAGTCGTTAAAAAGATAACCTATCTTTGTAAAACATTCCGTTTGAAAGCAGTATCCACATGTATTGTATGTGAAGAACGCAAATGGCATTTGTTATGCGAAGGAAACAGTAGGGAGTTAAATATTCACAGGTTAGAGCTACGAGCTTACAAGAGGTGAACATTTATATATATATATATATTTAAAAATTGTGACAATGTGGGATAGCTCAGTTAGCGACTATGTATTTGGTGTGCATCTACCGAGAGAGTCTGCCTTGACAAGATAGAGAAGTAACTAAGAGAAAATAAGCTAGCAATTTAAATGCGTGTTTTTACTTGAGGTTACAACCATATGCTTGAGAAAAGGGGGAGGAAAAAACTAAAGTAACCCAGACTCTTTTTGGGTAAATCCGGATTTTTTTTTTAAAAGAAAAAAGTTTTTTCAAAATTGCCAGTGATTTCAGAAGCCCTGTTAAGTTTAAATAGACGTATAGGATGTGTAGGGGAACTTCTGAAGAGCTTAAACGACTCGTAGTTCTACTATAAAGATATTGACATTGTCCGTGGCATTTTGTCACCCGGAAGTGAAAACATGCTTCAAAAGTGTGAAAAAATCGATAGCTTGCACAGATGGAAATAAAACACCATGTACAGCTTCACAAGTGCACTCCGCAACGACAAATAGGTCTAACTTCGAGCCTTGCGACCAACATGTTTGGTCTCCTTACAATATATCGCCCAGCGCTAAGGTCGTAGTCTACTCAGTGGACGAGTGAATTATTGTTTAGATGCAAAACTTGTCTAGGTGATTGGTCGCTTGGTTGTGAGTGGTTAATCGCTTGGTTTTGGTCTCCTTGGTGGGCGAAGGGTTTAAGGATCGATTATTAATTTGGGTGACCTGGTGGTCTAGGGGTAAGGTGTTAGACTTCTGTGCTGGGGGTCCGGGGGTTCAATTCTCGGTCCCGGCACAGATTTATCTGATTACCAAACCCTTCCTTCACCTCTGACAAGACATCTTGTGAATGTGGGGAATGCCAGGCCGCCACCGTGGTTCGGATTCCACGTTAAACTGTAGGTCCTTCATTTCATCTCACAATCACCCTACCATTACACATTAGCGTAAGTGCGTATAACCCGAACGGGTAGTAAGACGCGGTGCTAATAATAATAATTATTAATTTCGTTTATGAGTAAAAATCATGTAAGAACGTGTTTGAGTCAAAATAAATAAAATATTGTTTTAGTCGATATACTTAGTTTAATTTTCTTTTTACCATTAGTTATCTTAATCTGGACAACCGTTGGTTTCATCTGATCCGAATATCAACAGTTTCACTGTACTTATTAAGGGCGCAAGTCTAAAACACTTCATCAACATATCCCTATGAATAAGACTAATCAACGATTTAACGGTTTGATTTCTTAGCCCAGTGGTTAACACGTTTACTTAATGCGCTAAAAATATTGTTTCGATTACCGGCATGGTTTAAAATGTTATAATTTATTAAATGGGAATTTTTACTCACGCAGTGATGAACCCATAACAGGAAATTTTGATATTGTGTTGGCTCTTGAGCTAGTACTGATTTATCAGTCAGTTTAGTGTTGATAAAATCAAATTGCTTAAAAAGTGCATGCAATAAAATAAACCTTTATTTTATTGAATCTAAAAATACTTTTACGAAGACGTGACTATCCATAGTTTTATCATAACTAAAAAAAAAAAAAAGAGAGAGAGACGTCTACACCAGTTTTTACAAAACAAACTCCCCGCGGCCTTGCAATGTGCATAATTCATAGTAGCTTCTATATCCGGCCACATACAGCGCTCTCAGTCCTTCCTAGAATAGATGGCTTGAATACCACAAGTTGGCTACTCGCAGAATGTAGTTGTGTGGATATGATGTAGACCACGGGATAGTCTTGATTTTTAAAATCGATCTTTGTAAAATAAGATTAACTTCTTTTAAAAATAGCATAATATTATTTATACTCCACATGAATAATTGTTAATTATTTACGTTTATTTTATTTGTTCAGTATTGGTGGACAACAATGTTAGCTACGCACATAATGGCCGCCAATGATTATGTAAACTAAAACGTCATACTTTCAAAATGGCGGAAGAAATTTTTCTATTCCTCCCGTACCCACTTCAGTGGCCGAATGGTTCAAGGCGTCTTTCTCGTGTTAGACTGGCCTGCTGGTGACGAGGATATTAGTGTTTGAATCTGAGCTGGGTCTACTGAAGGAATTTTTACTAAATGGTTTCCCACACTCGTGTGTGTGTGTGTGTGTGTGTGTGTGTGTGTGTGTGTGTGGAAATAAAACATCTCGCACAACACACGTTAGTTAGTATTCATCCTTCATCCTTCATTCTATCACTACAAATAATAAAAAAAATCAAACGAACAAAGATGTCGGGGAGAAAAAAAAATGATAAAGGATAAAGAAAAGAAAAAAGCGACAAAAAATATTTCTAAAACATTCTTCCCTTGAGGCGAGCGAGGAAAACTCAAAACGCAATTTGCTTCTTATTAGATTGGTAAACCACGTTTGTATCAAACTTCAAAAGGCATTTTGGATTGCCAGAGAGAATTCCACTAGCGGGATTTTTTTTTATTTTTTGAAAAAATTGCTACTGTAAATATATCGCTTAAGAAGAATAAAATAAAACTAAGTGAGAGGAAAAGTGTATCTACTTCCCACAGTTGACGTTGGTTGCGTAGTTTTAAAGACATTAAGAAGTACACAGGGCTGGGACGATGCACCCTTATCTCCCCCCATCAATAATAGGGTGGCCCAGAAATGGGTTGTACTCTGCGTGACAGTTGTTTAGTGACTCACGAGTAATGAGTAAGTCCATCTGCGGGGTTCTGGGCCCATATGACCGGGTGGTGAACCACATAAAGCTCCGGTGCTAATCTGGACAGTTAGTAGTGCCTGAGCTAATCAGTACGCACTGGTAGTGGAGGGTTTACATCTCTACGCGCGGTGAGCGTAATCACACTCATCCCAGGGTAACGGGAAGGCGATTTAAAGTGGTCGGTGAGCGGAAACAGCTTCTGATACCACCCTGGAGAGTGTGGTAGACACGTCTCCTCGGTGTTGGTCCAACCAGTGAGTTACTGGTAGGGGAGGTTGACTTTGTCAGGCCTGATCCTGATCACCCCTCCTCTCGTGGGAGGGCAGGGAGGTCGTAACTTCGGGTATTCCTCGAGAAACAACCGCTCTGGTGACTACTTGTTCCCAAGGGTGTCTGCACTCTGGTGACTATGTGTCCCCAAGGGTGTCTGTGCTCTGGTGACTACCTGTCCCAACGTGCATGTGGTAAATTCCTTGGACCACGCCATCACACACACACACACACACACACACACATATAGGCAATACAAGATGTACTCACGTTATCTGGTTCGTGTCCCGGTTCTGGCCCGGACTCGACGCTACAGCACCTGTCACCAGGGGCGCCACCGTTCAGCAAGGCGCTGAAACTCTTGCCGGCCTGAGGAGTCTGTGGCAGACTCTGAAATGATACAACACGACATGGAGCAGATTAGTCGAGAGTACTCTATGTAGATAGCACCGAGAAAGGGGTGGAGGTAGAGAGAGAACATGAGGTAGTAGAGGAAGCAAGACTGAGATGGTATGGTGAGAGGTGTAATGAGGATGTTGGAGTGAATGAGATAATATAGGAAGCAAGATTAAAATGATAGGGGCATGTAATGAAGATGGATACACAAAGGATGGCAAAGAAAATTATGGAAATTAAGTATATAGAAAAAGACCGTGAAGGAGGCCAAGAAAGAGGTGGGGATTCAGATAACAGAAAATGTGCTAGTGAGAGAAGAATGGAACCAATTAAGGAGGACGAATGGAGGAAGATTGAGGCATTTTACTAAATTGACTCGGACAAAGGCTGTAAGCAGTTGAAAATAATGATGCTTGATTATAAAGAAATCACAAAGAACAGGTATTGATAATGACTTAGCTATTAGCGTTGAATATATATGATTGGCACCTCACCAACCCGCAAGTACAGCAGGGTTGCCGTCTATAGGCCATAAGCATTGCTAATTTCCCACCCACCTATCCTACCTTAATTTCTCCCTTCTAAATAATAGTTCCCCCAACAACCCCTCATGCACTGACACATATACCGTATATAAGTGGCCTATTATCTGAAAGTCATTTTGTTACTCACCAGCTGGTGAGGACAGTCAGTTTGCTACTCACCAGCTGGCTAGGACAGTCAGTTTGCTACTCCCCAGCTGGCTAGGACAGTCAGTTTACTACTCACCAGCTGGCTAGGACAGTCAGTTTGCTACTCATCAGCTGGCTAGGACAGTCAGTTTGCTACTCACCAGCTGGCTAGGACAGTCAGTTTACTACTCACCAGCTGGTTAGGACAGTCAGTTTGCTACTCACCAGCTGGCTAGGACAGTCAGTTTGCTACTCATCAGCTGGCTAGGACAGTCAGTTTGCTACTCATCAGCTGGCTAGGACAGTCAGTTTGCTACTCACCAGCTGGTTAGGACAGTCAGTTTGCTACTCACCAGCTGGTTAGGACAGTCAGTTTACTACTCACCAGCTGGTTAGGACAGTCAGTTTGCTACTCACCAGCTGGCTAGGACAGTCAATTTGTTAAACTGCCAGACGATTTTCAAAATGTAATCAAGGGGCATCACTTTGTACTGATGAAAGTTTAGTGGTGCGCTCATGATCTAAAAAGAAAGATTTATGTTGAATAGAAAATATGGGCCATTACAACCTTTAAGTCAAATTAAAAATTATGTCTTTCAAATGGTCTCCATTATAATTCTGGAATCGATTTAGGAAGCTTAACCTTGCTCTCTGTGACTTATTTATTATTATTATTAGCAGCGTGTCTTACTATCCGTTCGTGTTATACGAACTTACGCTAATGTGTTATGGTAGGGTGATTGTGAGATGAAATGGAGGACCTACAGTTTAACGTGGGATCCGAACCACGGTGGAGGCCTGACATTCCACACATTCACAAGATGTCTTGTCAGAGGTGAAGGAAGGGTTGGGGAATCAGATATAGGGTGACCTGGTGGTCTAGGGGTAAGGTGTCAGACTTCTGTGCTGGCGGCCGGGGTTCAATCCTCGGTCCCGGCACAGATTTATCTGATTACCAAACCCTTCCTTCACCTCTGACAAGACATCTTGTGAATGTGGGGAATGCCAGGCCTCCACCGTGGTTCGGATTCCACGTTAAACTGTAGGTCCTTCATTTCATCTCACAATCACCCTACCATTACACATTAGCGTAAGTGCGTATAACCCGAACGGGTAGTAAGACGCGGTGCTAATAATAATAATAATAATAATAATAATAATAATAATAATAATAATAATAATAATAATAATAATAATAATAATAGAACCAGATATATCTGTGTCGGGACTGAGGATTGAACCCCGGACCCTAAGAACAGAAGTCCAACACCTTACCCCTAGACCACCGGGTCACCAATGTTACTACTGAATCAATATGTGATTTCTTTTAACAAAAAAATATTTTGTTATAAAAACTACAAAAACACTTATCTTTCCTCACGTCCTGTACAATCCCACCTTAACCGCACCATCCAGATGAAAATGTGCTCAATAGGAACATAACAAAGCTTCCAAAACTTCAGGTTCGTTTTGCAACAGATTTAGCAGGACTGTAGGTCTACAGCTTTCAAGGGTCTGTTGTTTATATTGATTTTTCAGTGACTGTATTACCTGAATTGTGTAGGAATGAGATGTAACTCATGAAGTATCCACGAAACAGTTTGTTTTTGAATAGGCTCAGAGCTGCAGTATGCTTAAACAATGGACTTCCGTGGACTTTGGGTGACACGCAAGCGGTACATTCTATGTGCCCTTAGAACTACGTCTACCTGGTGGTTTTGTGTCAATAATAGAACCTTCTTCTCGAAACGTCGATACCCAAATAAGAACATAGTTGCTAGATCATGCATCGCGTCGATTGTACTGTTTACGAAAATTTCGACAAGTGGCTGCTACATACTTTGTTATAACAAATATTCTTACGGCGGCAGCATGGTAACTTACAGGTCAACTGTTTATGGTGAACTAAGCTAGCAGGAAGGAGGCTACATGTGGTACCATGAGGGTTGTATTGCCAACAAATCACGCCAGATATTCCCATTTCAAAATAGTCAAAGGTTTCTTCTATTCACTTTAAATAGCTCATGGATTTTGGAAGTATTGTTTCAAGCATTTCACGCCGATACTAGATAAATATAGAAATCAAAGGCACACCTGATAAAATAATATATCTCCCACCGTCCATCACCCAATTTACGCTCATTGTAATTATTTAATAAGTGTCTATTTTCAAACCCACTCCAAACAAGTATGCCGCAACTGAATTTCTAGTAAATTGAACTTTATATTTCAGCAGAAAATCCATACCGTATGAAAAAGAGAAAGAGCAGAGCCGAAATAGGCGTGTTGAGGCTCTTATTCATAAAATAGGAAAAAGCCAACATAATAGGCAATTATACCACTATAAAACTAACGTGTTGTACTCGTAATAATAACATGAACTGCATATATATCTCAACTACCTATGCTTTACGATAAAGGAAAAGGAAGAGTAAATAGGCAAAATCCGGTCCTAAGTTATAAGCTACGCATTAGTTGAAGCGTGCAAGCTTGCTATCTTTCAGGGTAACAGGTGTGTAACACTAAGAGTATACAGCGTGTCCGGAAAATCAACGCCCAAACTGCACATACTACTGAAGTTTGTTTGAACCAAAAGTAATGCAAATTCTCTATACACTTACATTCAGAAAACTATTCTATTACCATTAAATGGTGTTCAAAGTTTCACCGCACAGTGCCAGGAGAGCAAAGCTGTGCAAGATTGCGTGTACAACAGGTTGCATAGGAGTTAGGCGCGTGGCACTACAAACCTCGACATGTTGGAGCACGGCTGCAGAACATACCACAGATAATAGTAAACAACACACCACTCCATCTAGAAATGAGAATACGTTCTGAGGGTCATCATAAACGATCCTACGTCACAGAAGGTGTTTGCCATTATTACATGTGTAGTGCCACGCGCCTAACTCATAAGCAACCTGTTGTACACGCATGCTGAAACCATAAACGCAGTTAGTACATAAGCATATAATCCGAATAACGGGTAGTAAGACAGTGTCCTACAAAACAACAAAAGATCAAAAAGGTATATATGTGTTTTGTATTATCTGCAAGTGACAGGGAATGTCCAAGTTTGAATCCCGTCTGGATGTACTGAAGGAGTATTTTCTAGAAATATTTCCCCCTCTCACTCTAACCAAATGCAGGTAATATTACTTTTAAATTATTAAGTTACTCATCCTTTGCTGATTAACGTAATTAATATATAAATATACACGCGCACACGTATGACCTTGACGGGTACTTGTTCATGATGAAAGAAAAGTAAAATAACTTGTACTTTCATAAATGATTCATCAATAAGGCTCATGTGCTCAACCCACTACAGGACCAAATAAAATGTATTGTTATTGAAATTGGGGCTGATGAATTAACGGACAAGAAAATTAAATTAAGTATTGTTTTGTTCTTGAGTTATGTTTTAAATTTTATTGAAGACTAGCAATAGCTGTTGCCCGCAACTTCGTTCGCGCGTTTTCAATCTTTTTTTTTTTAATAATAACTCACGCGCCACCTATTGTAAAATCCGGAAACTGAGGCAAAAATATAAATCCTCTTTATTCCCTGTCCTGTAGGAATTTCAAAAAATTCCTGCCTTATTCCTTGTATACATCATAAAAGGAACCTCTGTGCAAAATTTCAGCTTTCTAGGTCCAAGGGTTTGGGCTCGGCGTTGATGATTCAGGACTTTTCTTACTATATATATATATATATATATATATATATATATTATAACACTTCCACATTTAATTTTGTTTTGACGTAACTGACTGTACCAACAAGTGTGAAACTTCTACCTCTACATCCAAGCTGCAGTAATGTCTTTCTAGATTGTGGTCACCTCCAGGTGTCTACTCCAGGTGTACCGTTAGTACTGTAGGTGGTTGGTAAATTTAGTTCTTGGTGCTATGTTGTGGTAGTAACTTGCCACTCCTTACCCATTAGGACATCAACGACCAACTACGTAACTTCCGACGTTCAATGTAATTTAGTGGAGTTTCACACATTCAGGGGGGGTGTTACCATCAGGGTCAGGTATTTACAGCTGCCAAGTCGCTGGTAGGATAGATTATATACAAATGATCTACTGATCAAAATATTGACAACTTAATAAAAGAGTTACTTACTTTGGTGGCCACGTGGTCTAACACTCTAATCTCGTAGTAGGCTATGCTGCCGATCACTGGGAGATAGAGGTTCGAATCTTGATTGGGTGTATTGAGGTTTTTTTTATAAAATAAAAATGTGTTTCCACTCTCTCTTTCTCTTCACGCAAATTTGGCTACAATTCCTATAAATACACCCTTCCTAATCACGAAAATTATTAGTGTAATTAGAACATCGGTGTATCATACTAATGGGTAGTAAGATGTGGTGCTTAAAAAACACTATATTTGATAATACGTCATCCGACACTTTATCTCAGATGGTAAGAGTATCTGCCTAGTGATCTAAAGGTGCCGTGTTCGATTCTCGGCATGGTCGAAAACTTTATCATTGGTGAAATGTAGGTTTTCAGGTCAGTTATATAAACGAAAATTTGATTAGATTCATTCAAATGTTATTTAAAATTCGTGAAAATACTTTATCCTGTATTCTCCTGCTTTATCCGAATTGTCGCTAATGCAAACAAGCTTTGACCTCAATTAGTTCGGATTAACGAGGTCTAGTATAATTGAAAATTGTAAAACTATTTCTTTGACCACAATTTCGCTGTTATATTATTATTATTATTATTATTATTATTATTAGCACCGCGTCTTACTACCCGTTCGGGTTATACGCACTTACGCTAATGTGTAATGGTAGGGTGATTGTGAGATGAAATGGAGGACCTACAGTTTAACGTGGAATCCGAACCACGGTGGAAGCCTGGCATTCCCCACATTCACAAGATGTCTTGTCAGAGGTGAAGGAAGGGTTTGGTAATCAGATAAATCTTTACCGGGACCGAGGATTGAACCCCGGCCGCCAGCATAGAAGTCTGACACCTTACCCCTGGACCGCCAGGTCACCTTTTCGCTGTTATAAATTGAGAAGTAATTTTTAAAAATACTATTTTTTAAATGGATTTAAATATTTTTATAATATATATTTTGGGAGTGTTTGACATGACAAATAAAAATTAATAGGTCTATTTTCTTGTGAGGGGTGGGTGGGAATTCGTTTGAACGTAATTTACTTATGATTGATTTTTTTAAATTTGAAGTATTAAAAAGAATTGATTTAATGATTTGGGTTAAAACGGGCATATGGTAGGCTTTTTTTACAATATTAATAATTTCAAAAATTTGTTTTTCTATAAAAAAAAAACAATTTAACAATAGTTTAACAATGAGTAATATTTGAAAAATTTGTAAGTCAGTATGATTGTGTCGTAGACTCCTATTTACTAACTATTCAAAACCACATTCGTGTAAACAGGTTTCCTAAGTCTCATGGTCTCTGGCTTTCCTCTAGCAAGAGTCTGGATTACCGAAGACTTGGAGATAGAAGTTCGAACCCTGGATAGGTGTACTGAGTATTTTTCAAAATAGTTTTCCACTCTTAATCCATGCAAGTGCGTGTCCACTTTCTAATTATAGCTTCCTCATTTCTACACCATTAGATTAAATATTCTAATAGCTTTGAAGGTTAGTAAGACGTAGAGCAAAAGAAAAAAAAAATCAGAAACAATTTACCCATATATTTTTTTTTAGCAACGTGGCTTACAACTCGTTCGAGTTATACACCTTTGTACTAATTAAACTAATGGTCTTAGGGCCTAGGAAGGCTATATTTAAAGGAAGTGTACTCTCATTTATGTGGAGGGAGAGTGGAAAACTATTTTTTTTCAAACCATCCTCAGTACACCAGACTGAGATTCAAACCTATATATCTCCGTCTTTGGCGGTCTAGTCTACTGCGAGAGTAGCGCGTTAGACCATGTGGCCACCGAAGCGGTTCATACGATATTAAAAGTAATTTATAAGTGGAAGTTAACTTGACATGATGCTTTGAGAATCATATAAAACTTGCAATATGTTTTCATCCAATAAGAACCGCTCTTCAATAATAACGCTAACTCAGAAATACCTTCGAAGAGAACCAAGTGGAATTCCTCATAAAACCAGATATATTCGTTCCATTGACAATTTGTGAAGATTAGTATTCTTTTTTTTTTTTTT
>CABFVZ010000403.1:188826-199194 GCA_902151445.1 Timema monikensis
GAAATGGAAGGAATGATGATAAAAATACACAGTAGGAAACAAAAAAAAAAATTTGTAGTATATGAGAAGGGTAGCATGAGGCGGGGGTAGAAGAGAGTCGATAGGGAGAGGTGGACCCAACGAACGTCGTGCCATAAATCGAATAAAATAACTGAGCTTCTCATCCGAACAAACAAAAGGACCAATAAACTAGGAGGTATTATTATTAGATTTTGAGGTTTTTTAAATAAAGGTTGGTAGGACATTTTGAAATGTTTTATCTACTATACTAAGCAGAGAACTTAAAACCTTTTAAAGAAATTAAAACTTCGAATAATTAAGTCTATTAACTTTATATCCACGACTTTAAATAGAAGGTGACTAAAAGAATTAGTGAAAATAATTCTAATATATATGTTTCTTACCTTAAGACTTTTTTTTTCTTTATTTATTATGCTACAATATAATTTTCCCAGTACCTTTGGAAAGTCACACACATATTAGAGGATCAGGTGTAAAGTTAAATCATAATACGTGTTCTCGCAATTTGAAATCCGCCTAAAACATAATATCTTAAATAATTATTCTCATTAGTACTCTCTAATTTCAGCAAAGCTTTGTGTTGAAGAAAACCCATTTATTATTACTATACAGGTGTCTATAAATTATATACCCCATTATATTCCTCAATAAATTCCTTATATTAAGAACTTAAAAATGTTTGCGGTTATTATTAACAAAAATTTAAGGCATTTATTTTCTAATTAAGTAGACTACTACAGTTCAATCAATGAGTCAGTAAACCAGATAGCTCCTAAAATAAAGAAATGATTTAGGCTTATAATGGAGTGAATAATGTATGGCTACCAAATATATACATATAGTGTATACTGTATACATATATACCTATACATGGTCCCCTCTTCCCCCCTCACAACTCACCACACGAACAAATTCCCCTTTCCACCCATTAAAACTAAATATTTAACGAAAAAAAGTAGAGTTGTAAATAATCTAAATGAAATTATAAATAATTTAATTGTATAAATATATATATCATACACCTTAGCTCATTAGGCAGCGTGTCTGTCCACTGGGTTAAGGGTTTCAAGTTCGATTCCCGGTATGACAATTTATCATTGGTGAAATGTGGGTTTACCCTTTCACATTGATAAAGGCTGGGGACTGGATGTTGTGCCTGTCCTAGTCTTAAGTTAGATTATAGGGCATATGAAGCTATGACAGGCCTAGCAGGTCGGTAGTGGAAAATATATGGCTTGAATAAAAAACTGACCACAGGCTGGAAACAGTAATGGATGTAATGTAAAATAATGTATCATATATTATGGTGATTATAACCAATACTCGGAATAATATGACAAAACTTACACAAACAAGTTAGATCATTAATATTGATTACCTAAATCAGTGGCGGGAAAAACATCTTATATATTTCTATACTATTTGAGTCTTGGTGACCTGGTGGTCTAGGGGTAAGGTGTCAGACTTCTGTACTGGGGGTTTAGGGTTCAATCCTCGGTCCCGGCACAGATCTAGCTGATTACCAAACCCTTCCTACACCTCTGACAAGACGTGACAAGACGTGTATTAATCACAACTTGTGAATGTGGGGAATGCCAGGCCTCCACCGTGGTTCGGATTCCACGTTAAACTGTAGGTCCTCCATTTCATCTCACAATCACCCTACCATTACACATTAGCGTAAGTGCGTATAACCCGAACGGGTAGTATAATAATAATTATAATAATAATACTATTTGTGTCTTGCTAGTGTTATAAAACCAACTAATGGAGTGTCAAGAAGTGGATACCAACCTTAAAGCGGACAGAAAAAAAATTCCAACATGGATCAGCATTAGAATCACTCCCGATTGTGTCAACGTCGTCTTCAAGCATCCGGTACGTTCATCATGTGAAGCTTCTTCTCCACATGTCACTCTAGTTTTTCTCTCCTGTTTACCCACAGTTTGATGCTTTGTATTTCTGTTTCAATCTTATTTTTAATCCAGCTTGTTTTTCTTCTACACCTTCCAAAACCTACTTCTACTATATATTATATTTATGTATTTACTTATTTCGCTAAAAGATTAAAATATGATTAATCACTTTTCCTCGTTAATATTTAGTTCTATTTTGAGCTTGACATTTTTTAACTTCCGTTTTTCTTTGATATATTTTTTCTGTGGCTTTTCTTTTTGTTAAAACAAATTACAATACCATATTCTTACTTGTAATGTTGCAGTTATTTATTACTATTCTGTTCTTTTTTTCAATGTATGAATCTGATCTTAATCTACAGTAATTACGTGTCTCTCTTTTTACTTTTAGCACTCTCACTTTATTTTTATTTTTTTCCTTCAAACGTATCACATATTCGTATTTTCTCTATCACACTTTTATCCACACAATCTTCCGTCACCATCTCTCTTAACTAATCCTTCTTTGCTATCCTCCACTGCTACTCCATCAACTTCCTATTCCTTCACTCTTATCTTAGCCTACCTCTTTCTTTCCCTGTATTCCTCCATCTCTATCTTTCACACAGGCTGTTAGCTGCCAACAACTCTTCACAGCCTGACAAATTGCCTGTCATTGCTAACCCGTACCATTCTAAAGAGCCCCTCCCCCCCACACCCCCCACTTCTCCTTTTCCCTCTACCATACCATCACCACTTTACACATGGCACTTCAAATAACTAGCTCTATCCTTCTCTAATGCTCTATGTAGCGCTTGCGCTCTTTTTCCTAGTCAAAACTTTCTTCTCTTTCTCTCCCTCTCTCTCTCTCTCACACACACACATACGCGCGCAATGCTTGGCAGCCTACCTTCTGGATTGATACCCTGAAGAGGTTACGGGAAATTTCACAGGCATCGGTAGTTTAACCAGGGAAATTTATAGGGCACTGTCTAGGACCGTCTTTTTTTTCTTTTTCATACTGCCAGCTCAATTTGTTCGACATGGATGTTTTTGAGAAATATGTTTTTAGAGTCTACAATCTCAATCTCAATCTCAATTCCAATCTATCTTGGTAGCCATATAACTAGGTTTAAATAAGGAAATAGTTATATTTTATACTACCGCTAATAATTGTAGTATTCTTTATAATTAAAGCCCTTTATAAAATATAAGGTCATGATGGTATCAGGCTAAGTAGGCAATTAACCTGCCTACCCAAACGTATTAACTACAACAATAAGACCAACCCCTCCAAAATTGGGTATCTTCAACCCCCCCAAAAAAAGCTTGTGAGAACGTACGTCTTACTAGTAGCCCTTAATAATAAAATAAAGCATTTTCTCCGGAGTATTTAATATATAAAGTGTTTGCTAAGGAGTATAAAGTCAAGGCAAAGCTAATGCTTTATATAATGTAAGTTGTAACTATATTTGATTACTTATCAAGGTCAGATTTTGATACTGACCCATCATTCAATTCACACGTTTCTTAACTAAAAAATAACATAACATTACTCGAACATGTATTCTGTCCATCAGAATACTTCATCCTTATTAAACTCTTAACTCTCAGTGTGTGAGAAACAAAAAAAAACAACTTATTTTGACTATTACGCCTTTTCCATCAAGCATAGTAAAGGCTCTGTTCATTTTACCTTTTATTTGTCGCAGAAGAAAATGTTTCCTCTTTTTTTTTATTAATATTACAAAATCATTCACTGCAAAGCTCCTGAGAGTAAGCTCTTACTTAATTTTATTAATAACATAAATTATTTTTATCCATAGGTCTACATAAAAAGATAGTTTTTGTATCTCTAGTCCTAAACCAAACCTTGTATACCTAGTAATTGAAGTTTATTGGTGTATATCGGTTTATTTAGATACATTCTGATGACCTCCTGATATAGTAAATTTGACAAATGTCCTTGGCAAGAAGAACAATAGATCTGGGTTTCTAACAGTTATATTCCTTTGAGTGATTCTAATATTTTACATATTTGAAATGGATACAATATGTTTTGATGCTGACAGTAAATAGATATTTAATTTCGGAGAGAAGTGTGACACACTAAACACAATATCCAGTATTTGAAACCTTGATTCAGACAGTTTTGTTAAAAAAAAATATCAAGCTTATCTACATGCTTACAAACAAGACAAATACTCAGCTATAGGAATGGAATAACCCAGAAGGGTATTCTATTGAATGAAAGGGTAACCTTGCACAGATTTTTAATTTTTACAAATTAAAGATAACTTAAATATTTGTAAGTAAGAAAAATCATACAAAATAGTTGGTAAAAATAGAGGCAAGGCAAACTCTTGAAGATAATTTAATAACGCGGTGCTACTGAAAGAAATGGGTGTTTTCCCAAAGTGTAAGAGAGAAGAAGTCACAAGAAGATAAATTAAATGGTTAGGTTACACTTCTATACAGGGTGTATTTTAATTGGTGTCAAATAATCTAGGGCCGTATACCCATCGAATTAGAGACAAAGAAAAGTTCATTTAAACATTGGTCTAGAAACGATTAGTTTCTGAGGTCAGAGGAATGTTATTGTTCGATTAATCAGTGAGCCAACAGAAGAAGAAACACAACTATACAGGACAAATTTTAACATAAACAATCAAAAACACGGGATGACAGAGCATTTTATTACAATAATGGTTCAAAATTCTGTCCTGCCTCGATGCATTCTCTGAGGCTTCGTTCCGTACTTTGACGTATTCTGTTTCAAAGAGAATCAGGAAAATAATCTATGGATAATCTCATAGAACAATTAAACGCTTCATGCATTTGGATATGATAGGCACGTCATCTATTTTATAATCTATAATTTTACCAGTCAATAAAATATTGAAATAAATATCCAGACTTTACGTGAAAATAATAAACAAAGGGTATAGTTAGAAATATGGATTGGATAGAAAAGAAATCACGATATCCAAGTAACTGATCCGTGTAATTCGAACCACAAGTTATGTTACCTAAATTAGACACCTCTCCAATAAGTAGAAGTGATAGCATTGAACCACTAGATCACAAATCTATGGCAAATAATTTATTTCAAAAACCACTTCGAATGATTAATTTTTACGACGGATAAAATGTATTTACTCGAACGATATTTTCCACCGAAATACATGTCATATTTGTTGATTAGACATATTGATAAGTATTAGGTGTTCTATACGATGCTACTATGATCGATGTACAAAAGACCTTATTCTAGATTTATATTATATTCTTTGACTTTTCAAGGAATAAATTGATCTGAAAGCTCTAAGGTGGTGGGAGATATAATTTCAGTTTCCAATCCCATTTTTTTTAAACCCCTTTCTTTACTATTTCTGTACATTTTCCTTTTCATTCTCATGGGTTCCACACCCTATTTTATGACACGAAGACTGCGTGAAGTAAGCAAAATTCAATTTTAGTTTGGAAAAATGGAAGAACCTAGTCAAACCTTAGCGTTATTATTTACTTCGCTGTCTCCCTTTCCTTTTCTTCTACTTTTAAATTTTATTTTTTATTATTGAATTGGTAGGATGATATAGACGTGTGAAGCGACGAACAAATGAGACTCAGTAGAAAATTGATACAAGTGACATTATTGGAAAACGTTGAGAAATATAACTATTTTATTGATAAATGGCATATAATGGATAATACAATAGCACTTAAAATGCTTTCTTAAAATATAATTTAAATGGTAACATGGACACCGTACTCTAGTTTATGACCAAGTTCGATGAGTATTCAAGAACAGTCATTTCATAAAATAATATTTAAAAAAACTAATAGCTTGTCAACTTTTAACGTTTCTGGAAATATCTTATTATTGTTTAATGATATAATGTCAATTGATCAATATATTTGGTGTTGCATTTAAAACTATATAACCTCCAGGTCACCATCCTCACGTGTGTAGCCATACTGCTGAAATCTAAACACACTTTAGTCACGAAATTACACGCTAAACCCAAACCTGAGAACATAGCTGTGCCTACTAATTCTCAACCACAGAACCAAAATGGATAATCTCACTCCCAATTCCTTTACTCTGGTGAAGAGAGCTGATCCGTCTGTTTTGAAAGGATGGGGGATGACCAGAAGATTGATTCTATTGCTCTGGTCAAGAGAGCTGATTCATCTGCTTTGAAAGGATGGGGGATGGCCAGAAGAACAGTTTCATTGCTCTGTCAAGAGAGCTGATTCATCTGCTTTGAAAGGATGGGGGATGGCCAGAAGATTTATTATATTGCTCTGGTCAAGAGAGCTGATTCATCTGCTTTGAAAGGATGGGGGATGGCCAGAAGATCAATTCCATTTCTGGAGTCAAGAGAAAGAAGAATTGTACTCGTATTTTTAAAAGACAGATCATTCATAAGTTAACCAGGCAGTTTATTATAATGAATAATTTCTACCCATATACTGCACTGAAATGCATTGCAGATTGGTTTAATTTATATTATTTACCTTTTAAGTAAAATAAGTTTATCCAAAAAAAGAGTTGGTAAGTTTGTTATTTAACTTGAGTATTCAAGTGGTTTCCGCCGAGTTGAGTTGATTGAGTGACGCTGTATTGCGATGTTGATTGTATAAAAGTGGAGCGAGAAGATGTAAGGCTTGATTATCAATTTTTCCTCCCCATCGCAGAGCATCAAGTCAAGATATTATTTCCTAATGTAATATTTTTCACCTTTATTCGAAAAGTTTTCCAACTATAACTAAGAAAGAAAAGGCATAATTTAATAAATAGCTCTTAAAAAAGAAGAAGTAAACAGTAACATAATATTATTTATGTTTGTACCTATGATTATTTTTATTTGTCTATGTAGGCTTATATTTTGAAAAATATCTACAACTCAGTGGTAAAAATACATTTCATATTTTGTATTTATGTAAGTATGTAGTTTTAGTGAAAATAAATGGGAGAAGAGGATTTCAAAACTTTTTTTACTTGATCTGAAACCCATATAGCATCCACTCTGAAGCCATAACCTTAGCTCTAATCTTTCAATGGCGTGCTTCAAAGTTAAACTTTTGACCTTGAACAAGTAAGGAAAGAGTGATCCAGTGATTAGAATGTCACTGAATGAAAGAAAAATCACATTAAACTGACTTTCGATCGTGGTATTTTAGCATCACAACTTTTTCTTTGTCGTAACCTTCTTCATATACTTTGAATAGGAAAAGATTGCTTAATTGCATATAAACAATTATGTCCAAGAGTTATGATCAGCTCAGATAAAATAGATTATAAAAATATTAATATTAACTTTAAGAAAAAAAACTATATATGTATGGGCTGGGCTATAAGCAGATTAACTAATTATGCTATAATGGGTGAGAATGGTTGAATTTAGAGTAAATATATCCGAATTTGCGTTGAGGAAGAGTGGAAAGCCGTTTAGGAAAAACCAGTCTCAGTGTAACGGACTAAGATTTGAACCACGATCTCACCGTTATCGGCAGTCTAGTTCATTATACCACCAAAATGGTCCAAAGAGACATATAATTTACCCAATGACAGCTAATTAAATGCTATATTCATAAAAACAAGGTACCCTACAACTATTTTTACTTTTACCGCTACTGCAATGCAGTAAATTTACACAATTAAAACCGAACCGGTGGTTTCTTTTTGGGTATCGTTTTTTATCCGACGTGGTTTATTCTGTACCAATAAAAAACGATTAGAATAAAATATATATCCAGAACTAAAACAGATTAACATTTAAAAAATGCTATTAATATATTGGAGTTTTCAACATTGCGATATGAATAGCTCCAATAAAGGGAATGCTATCAAATAACGCCGTAGTTTTTTGAATAAAAATATATTAATTTAACGAGAATTTATTTTCATAGGAATGCAAAGCATTATGTTACATGTTTTAATTCACCTAATTTATAGTTTCAGATTATTTGCCTACAATCTTGTATTGGTATGATATTAAACAACCGATTAAATACCCCACCTAGTTAATGAAAATTGCCTTTATTGGTCCAAAGAGGTTTCTTAATTTTTCTGATAAATTTTTGTTAGATAAAAAAATGTTAAAATAGAATAAGTACATAATTAATTAAATCCTAAACAGTCATAACTATTTGAGGGTTTTAGTTATTATAAACAAGTAAAATATTGAAGTGTGCAACAATTACAAAATAAAGTATAAATTTAATCATGGTTGACCATTTGTAATGGAAACTAACTTTGGTAAATGCTTGGATATCATTAATACCAGAATCATGGCTCTTGGGAATAAATTTTGTAGTATATGATTTCAAACTCATCAAAAATAAACTTTTTTCTATTAAAATAAAAAAAACTTATTGGTGGCTGTAGTTCTATGCATAGAGCATTTTGATAAAAGTTTGTTCCAGTAGATGTATTTTTTATTGCAATCTAGTCATGATACACTGGTATTTCGTATAAAATGAACAGTTTAAAGTAAATGTAGGACGCGCTAAGAGTATTTTATTATTTGAAGTGGAAAATAAAATAAGTGTATCATATATAACAAACAAATAAACATTTATATCAATGGTGTTGCTGTAAAAATATTGTTTATGATATTCGAACGATTTCAAAAAAGGGTAAAATAAAAGTATTTTTATCTATATAAATAAAATGAACATGTCTGTCATGAACATTGCATACTATCTCCCTCACACAAAGGTCTGAAATTCTAAAAATTCGTATCTTCTGTACATAAACATGTGCATCTTGAAGCCAGAATTTGAAATATATTTTTTAAATTAAATTAAAAACCGGGTCGGGCTCCTAGCAGCGCAAGGATTTTAAAGCACTAACTTTAAAGTTTACGTTTCACGCACAATCAGTAGGCCCTAAATTAAAAACATTTCTCCCCGACTACTCTGGGTTCTTCAGTTATGATCAAATAAATTAACTTCAAATTGACGACTTGCGTTTTAAATGTTATTTATATAATGAATAAAACATTATTTTTTTTAACTGACTGAACCAAATAAAATGAGTGTCCAATGGACTTAATTTAATATGAAGTCAAGAACTTCACCTTATATTGCACCGAATGATATTATATAACACGAAATTTCAATTTCCAAGCCTTTTTTTTCTACTCCGTGTCGTTATCAATGATCAGGAGTTAACGGCCTCGTGAAATGAACAAATAGGTTAAACCGTTACACAAAAACATATCTAATTTTGGTTATTTTTAATCCTGAGTCAGATTTAAGTTTTCCTAATTGGGTGTAGAAGTTAAGTCCGATAAAAGTAATTCGGAGTTCTCTATAAGCGTGGTCTCAGACACTGATTACCCTTTCTTTTTTTTTTATTTCAGGCACTGAATGAATAACAATGTATGGATTAACTCAAAACTAACTTGAGTTGTGGACGCAGCTGCCTTCAGACTTGAAAAGGAGGCCACAGCACTCGGTTGTTTAAGTGTAAGAAGAAACTGCCTAGCCTAGACAATATATCTTGAGACAAAGCTCTGCTGAATCCTTTTACCACACTCCAGAACTAGCTCAGGAAACAGGACGTGGTAGACTTAAAATAAAAAGTCATAGTATTTTCCTGGATAAAAGGGGAACGGTGGCTAAAACTAGGACGTGTATCAAGTCTTAGGGGAAAACTTAATACTAATAATATTACTTAGCACTGCGTCTTACTACCTGTCCGGGTTATACGCTTAAGTACTAATTACGCTAACGGGTTGGGAATTGGGAAGGTTGAATATAGAGGAAGTGAGCCCTCATTTGTGTGGAGGAAGAGTGGAAAACCATTTAAGTAAAACCACCACCCCAGTTCACCCGAGCAAGATTCGAACCTCAACCTCCCCCATCCTTAGCAGTCTAGCTCAACCCGAATCTAGAGCGTTAGTCAACTACGCCACCGAGGCGGGTCATAGGGGGGAAAACCCCCGTCTCCTAGGCGAGTCCATTAAATTCGTGATTCTATCACAGATCATAAGAAAGTCGCTATCAACGTTTTAGGCTCCCTTAGCAAGGACCTTTCTTACCAATATACCCTCATTAGGTTTCCAAACTGAGATTAAACAGCTCGCGTTGACTGATCGTCAAGGATGATGGGGTCGGAGACTTATTGAGGAGTCTGTTCCTGCTTTAAATGACTCAAAATTGGCTAGACCTCACTAATTAAGATCCAATAATATCTCTCAATTGATGACCATTCATGTTACCGGAGCTTAGAATTATTACCCCCACTCCCGTCCGATAGGGAGAGGAGTAATTCCATTGATCCGAAGGAGGACATGTTATCCTGATTTGCAGCTACGCCCTCGTCCCAAAGCACAGCCTTAGAGCGGTCCATTACCTATTCTGGACATAGCCACAGCAGTTAGTCCAGACTCCGGGCAAACAAACCACATACTCACACCTCACTCACGTACGTAGCACC
>CABFVZ010000403.1:204714-225960 GCA_902151445.1 Timema monikensis
TTTTTCCCGACCTACCAACTTAGGAGGGTAGTTAGTTTTCAACTTGAGAAATAAGCAAAGGAGGCGTACTTGCTCGCCAGTGACTATTTATTGTTCTTGAAGTTATGTGTGTTTGAACTGGGAAGATTGTTTCGTTGTTTAGGACGCGATAAGGGGGTATTCGCACCTTTTTACCTTCTTACTATAGCAACGTCTTGAGTCACTGTTTCAACAGAAGAGGAAGGGATGAGAGAGTTAAGTTTCCTTGCTGTTTCTCAAGTTAGACCGATCTCAAGAGTAAGTCAACGCTGTGGGCGCCCATAGGGAGCGGTTCAAGTAGCAAGTACAAAGCTTTATGAGATCAACTTAAAGCATTGACGATTTGTAATGGCAGTGAGCTTTAGTGGCAATATTGACTTTTGGAAACTTAAGCTCGATAACCCAGAAAAAAAGTGAGGCTGAGAAGTTGTTAGAAATACAACAACATTTGTATATATAATGAAAAGGCCAAGTGTATGGGTCAAGAAAAGGTCAAGTGTATGGTTAACTTTGTGAGAAGAAATTTCTTCCCATGCTGCAGGAAGAACGGAACCCTTAAGACCATAAATGTAACTGATTAAGGTTGAGTGCTAGTGAGCGTGAGTTTAGGGCAGTATTTTTGCAGTTTTTACAGCACAAACATCTTTTGGCCAAAATAAATCAAATATTTCTTCTATAGAAACATAGAGTTTTGTTTTCTGCACATGTTAATATCAACAATTGTTGAATATCTGTCATGAGCATGGCAGCATTTGGTGACAAAATTTTCTCTTCAATTAAAAAACTTGTCACCAAATGCTGCCATGCTCATGACAGATATTCAAGAACTGTTGAGATTAGCATGTGCAGAAAACTAAACTCTATGTTTCTATAGAAGAAATATTTGATTTATTTTGGGCAAAAAATGTTTGTTTTAAAAAAACTGCAAAATTAATAGACTAAACTAGCGCTCACTAGCACTCCACCTTAAAGAGCTCGAACAAGAAAATAAGATGAGATCTTATGATCTAAAAAGGGAAACTACTTATAAAACACGTTAGAAGAGTCAAAGCAACGGATCCGTTAAAATACAAAAAACCTAATATTAATAATATATTATTTTACTAATTTGTCAAAAGTTGAGTGTGTTTCAAAAGTGCAATTTTAAATGTATTTCTCTGAACAATTTAATACTTGATAAAATTCTCAAAAGCAAAGTCAATCCGTTTGGAAAAAAAAAAGTCCAGAAACAAGACAAGAAAAATAAGAGACCACATCACAAGCGGCGGTAGACACAACGCTACACACGGTTTCTTGGTAGAAAATCTCAAGGGTAGTAGCTAGTAGGCAAGGCAGCGTGAAATACTGAGGGGATATTTCATTATAACTGCCCCGGCAACCCCCCTCCCCCACTCAACGTTTAAAACGAGCCGGGCGGGGAAACTTGGCAACGTCGCTGCTCGACATTTCTTAGAGGCATTTTTTTTTCGTCATTCTTTGCCCCTAAAAACCCTTTTGGTTTGGCGACTGCACCCTCATTTAAAAAGGGTTGGTAGGGAGTATTTTGGGAGAGAGTGTGAGGGGTAGGTAGCTTCATCAGCAAGATAAACCGATCTCATTAGCGGTGTAATTTACCTCCCTTATTTTGGAAACGTCGCGTGCCAAAATATAGTCGCTTGAAAGATCGGTGTCACGAACGCAATTTTGAAAATATTATTTTGGATACTATATAATACTGGCGGTAGCATACAACTTTCTTTTGACTTAACGAGGATAAAAAAAACCTAATTATAATTACAATCACTATCGCCGGGGAGGCTTGTTGAACAAACATGACCAGGATAAATTATAGTGAATTGCACAAGAGTTTGCTGGGATAAAAACTATGAAACCACCCCATGGAAATGAAAGATAAAAGGGCTGTTACTATGCCGTTTAAGATGGGCTGGAAAAAAACGTGAGTTGAGGCCATCTTTTTTTATTTTAAGTTTTTAGAGTAAAAATATTAATTTGTTTTTAAAACAAAATTAAATTGTGCTTCAGTAGCTACGTGTAATTTAAATTTGTATGCGTATCAAGAGCTCTTAAATATGTGTCACTATTAAGAAACTTTTTTTTAGCACCACGTCTAACTACCCGTTCAGGTTATATGCTTATGTACTAACTATGCTAGTGGGTTTAGGGATTAAGGCGGTTATATTAACAGGAAGTGTACCGGAATTTACATGGAGGAAGAGAGACCATTTTGGAAAAATCCCCCTTCAGTAAATCCAACCGAGATTCGGAACTCGATATCCTCATCATCGGCAACTTAATATATTGCGAGAGTAGCACGTTAGACCATGTGGCCACTGAAGCAGGTTTAAGAAACTTAATAAACAAAGATAAAATGTTTACAATTAATTCAAGGATTCCCATGAAAAGTATTCAAGATTTGTTAAGATTAATATATAGAGAAAATCGAACTAACCGCATCAAATGAAGCAATATGTATTGTGTACAAAATGTGTTTTTAAATAAAAACTTCAAAAATACTGGCCTGCGGTACCTTTAATCCCACCTTAAAACAATTAATAATAAATCCTATTTCTAAAAAAAATAATCATCCATTGGATTCTCATCAAATTTCTTGATTCTAAATTCCTTGTGTTTTAATTTTTTTATATTTTTTTTACAATTTTACCAGACGTTCAAACATTTTTCATTAAAACAATGTGAACTCATGACACTTTTATTATAACTGGATAATCTTAAATTAATTGAAATATTTGTGCAGTTGCAACGCAGCCCATTGTTTTAAGGAGAGAAAAAATTAAGAAGGGTTGTAATTGGACCTGAATTCAAATCAACGTGCTTATTTCATCAGTTCAAATTTATTTTTTATGCAAAGGATTACTATTTAAAGCATGCAGTTTTAATATCCCAAACTTATAAATACTTCAGTATTCCTATAGTTTTTTTATGTAAAATTCCTTGTTTCAATTTTTATTGAGACAAAAAAGATGTGTGTTTTTTCCTACTCTCCAATTTTTACAAGCATGTGGCAACCTTGCCTATACAACCATTCGGTAACAAATCACAACATCGCGTTGCTACCTCAAAATGTGATACTAGAAGAAATAACCAAGAGATTTCAAGAATGTTATTAATAGAATAATACCACCCACCTCAACCACTGCGTCTTTCTATCCAGGATGTAAGGCCATTAATAATAGTAACCACCTGTCTAACGCGCTACTCTCTCAGTAGACTAAACTACTAATGAGGAATAGATAGAGATTCTAATCTCAGTCGGGTGTAATGAGGGTTAATTTTCCTCAATGTTTTTCCACTCTCCCTCCAAGAAAATGCGGGTACACTGACCATAAATATAACCTTCCTAATTTATAAGCCCATTAGCGTAATTAGTACAAAAGCGTATAACCCAAACGGGTAGTAAAACACAGTTCTAAAAAATAAAAATAATGTAAATTGGGTAGAAATGAAGAAGGTAGAGTTTGAGGACATTTACCCGCATTTGCGTGCAGAAAGAGGTAAATTTTTTAGGAAAAAAACATCCTCAGTAAATCTGGCCTGAATCGAAAATTTGACATACCAGTCTCGGACAAACCAGACCAGATATGTCGAACCACGTGCCAACCAGCGCATATCATATATATAATTTTAAAAATTAATTAGTGAAACTGCCCATCCATTAAGGCTTAGCTTATTCCAGTTAAGTGGACACCAATCCTCCAAGCTACTAGTTGACAGCAAAGGCTCTCTCAACAAATCTGTTGGAAAATAGGTGGACAAAAGCCTGCACTTAAATCAGAGGACTTTCATGGATAGCAGCGAGGAGTGAGTCAAACGAACATCAAACGAACACTAACTCTCTCAGGTTAAAACGAATCAACCCCCTCCCCCCCTTGCACTCCTCCCCCCTCCACAACCCCCTTAGCCACTAAAACCCGAGGTATCCAATTATTGGTCGAGGTTGATTGGAGCTGAGCTGTATGTTGAATTCAATCAAGACCGAAAAGCTTTTGACCCCCCGTCCGCGTTTCATTACGGGATCAACAGGGGGGGGGGAACGATATTGGAGGGTCAAGTCACTTAACTTCATCGAACGTCCACGTAGATTGGACTCATGTTATATTGCTTGGTTTGTGTCAACTTAGTGGAAGAGTCTATTTTTTTTTAACCATGAGCTGAGAAATATATATATATATATATATATATATGTGTGTTAATGCTCGTTTTGAGATATCTGCAACTTAATCTAACTAGGTTAAGAGCATATTACTAGAAGATAAAATATTAAGTGATAGTAAATAGTTTAATATTTTTTGGAATTAGAAAAAAAATTGAATTAATTATGTTAAGAAAAAGAATGGTTTGATATAAAAATGTGCACTGCACCATTCCCCTTAAGATGAATTGTATATGTCATTCACAACCCCCCATCCACTCAATTTGAATTAATAATACTTTCCTAGTTAAAGTTAAGTAAATTAAAAATGATTGAAAAAATAGCTTTACTGTGTATTAGAAGCTCACGAAAACGGTATTTTACGGAACCATAGTAAAGTAGTTTACATTTTGTAATGGGCAATGTATGAGAGAGATATTATTACGATTATAGTAATTAACTAACTAAAGATTAAACACCGAGAGATGAATTGTCCAGGAAACGTTTTAAACAGCTCCCCCTCCGCCCCCGCCCCCCCCTTTTCTTTAGCATCTCTTTTTACTAACCGTTCGGGTCATACGCCCATGAACTAGTTACGCTAATATGTTGCGAATGAAGAGGGTTGAATTTGGAGGAATTGTATCAAAACTTGCGTGAATTTTAAAGTAGAAAATCATTTGGGGGAAACAAAATTCTTCATACACCCAATTTACGCAGCCCTATTTTGAACGGTAATGCATCACTAAGGAGTCATTTTTAAATTAACAAAGAAACGCACGGAAAAAGTTTTTTATACGAACTACCGAGCACACACCTTTCAAATATTATTGTTGACACAGCTTGGCTTA
Organism: Timema monikensis; assembly: GCA_902151445.1. NCBI lineage: Eukaryota > Metazoa > Arthropoda > Insecta > Phasmatodea > Timematidae > Timema > Timema monikensis. The sequence goes on from CABFVZ010000403.1 coordinate 209,731, forward strand.
GAAATTATAGAAAATTTGTTTTTGTGTGTATATTTTTGGTAATTATTTGTGTAAAATAAGCTTAGGAATATATTTATAACTTACCCGATATATTGGCATTAAATACATCAAATAACAAATAAATATAAACGATTATATATAATGCTGATAATGTATTAGATTTAAAAATTTGTAGGAAATTTTATATTTTAAATGTTTTCGGGGGTAGCAAGTTTTTTTTTTCTTCTCTCATTGAATGTATAGTAGAAAATTCCTACTCATGGTAAAAGAAAAGCTCTTTAGATTGCTACGGTAAAATGACAAATAAACGTGATTAAAACTAAAATGTCTGTGAATAAATTCTTTTCTCTAGCTTTCACAAAGCTTTATAGTATTGCATTATACAAATAAATAACAGAAATGTAATATGATATTTTTTTTAAAAAAATGTATATTTACTCTTAAAACATAATATTTTTAAGACATATCGTTACAATCCTTTTAGAATAATAAGTTTAGTTGAAAACAAACAATCATTTCCGTTCGTTCATAGTAAACAACTCGAGAGTATTGTAGTTTTGACTTGTAATAAACCATAAAATACAGTATATGGAAAAAAGAAAATAAAAACAATAATTATAAACAATCAAGTTAAAACATAAAACTTTTATTTTCTTTACGTCTCATTAAAAAAAAGGACGGAAGTAAACACAGTCTGTTTATATATGTCCTCGTATGTCGGTTAATACATGATCAAGCTTTTTAACACAAGTAGATATAATGGAACAAAAAGAACCACTCCCAAACTATATTTATTGTTGTCAAGTTTGGAAGTATGTGAAAGGAAATAAAATAAATAAATGATATATATTTTTTAAATAAAATGGTGTAGTGTCACTAGGAGATACATTTGGTAAAATGTATCGAGAACAACAGCTAAAAAATAAACCAATACTATTCCGTAAGACACATTCAAAATTAATGGTTAGAGAGACAAAACAAGTTCCAATAAAAAGGATTAATCTTGTCAAAATGTACCAAATCAACTATTGTCAAATTCTACTCATGTTAAAACACAATCTGAAAAGGAATTAATATAATAATGTTGGGATAAAAGTACGAAAAACGATCATAGTACTAAGGTTAGAGACAACGTTTCACACCCAAAGAGAATAACCGGTAAAAACAGGTGTTTTTGTATATTCGGAGTTTTACATTCCTTTAAATCAGGCGAGAAATCGTTAAATTTAAAAACTAAATACTAAAACGATATTGTAATTATTTACTAATGATTCCACACGATAGGGAGCAAATTAAAATGCTATGTGTCCGTGATGTGCGCCAATTAAAACGTTAATTAATTTATTTAGATACATACGCCTCGCGATGGGTGCCGATTAAAGTTCTATGGATCGTCTCCCCAGCCATTTGCAACAATTAAATTATGACGACGCGAGCATGTCTTACTGCGCACTGGCTCGCGGTATGTGCTATGATTATTTATGATATTTAATCTTATTAAGTAAACAAGACTTTTGATGTTGCACAAGATTTATTTAAATGATTACACCCTTGTTACTGAAGATATAATATATAAAATAGCAGTTTTTTTTGTTAACTTCACAGATTGTTTTTCTGTGATTTTTCTCTCTAATATATTTAATATACTCGATAGATATAAATTACTGGCACTGTAAATATATTACCGGCACTCTTATAAAGAGCCGCGTGATGAATCCAACTGTATAGATATGTGCTAGTGCTCTTTAGATTCATACGCACAAGCGGCTTATATATGACCTGCCCCTTGCCTCTTGTACCCCTTTTCACCAGTGTTAAAACTAACTAATGGAAAAACTCCTGGCAAAAGGTGTTGTGAAGGCTGGCTTCCTATTGGGTAGAGGGAGCCAACGAGTCACAAGATTTTACTAAACACTCCAGAGATGATCTTTTAAAGAAAAAAAAAGTTTATTGTTGCAATATAAAGAAATTACTTCTGAAAAGCGTGTGACTCTCCATGGATGAAGTGTTAAAAGGATATTTTATGCACAGTTCATTAAAGAAAAATATCCTTCCATGACTTTTTTAATATATGAGATATGTCCAAAACATTATCATTACAATAGGATAATTATGAATAATTTAAGTTTTTACCAACGTTGGCTGTTTCCAAATTCCAAAAAACTAGATCAGACTTTGGTAGGTGTGAAAAGTCGAATGTTAGGATTGATCAATAATGTAATCAAATTACCCTTATTTTCCGAGTATTGCTTTGTTTTGTTTGAAGAGCATTTTGCATAAATGGAGATATTAGAATTTATATGTGAACTCCATATCACTCCTTTTGAATATACTTTCTTTCCCCTTGCGATTTGATCAAAAATTGTTAAGTGGTGTAGGAATGAAGTTCGAAATTGCTACTATATATATTTCCGTACAACGTTTTACTACTCATCGTAGCTATCAAGAATCAATAACACTAAGAGAATGGGAAGGGGAAGGTTGAATTTGGAGGAAATGTACCTATATCGCGTCGAGGAAGACGAGAATATCACTTAGGAAAAAGACATTTTAAATTAGAACCCCAGACATTCAGTCACAATCAAACTAAAGTAAACTATATTATTATTATTATTATTATTATTAGCACCGCGTATTACTACCCGTTAGGGTTATACGCACTTACGCTAATGTGTAATGGTAGGATGGAGGACCTACAGTTTAACGTGGAATCCGAACCACGGTGGAGGCCTGGCATTAAACTATCTTCACAGCTTAGTTCGCGTGCCCACCAACGCTGGTACAATAGTAGTACATTCAACACAAAACTACTCGCTTTGGTCACCCTCGCAGAAGACTAGAATGCCAATGATGGGGAGAGTGAGGTTCGAATCTTGGTCGGATGAACTGAGGGTGGTTTTTTAAAAAATGGTTTTCCTTTTTATTTCCAATCAAATGCGGGTATACTTTCAATAAATATAACCTTCCTCATCCTTAAAAGCACAAGCGAAATTAGTACATAAGCGTATAAACCTAATGGGTAGTAAGACGCGGTGATAATGAAACAATACATACGGCTTGATTATCGCTTGGACTATGAGAGAGAGAGAGAGAGAGAGAGAGAGAGAGAAAGAGAGAGAGAGAGAGAAATAGTTAAGAAAGGAATAACTTGAGTGTACGACAAAGGAACACTTAAATAAAATATATTTTATTTAGATATAAACTTTAAAATATAAAAATCACTCAAATATCTAGAGGACCGACGAGAATTTCTATTTGGTTTTTATGTTCCGCCCCCCTCCTACACAAATCCGAAGTTGTTCGTATCTTTCCCATGAGGGAAAACACATTTGTGAGCGCGGAAGTTCCCTCTTCCATCCCGGGCATGGCATATTACGAGATTGTTTCGATGAACAGTAGTGCAGTCGAGCGTGCGACCCATCCGCTACCATCTCGAGGGAATATAGACTACCCCCCTCTCCATCTCCACCCTTTCCCCTAGCCCATATTCTATTCTTCATCCCTTGCGTCTTAAAAGATAAAGAAACCCGCTTCGGTGGCCGCATGGTCCAAGACGTCACTCTCACAGTAGATTAGACTGCCGATGGCGGGGAATTTTTTTTTGCACCGCGTCTTATTATTTATACAGGTTATATGCTTATGTACTAATAACAATGATGAACTGGGGATGAGGAGGGTTGAATTTAGATTAAGTGTAACTGTATTTGCGTAGAGAGAGTTTGTGTAAAACCATTTTGTAAAGCTCAGTACACCCAACCGAGATTCGAATTTTGATCTCCCAGTCAGCTGTTTCAGTGACAGCATGGTCTAAGGCGTCACTATCGTGTTAGACTAGACTGACGATGACAGGAAGCTCGGTATTCGAATCCCAATCGGATGTACCGAGCATGGTATTCCCAAAATGGTTTTCCACTCTCATTCCATGTAAATTAGGGTACACTTCCTCTAAATGTAACCTTCCTAATCATTCAAAATTATTGGCGAGATTATTACATAGGCGTATAACCCGAACGGTTAGTAATACTCGGTGCTAAAAGAGAGATAGAGAGATAGAGAAAGATAGTGGTAGCCTACTTAATTGTTGGAATGAAAATAAAATACACTCCATCGTTTGGAAAGTAAGGAGCGCCTGCGCCCAGGCCGGTCAGGTCAACATCATTTTGGTTCATTTGTTTGACATTCAAATCTCATACCAACTGTCTCAGTCCTTTACCTAAAAATAGTAGAGTTACTTTTAATATTTTTTATTATTATTATTATTATTATTACTATTAGCACCGGTTCTTACTACCCGTTCGGGTTATATGCACTTACACTAATGTGTAATGGTAGGGTGATTGTGAGATGAAATGAAGGACCTACAGTTTAACAGTGGGATCCGAACCACGGTGGAGGCCTGGCATTACATACACACATTCACAAGTTCTGATTAACACACGTCTTGTCAGAGATGAAGGAAGGGTTTGGTAATCAGATAAATCTGTGCCGGGACCGAGGATTGAACCCCGGACTTATTTACTTATAGTTCATATGATACCTGCCAATGACGGGGATATCCCGTTTGAGTCATATATATATATAAATATATATATATATATCCCCCCTTATTGGTTTTCCACTCTTCCTGGACGCAAATTCAAATAGATTACCTCTAAGATGATTCCTTCCCCATATTTACCTCATTAAAGTAATAATGATATATGCATAAAGACGTGGTGATAAAATAAAAAGAACAGTCATAAAGATAGAGGGCAGCCCAACCCTGGCATGACGTCACTGTGAGTGAATTATTTTAAGAACATTTGGAGCAATCCCGAGTGTCTCTCAATGACTGTCTTCCCCTATTGGAGCGTAAACAAGAACAGGAGACCGCAACCAACCTATTGGAAGGAACGGGTACAATTAGCCGAGTATGTATGTCCTTTTCTTTTTTTCCATCGGACAGTTGGTATCGTGACCCGAGATCACTAAAAGATTCAGGTCTCACTCGTAGACCTATCGACTCAAGTCCAATTTGCATGAGAAGTACGTACCTGAAAGCTAAAATAATTACTAGAATTATTTTAACGTGTTCATACATTCACAAATGTGATTGAAGCTGTCAAATAAATATATATTATAAATAAATAAATATATATCATATATAACTAAATAAATATCATATATAACTAAATAAATATATATATGTATATTATATATAAATAAATAAATATATTATATATAAATAAATATATATATTATATATAAATATATATATTATATATATAAATAAATATATATTATATATAAATAAATATATATTATAAATAAATAAATTTATATATTATATAAATATATAATAAATAATATATATAAATATAATTAAAATGAATCATTATCAATACCTATTAAATTACACTAGTAATATAGTAAAATGTTATCAATTTTGATTGAAGACAAACATGTTTGTATTTTCATAAAGTCCCTTTCAATGAATATTGGATTCTACTTTTGACTCTCATTGGTATTTTAATTAGACGTTTCCAAATTAAGCTTTGTTAGACAGGATATTGGTGGTTCGGAATCCCCATTGGCTCTATTAACAAGTCGCTTTTGAGAGTCTGGAATGCCAATAATAGTTTATAAATATATAGCACTAAACGGATTGTTATGAGATTTTGCGTTGCAGGTGATGTTACATCAATGTGAACGAAATTAACTGATAGTTTAATGATGTTTTTGCAGCTGAGTTTTGTCCAACAGCTACAGCAACAATGAATAGGCCTATTTACATAAAATAAACAATGCATTACTTAAAATATAAATCAGGCAATTTAAACATGTACTTCAAGATGTTATAAAATGTTCAAGGTCTGGTATGGATATAACCTTAAAATAAATAATAGTATATCTAATTTAATTCTTTGTATATTTAAAATAAGAAGATTAGAAATACAATTTCATCACATTCCAATTTCAACAAACGTAGTCTAAATAATATAGTAAAATCCCTAGTTTGAAAAATTATTATACTTGACAATTTTTAATATAAGAAATATGAAACACAATTGTACAGTAAAATGTATTTAATGATCTTAAGGTTAGATTATGAATATGAAATAAATTTTAAGTGCCGATAATATTAGTGTCTACCGAAAAACTGGAACAAACGGGTTGTCAGCAGCCCACCTTATAAAGTATGTCACCAGCCCACCCTGTAAAGTATGTCACCAGCCCACCCTGTAAGGTATGTCACCAGCCCACCCTGTAAAGTATGTCACCAGCCCACCCTGTAAAGTATGTCACCAGCCCACCTTGTAAAGTATGTCACCAGCCCACCCTGTAAAGTATGTCCCCAACCCACCCTGTAAAGTATGTCACCAGCCCACCCTGTAAAGTATGTCACCAACCCACCTTGTAAAGGATGTCACCAACCCACCCTGTAAAGTATGTCAGCAACTCACTTTGTAAAGTATGTCAACCAGCCCACCTTGTAAAGTATGTCACCAGCCCACCCTGTAAAGTATGTCACCAACCCACCCTGTAAAGTATGTCACCAGCCCACCCTGTAAAGTATGTCACCAACCCACCCTGTAAAGTATGTCAGCAACTCACTTTGTAAAGTATGTCACCAGCCCACCCTGTAAAGTATGTCAGCAGCCCACCCTATAAAGAATGTCACCAGCCCACCTTGTAAAGTATGTCACCAACCCACCTTGTAAAGGATGTCACCAACCCACCCTGTAAAGTATGTCAGCAACTCACTTTGTAAAGTATGTCACCAGCCCACCCTGTAAAATATGTCACCAGCCCATCTTGTAAAGGATGTCACCAGCCCACCTTGTAAAGGATGTCACCAGCCCACCTTGTAAAGTATGTCACCAGCCCACCTTGTAAAGTATGTCACCAGCCCACCTTGTAAAGTATGTCACCAGCCCACCCTGTAAAGGATGTCACCAGCCCACCTTGTAAAGGATGTCACCAGCCCACCTTGTAAAGTATGTCACCAGCTCACCCTATAAAGTATGTCACCAGCCCACCCTATAAATAATGTCACCAGCCCACCTTGTAAAGTATGTCACCAGCCCACCCTATAAAGTATGTCACCAGCCCACCTTGTAAAGTATGTCACCAGCCCACCTTGTAAAGTAATCTCAACCAGCGTGGAGATTCTCGAGGTGTACATAACATTGAGCCGGAAGGTTGGTGGGTTGGGGATGTGGGCGGATCAAAGATTCTGGGGAGGAGAGGGTGGTTAATTACTGTCCCAAGGCAGGAGTGGTAGGTGCTCTTGAGATACGCTGAGTGGAAGGAACAGTCGCTAGTAAGAGGCGCACACAAACACACAATGTGAGGCACTAAATTCCACCAACACACACTACGGAGTGAGTCGATCTTTATGAATAAAGGCGCGTTCACAAAATGTAGAAGCGTCACTTTTAAGGAGGGCTGAAATTAAATAATAGTTTAGTAACGGTTTTTGTAGAGATACATATTCTAGAGTAGGATAGATATAGGAAGTACCTTTTAGAAAATATAAACTTTTTTTGTGGTAAGCCGTGATAACAATTTACAATACTGTCAGTGTTATTTTATTCGTGTTGATACTTTCTATTGACACAACCGCAGATCGCTTGACGTGACGTAAGGATATATTTTTAAAAAATTAGTAACTTTTGTAACTACTGTTCTTATCAGAATATAACTTTTCACGTATTATACGACTAAAAATTTAAATTTTAAACCTCAGTTTGTACAATACAAAATAACATGATTTTTCAAATTGTGTTTTAAGATCTTTGAAAAATGTATTAACTCTTAACTTTCTATATTTCAAAATTAAATTACTAAAAATATCATAACTTTCATTTAGTACTCATTAATACCTTTTTTCAAGCACCCTGTCTTACTACCCCTTCGGGTTATACGCTTATCTATTTGGTATTATGGATTTAAAAAGGTTAAATTTAGATGATGTGTGCCCGCATTTGTGGAGAGGAAAAGTAGAAAACAATTTTATTAAAACCACCTTTAGTACACTCGACCAAGATTCGAACCTTGATATGATCGTAATCGGCAGCCTTGTATGCTACAAGAGTAGCTCATTAGAATATGCGGCCACCATAGCGAGTTACATACTATCTGTATAGTCAGACGCAACCCCTGCATCCCCTTTAAGGGGCAACATTAACTTAAAATTACTTGACAATGTTTTCAGTCAGATGTGTAGTAGTAAAAATTAAGACGGAACATACTAAATTATTCCCCGCAGTGAAAAAATATAAATTAGTCTACACAAATCTATCTATTCAAACGGCCAGGGTTGATTTAATTTGTCCCAATCTTGAATGAACCGAAAAATCGGGGGATTATTTCCGAATGGGGCGGATGCACTTTTTAATGTTTAACATCCTTTCTACAATCAAATGCTTATATAATTAATATATCTAGAATTAGTTCCTTTCATCCTGTTTTGATATGTTTGATAGCATAAATTTCAGATACCCGAGGGGGGGGGAGGGGGGGAAATAGCTCTGTGCGATAGTAAAATATATGCACACTTACTAGGAGATCCCCAAAGATTTCAGGATTGTTTATCTTTAAATTAATAGAGAGGAATAACTGCCAACCATTACAAAACCAAGCAATGGGTGATATATCTTAAAATGTATTTTCTATTTTGAGGGGTGAATGGGATAGGGGTAATTCTAAATATTAAAGGAATTTGGATAATGGGGCATTTGTAAAAATCACTGGATAAAACAGGAGTATAATTATGAACCTTTATAGTATTGTTATAAATTGTGAACGTTAAAAAAGATGGCGTTTGGTAACTTTAAATAACTACTCATTATTTTCGGTTCATAATATATGAGAGAAATCAACGTAAATAAAGTTCGCTCAACACATAAAAGGCTAACAAATATTCTTTTATCTAAGGTTTCCATCTTTAATTCTTACACATTTAATTGAATGGAAAAATAAAACAATAACGAGTGATGATTAGTATCAATCACAATTATTATAAACTGAATTAATAGCACCGTATCATAAATAGAGATGATGTGTTAAGAAAATAATATGCACCTATTTATATTAGAACAAAAGTGGTATGGTTTTTTTTAAGTACAAAATGACAAGCTCTTTTTGAATGTTTTTTTTTTAATCCACCCCTGTCCAAGAATAAAAATACAAATTCCTTAAGTGCAGCACTAGAGGTGAAGATAATTTATTTGAAAATATATTGTGGCTCAATGATCGCAACTAATTCTCGGTAATGTTTCATTCATCTAACTCACGCAAGGATCTGAAATTGCCTCGACTAATGTTCCGTGTTTGTTTCCCGAGAGACGGTGCTGTTGACCTTAGGAGAGTCTACCTTATATATAACATCTCACGGCGAGGAGTAAATAAACTTTTGGTGAAATTCAAAGCAAGCTGAATGTTACCCGCTTAGCGGCAGTGTATATGAGGATAGTCTACCTTAAATATCTCACGGCGTAAGATGCTTGTATGAACGCGACACTTGGATCTCCTTCTCAAGTTACTCAGCGGCAGTGTAGAGAATATATAAAATATATATATATATAATATATATTTTATACATACATATTATATATACATATTATAAAATATAATATATACACATATTATAAAATATAATATATATATACATATTATAATATATATATATATATATTTATTATAAAATATTTTATATATATATAGAGAGAGAGATAGAGAGAGAGAGAGAGAGAGAGAGGTTTGAAGCTTCGACTCGGATTCGAAACTCCGAAAATAAATGTCAGCTTCGACTTCACTTCGAAAATAATTCTTGCTTCGAAGCTTCGTCAATCAAATATTGATAGCTAAAATACTCGATCTATGTATGGTCAATTATTTCCATCTATACATAATATAAAACAAAATTTATTTGGAAAAAATTCTAAGTAATTGAATTGTAAGTTGTAATATTACTTGCTTTATTAGACTAAAAATGAAATATTAGTAACAATAAGTCTAATAAAAAAATTTCTAAGTAATTTAAATACATAAAGTTTAATAAATAACAATATAATATATTTTTATACTGTTAAAAAACTAACAAAACTATTCGAACTTCAATTCGACTTCGAGAAGATTTCATATATTCGATTCTAGCTCGCTTCGAATTGAAAAAGTGGAATACGCACACCCCTATATACATATATAATTTCTTAGTGTGTGTGTGTGTGTGTGTGTGTCCTTCCACACCCTCCAGAATCCCCTAGATGACCTATAAATATGACAACTTTGCACATATCACGGGACAAAACCTAACGGAGCCATATTTCCAATTTTAAAAAAATGTATTTGATAAAAATATCATTAGTTTAGTTCACTCTAAACTTATCTTCTCTTAGGTAATAACCAACAAAAAGTAAGCGCATTTTACAAACAAAGCCCAACAATTAAAAAAAAAACTGACTTGATCAGTTTAAAAATCTACACACCCAGTTTTAGTATACAAATGTTTGCTAATTGGTTTACAGGACAAACCCGTATAAAATAAAGTAAACATCTAAATCAGCACCACCGGGAATCGAACTAAATTCCTTAGATCTGTGGCAGATCTTTTTACACACGAGTATGGATTAGAATTTCTATTGAGTGGGTTATTCGTGAAATTGTTTAACTCACCATCTCTGTACAAAGCCAAGGTCATAATAATTCCACTGGTAGGTACTCACCTGCAAAAAAAAGGGGAGAGAAAAGGAGATTAGGAATTGAGTTAACTATTAATTGCACATCTATAATCAACCAAATCGTTGTACAGGTTTAAAACTTAAAATAAATTTTACCGTGACTAAATTAACACGATTACATGTGGAGTTGAACATTTATCGTCCAGAGCCATTGTTAATCATTCCGTGCCACCAACCCATGTGCTGGCCTGTTTCTGAGAATACCTCCTTCACTCGCCTGCTACCTTGGTAGATATAAACAGGAAATTAACTTCAGACCGCGACCATACCTGCACTGTTTGTCTCTCTCTCTCTCACACTGAACTACTTGCCAACAAGCAACTAACAAACTAACATACTGTTTGTTAATGGGTTCAACTATTCTAACTGTAGGCGGGTCAGCCGACTTTAAACACATCGCTTCACAAAGGATGATAGAAAACTTAGATACGACATTAGAGAAAGTAGCCAGACAAAAGGTCTTAAAACATGTATTTGTAAGATTTAGATGTGAACATAACTTATATATATATATGTGTGTATGTGTGTGTGTGTGTGTGTGTGTGTGTGAGAGAGAGAGAGAGAGAGAGAGAGAAGATTTTTGTTTAACCTATTTTTTATAGCAAGATTCTGTAATAGATTGATAGATGAATAGAAGAAAAATGAGCGTGACACATTCATCTCTGAATAGATACAATAATTTAAGATATATCATGGGAACTTAGAAATGTGAGTTCAAACGTATACAAATAGATCAAAAGAGATACAAATTACTCCAGAAAAGATTCCAAAGTGAATATTAATTACTTAAATATTACCAACTTATAGAAACATCTCACTAAACAAAATATTTTATAGATATTAATGCATTTATAACGATGAGCTACTTTTCACTCCTCAACCAACAGGTTGAAGTGATCTGTTAACACACCTGACTAATTCCGAAAGAATGAACGGGTTTATTTTCTAGGTGTAAGTTCATGTTTGTGAACTTTCTTTAAAAGGTACCCTCTAGGTCTCTTTCCTTAAAGATACTGATAAATAATACTGATGTTTAAAGTAGTAACGATTGTCGTCGACCTCAGTGGTTTTGGGGTAAACTACTTGCCTCAGGACACCGAAATTCGTTAGTTCAAACCCAGACGGGATCGACAGATTTTTAACTTGGGCTATAAAAATCAGTAGCGCAACTTCCTTCGGAGGAGAAGTAAAGCCGTCGGTCCCATGTCGATTGTAAAAGAACCCTGGAACGTATGTGAAAACACCTTTCCTGACCAAATTGTTAGGCTCTTTCGTTATTGCTCATATATATTCTCGTGTGCTGATATAATCAGTCGCGGCTGGAAATATAGCGAATAAACACAATAAAAGTCGAGAAATAATTTTGGCTAGAAGTGATAGATTGCTGTGTGAGTCAGTTCAGAAGTGTACGTTAAAAATCTCAAAAAAAAAAAAAAATTATTGCCATATATTCTACCTCTAGACGTTTCAACTTCGATATGAATCAACTACTTAATTTTGTAAATGAATATTATTATTATTAGCACCGCGTCTTACTACCCATTCGGGTTATACGCACTCACGCTAATGTGTAATGGAAGGGTGATTGTGAGATGAAATGAAGGACCTACAGTTTAACGTGGAATCCGAACCTCGGTGGAGACCTGGCATTCCCCACATTCACAAGAAGTCTTGTCAGAGGTGAAGGAAGGGTTTGGTAATTGTAAATGAATAGATTGACCTCGTTGTTGGAAGTTGTGCCAAAATGTGTGACACCCCTCCGCGAAAGTCTGCCCTCACTAGCAGGAGGAAATTAAACATTTCGAGACAAATACACCCTCTCAACCATTGATGGTTTCACCCTTCATTCCAGAGAAGAAAGGGAAAGGAATATAATTGCAATTCTACTGATGATCAAATATTCACCGAGAATAGCAGCACACTTCCCTTTAGTACTGTTCCTGCGCATTAAATCAAAACTAATGAGCTGGTAATTAGAACAGACAATACCGGTATAAAAGACAGTTATTAGAAGAATGCTTTGATCTTATAAGATCGTTAGTTTCAAAACAAGAACCAATAATCTTTGTTCAGAATATACATTCGACGTCCAACGACACGCGGTCGTATCCGTCCCAGCATCCTTAGTTCGGATCCAAGCCTGGTTAGTATACGACTTGATCACCCTGGATTCAAGTTTATCAGTTTATATCTCAGCGATAGATCTAAATATGTAAGTAAACTGTGTTCGGGTGCCAAGTAATTTCACGTTTCCTACCAATGATTGGAATGGTTTTGATTTAAATTAACGATGACTTGAATTAAAGATCACAAATTAAAGATTAATTAATTTCACACTTTATTTCTGTTTATAAAAGAGTCAGACTGATTTATAAATAATGTAAGCTGATTTAGAGTGACCAGTTCATCTCCAAGGTCAGATACACGTCTACTGTCTACGTATACTATTATCTGTGTTTCACTCGTCCACTCTGTTTACTGGTGTTATCGCGAGTGTTTTTACGATGGCTGCCAAGGGGATTTCTTGCAACCCTCACCACATCCCTTTGGACAGTTTATCTTCTTAGAAAGAAATATCAAAAGACCGCTTTCACTGTAACTTAAAAAATTGCAATTCGGTTCGGGGAGATCTTTTACAATTTGTCCTGTTCTTAACTGCTAGTTTTTAAGGATCATAAAAAACACAATATGGATTGTACTTTTTTTGGTGGGACCAATCAATCTATTTGGGGATCTCTCCCGAATGTCATATAAAAAATATTTAAATCTATAATAATACAGTTTTTTATGGCGTTGTAAACACGACGACCGTAAGTAAATTGAATGGGTTCGGGCAATGTTCCAATCATAGGTTAATTATTAAATTAATATATTTATAATGAAGTAATAAAAATTAACCATGCATAACTGTCTACAAAATATAATACTAAATGGCTATAAAATCTAAACGAAATTATTCAATTTAAACAAAACTGCTACGAGTCTATTTTACTAATAAAGTATTTGGTGTTGGTATTATTTTCTTATTTTGAAGAATGGGGTAGTTTATTTCAACGTTATGTTAATAATGGTATGGAATTGTATTAATAATGTATGGTGTCAAGAATTTAAAATTAGTTTCAAATTAACTTTTAATAAACCTAAACGTGATAGTGGAGCTGATTTACAGGAGTTTGTAGATGAGAAAGTATTATTAAAGTGTACTAAAGCTTAAGTGGGATCAAACAAGCAAAGGCGACATGTAACAAATAATAATTATGTGTTTCTAACCTGTGCCGATGTGACATGAACTTTGGTAAATTCTACAATGTGCACTTATATAGATAGATAGTTATACGAGCGAATATCACGCCTCACTGGTCCAGATGAAAGGGGTTCAATCCATTACTCTAGGGATGTTTTACCACAATCCCGTCGAAGAAAATGCAAATCCCAGTCTTAAATTTCGCTTTGTTCACTATAATTTAAATTAAATAGTTTTAAATTTATAATAGTCAGTATTCTAAAGTGGTTTTTTTTTATTCATTTATTTGAAGTATTTAGAGTGCACTTTCTGAACAGACTATCTATATCAGCACAAGACTTATAAAACTAACTTAAATTTAGTACGATCCCAGCAACCAGACCCCGAAGATTAATTAATCACTGTGGAGGGGGAATCTCACATTTTACCAATTATAAATCTTTTGACCATGCCAGGAATCGAACCCGGGACCTGTTAAGCCATAAGACAAATACACTACCAGCTGAGCTAATGTGTTGGGATGTATGGGTATTAAAAGGTGAAAAACGACCTATCGGTTAAAGATGTGTCAGTAGTATTTCAGAGGTGTATATATGAAGGGGGGGTGGGGTTGTTTAGAGACCACCTTGTAATGAAAAACACCCCACCCTTCCACCAGCGTGCGCGGGAATTAATGAAACTCAACCTCTCAAACCAGAAGAGTCAAAACACACACGTGGAACAAGCTTTCCCTCGGAATATCTGACGTTCATATCAGGTTCACATGTGATAATCCCGCACACAATTCTCAACATCCCCCTCCCCCTACCACTCCCTTTGTTATCTCCAAGGAAGGAAACCCTTCCCGACGTTGAACCCTCACGCATGTGTAAATTATCTTGAAAGGGGTGCGATCGTTATAGACGCCTATTCCTTGAGGAGGCGTCCATTTGTTTGTGAAAGGGAGAAGAAGGCTCTTTGAAGGGTAATGGCAACTTCCTTGATCTTCTCCTTGCGGTCATCTGGAGATCTGAAGGAGAGCCATTATACGAAGCTCTTCCTGACCACAGCATCAAAGGTCGTAGATAACATCGTGTGGTCCGTTCAACCCTTAGCCTTGACAGGGACTTTATTACTCCGGGAGGAAATTGAGGTATGCGGTCAGCGTCTACATTACTTTAATTGAGTCCTCTATCTCGCCAGATCTTCAAAAACAAAACGGAGGACGCACACTGGACTTAATTTAGCTAGAGGTATCATATGTACGGTATTTGAGGTCCATAGCGCAAGGATACAAATAGTTTTAACATTATTATACAGAGTATAAAACTGGTACCGTGGTATAGTGGTCGGTGCACATGGTGGGAGGCATTCCTGGGGACATTCCTGGGGACACTCATGGACATAGCGGAATTAGATAACAAACTTTTTAAATTAAGAGAAAAAGTTGTCGTTAAGTTTTAGGACGCCCTTGACAGATATATATATATCTGTCAAGGGCGTCCTAAAACTTAATATATATATATTTACTTGTTTAACACAGCGTATTAATAACCATTCGGGTTATACACTTAAGTATTAACTACGATAATGGGTTGGGAATTGGGAAGGTTGAATTTAGAGCAAATGAACCCACATTTGCATGGAAGAAAAGTGTAAAAGCATTTAGTTAAAACCAACCTAGTTCACCTGACCAAGATTTATCCTTGATCTCCTCGTCTTCGGCCGTCTAGCTCAACACGAAACTAGCACGTTTGCCAACTACGCCACCGAGGCGGGTGACAGATATTCAATAAATGTTAATATCACCAAGTGAAGAAAATTAAACTCTCTGTTTTTGCTGAAGCAATATTTTATTAAATTCGACCAACACAAACAGTTTATATAAAAACTACAAAAACATTGCCTTTTTCTCGCGTCTCTTAAATCCCCACCTTAAGACCCTTGGCCCTGTCGAGTGCAAGTCTAAAACCTAATTTTGTGGGATGGTGCGTGGGAGGGAAGGTGAAAGGCGTTACGTGGCTTCACAACCGACCAAAGTATCCTTCCGCGCCAACAATAAGAGATGGATCACGGAAATCATAGATGGCGCTAGCTGATATTTAGACCCATCGAATAGGACAGGCCGTAATTCACTTATTAAATATGAAATTTGAGTGTAAAAAATACACACATTTTACAATAATATTTTATGTGGAGAGTATCTCATGATTTTTTAAAATTTAATTTATTTAGATAAATAATTACATATTATTAATCTACTCACTCTCCTCCTCCCCCCCC
>CABFVZ010000403.1:226047-238386 GCA_902151445.1 Timema monikensis
CACTGTGAACCGTAAATCTGATCTTTATTATCAGCTGGATCACTAGTATTTCAAATTTTAAAATATTGAAAACTTCTGATTTATTGTTTTAGTAGCAATAGAGTTCTTTAAATATATTTTGTCTAGTAAGCTCTAACAATATAATTAAACTTAGCATCTTAAATTATCAGAATAAGTTAGTAAAAATAATCATATTTGACGGACCATTCCAACATCAACGTGCCATTTTGAATACTTGTTTGTATAAAAATTACTGTTTTTGGGCTGGAACCCATTGAAAAGCTACAACAGAAATGTCTGATTTTTTTTTTAAAAGATGGTTCAAACCCCAAAACGCACACCGGTCACAAAAACCACCAAAACAAGTTTTTCGAAATAGTTTGTGTTTCCTGAAAATAAAATACTATACAAGGCATCCAAAACCACTTAATTTAAATAAATGCTGAGAATCGCATTTAGTTAGAAAATATTTACTATAATTATGTGAGATTTTATTATATTAAGAACTGGAATATTAATATTTACTAACAGGAATATAGTATACTGATTTTAATTGAAAATACATTTGAAATTCTTTCTTAATCGAAATAAATGTTAAAACGAGGCTCATATGTGTAAGCGATATAACAAATATAGTAGGTTGTTAACTAACTTCAAGCTATTCATACCAGAGATAACCTCTATCAACTAGCATATCCAGTGTTACAAAACAAGACAAAAATTATCCTTGGTGGTCGCTACGTAGCCTTTCAACTCCTTTCAATTCGAGTCGCAAAGTTCTATTATTATTTTTTTCTCGTTCATCCCTAAACCTGTTTTATTTAAGAATGTTATTCATAGCTCTGTTAATTCATTCATTGTTTGCCAGGCTAGTCAGCCCAAACCTTCATGCCGCAATGGCAGGGGTAAGAGGTGGGGGTGGGGGGGTGCTACGTCAACCCCGTATCTACAGCTGGCAGTAATTAAAACAGATTGTGTACACACGAGCACGTCTCGAAGAGCTCCTAATTAATACCGCGTTTCCCCCTCAGGACAAGAACCTGCCATTTTCCTTTACCGTCCTACTCTTCTTTAGCCTCCATCGTTGTCGGAAGCTTGGTAAAGAAAGGATACGCTCTACATGTGTTCGTGGATACCATTCTCATTTCTTATGTTCCCCCATTTCAGTTTCATCAACCCATTATTACATCGTTCCAACTTTTATCACCAATCAAGTATCTTTGAAACTTCATTCGTCCACCTATCCATCTTCGTTTCTATCTACTTGAGTCTTCTTTTTTTTTGTCAACCATCTTTCTCGCCTTCTATTCTCTCCTTTTTTTCCCATTCGTACTCGTTCACCTATATATCTTAATCCATCTCAATTACTATATCCATCAAAAAAAAAGTTTTCTTTTTTTGGTGATCTTTTATCAGACGTATCTTTAGAAATGTTTGTTGATACTATTTTCCAATATAAAGTATATAATCATAATTCAGAATGAGTTTCTTAAAAAAAGAGAGAGATAAAAACCTTGACAACGGTCCATCAATTTTACCATTTACTACATTAATTGTTTATTAAGCCTGTGAGCTACATCCCTCGTAGCCCAGAAGTGGAAAGATTAGCCAGTACTAATGTACCGTTGTCCAGGGGACGTACTAATGTACTAATAGTACATCCTTTCTATGGAGGCTCTTTCCATGTCCCGATTAGACGAGGGAATAATGACAGTGTGTATAGGCGTGGTGTGGAACCAGTGGAAACAATTAAACCTAACCAACCAAACACTGGTGAACGTTTGGGTAGTTCCCCTTTCGAGAAAACTACCCGAGGTACCAGCCGGGAATCAAGCACTGGCCACTACACCACGAGGCCGGTTATTTAATTCACTAATAAACATGCTAATGTTGGTGCTAATTACACCAATTATCATTCCTTATCCCAGGTAGCTCTTTAAAATCCTTCAGTAACTGTTTGAGTGAATGTTGGAAATGTTTACGATATATTTTATTTCATTCCTCAATTTTTTTATATTGTTCATTAGTTTGTACTTTTTTAACTAATAATATTGACAAAATATTGTAATTGTGAAAATGTTTTGAGCTCTAAACTATGATGGATTTTGACGATTTAAATGAGCTTAAACTTAAAAAATGTGGATATTGCAATTCTGTCTCTCTCAATCTGTGTCTCTATACATCCCTGGAACAACACCTGAAAACTTTCTGATGTATTTTATTCAAACTTGATATTTACTTGATAATACCTCGAGGTAAGATCGTGATGTTGATGGTAGTTTACTGATAAAAAAGTTCTTTGATGCAAAATTTAAAAAAAATGGCTCTCACGATTTTGCTTGAAAGGTATAATTAGAGAATGCTTATATGATTAATAAAAATGTCATGTTCTTTTTTTTTTAATGGAGGATGGTTTACTTATTTAAAAAAAATTGGAACCCTTATTTCTAATTATAATAGACTATATACTATATTTTGTTTTCTCTGTGTCTGCTAATCTGTACTTGTTATTTATTTATTTCGAGTCTATGTAACATACACTAAAGTACTTATCTTCCATTTACCCATCTATCTTCCCCCTGCCAATCGTTGTGTGCCCACCCCCTTGCCCCTTGCCTTGTTACAAGTATATCTAGGTCAGCTCCGGCCACGACTCTGTACAAAAACACCCCCCCTCAGAACCAAGCCCTGTAAACACAGCAGCCATGTAGACATATCTCAATGATTGATGGTCCGCCCGAAGCCGGACCAAGCTCGTCCCCTATTGTCCTCCTAGTTGCAACGGACAAACGCCGCCCGGCGGGCGAGATTACTGCCCTTTCACGACTCAACCGGACGAAAAGACTAACGATGGCCCACCTCGTTATCTCGGAAATGTGCGCGATCAACTTAAAAATATTATTTACTTTGAATTTAATACACTAATGTAATATTTGAAAACAATTTTCAATCAGAACAAATTTATTTCCTCTCAGAGATAATATAATAATTATTAATTAATTACCCACCTCAGTGGCGCAGTTGGCTAATGTGCCAGTTTCGTGTTGAGCTAGACTGCCGAGGACGGGGAGATCTAGGTTCAAATCTCGGTTGGCTGAACTGGGGGTGGTTTTTACTAAATGGTTTTCCACTCTCCCTCTACGAAAATGCGGGTTCACTTCCTCTAATTCAACCTTCTAAATTCCTAATCCATTAGCGTAATTAGTACTTAAAGCGTATAGCCCGAACGGGTAGTAAGACGTGGTGCTAAATAATAGTAATAATAATAATAATAATAATAATAATAAACTATAAAAGGGGAAAAATTCATTTAACCAATTATAATTATTTTGACCATGCCGGGACTCTAAACCACGACACATTAGCTCAATATATCGAATGAGCTAAATCGCCTGAAAAGAATATTTAACAATTATTATTATTATTATTATTATTCAAAATATGTTGTTTGGTTGATTTATAAAGTCGTATTTATTCATATTGTTAAGTTTATAATAGACTAACTCAAAACATGTTGTTTTCTTTTATAAAGTTTCAACGCCATTGGGTGGATATAACGAGCTAGGAAACTTGACAAGAGAAAATACCAGTAAATATGACACAAACAACTTTTTAAAAAAAGAGAGAGAGCAGGCCTGTCTTCAAGAAACTAGTTTTATTTTCACAATTAATTTGATCAAATGTTAATTAAAAACAAGAACATAAAAAGTGACCAGGCACATCAGTGGAACATAATTATCAGTGTTTTATAGTTTAAGGTGTCACATTCGAAACATAATGGATTGCTGATAATATCGAGATCGGGGTTAGAATCCCAGTCGGTGTACTAAGGGTGAATTTTCTTAAATGTTTTTCCACTTAATCTTCACGTAAATGTGGGTACACATCCTATAAATTCAACAAACTTTACCCCTAACACATTAACCTAATTAATGCATATGCGTATAGCCTGGACAGGTAAAAAGATGCCGTGCTAAAAAAAATTATTTATATATTTAAATTGCGTCGAAAGAAATCATCTTAGTTTTTTATAATAATTTTGGCGAGACAAAATATATCTTTTGAATAAATGTTATTTTCTATACATATTTAAAAACATATTTAACTGTTTTATTTACTTTTCAAAATATTTATTTTTCATAACAATCATTATTAAAAATATTTTCGGATGATCAAATGTCCTTATTTGTTACATACATAGCAGATTTTTCAATCATTATTATTGAAAATACAAGTTGTGGTTGAAAAGGTCAGTTAAAGATGACCTTCTTCTGGTATAAATTTATGTCAATTTATGTTAGCTGTCGTTTTACTTATTTTTCCCCCTCCCCACCAAGTTTTTAATGTTTTTAATGTTTTCAATTTTTTTTTTATTAAGATGGCGTGGAAGGTAGTTCGAGTTAAGGTCCTTATGTTGGCAGCTTTTGTTACTTTTTTTTTTCCAAAATAAATATAATATTTTTTTCCAAAATAAATATAATATTTCTTCATTAGATACGTCTAGCTTTATTTTCAAAACATATTAATCTCACAATTATTGAATATTTGTTATAAGCATAGTGCAGTTTGAGGAAAAATTAATAATTAAAAAGAACCCCACTTGTGTCCGAATGTTCTAAGGCGTCACTCTAGTGTTGACTGGCCTGCTGACGATGAAAATACCAGGGTTTGAATCCAAGTTGGATCTAATGGGAGGGGGGTGTTTACGTAAATGGATTCCTACTTTCATTCCATGCAAATGCGTGAAGACTACCTCTAAAATACTCCCTTCCTCATCCCTACCCAATTAGAGTAATTAACATATATACTTATAACCTAAACAGGTGGTAAGACGCATTTATATAAAAAAAAGAGAAAAATGTATAGTCAAATAACGCAATATCCAATAGGCCTACAAATATTCAAGAAATTATTAAATTATTATGTATAGAAAATTAAAATAAATGTTATCTAGTGAAGCAATATTTTGTTTATTTTGACCAAATAAATAAGTTTGTTGTATAAATTGTAAAACTACGGACTTTACAACTCGCATGCCATCACAACCCCCACCCCCCATAAATATTTGCCGCTAAACATATACGACAAGGACCATCCATCCTTAACGAACAAGGCGTCCAAACCCACGCACGCAGCGTTACCCATTTAACCACTTCCAATACAAATACTAACGGGAGCTCTGGAACAATCACGGAGCTTTCCGACTAACCCCTCCCCCCCATTTCTATCCATACCTTCGCCCGGAGTAATTATCGGCAGACGAACCAATGGGAACCTTCGACCGGTCGTTCCAATTCCAGGCCTCGTCGTCCAGCTTGTCAAAACCGCATCCACGGGGGCTATTATGAGCAGTCAGAACCATTATAGGTCAATGTCTCTCTCTCTCTTTCTCACAAATTCACTTCTGCCTCGCCTTTCTGTCAAACAGGGTGCCTTAATTGATAGACACGATGTTCACCATTTACAAGTCAAGTCTACACCCAAGTTTCCACCGTATATGCCAGATAGAAAAGCTACTAGATCTACATTCACGTATTAATTTATGTAATCTACAGCTGTCAATTTCGATAGGACCCGCTTCGGTGACCGCTCGTTCTAACGCGCTATTATTGTGTTGGACTAGACTGCAAAAGATTGGCTTCACTTAAGGGGTTTTCCCCTATACGGCTTTACACTCTCCTTCCATGCAAATGCAGGTGCACTTAGTCTAAATTATCCCTTCATAATCCCTAAGCCATTAGTGTAATTAGTACATAGACGTATAAACCAAATTGTAGTAAAACGTAGTGATAAAAAAAATTGATATCTATATAAATCCATATATATAAAATAGTACGAAGAATATAAAGAATTTGGCTGCAAAACCCCATAATATTATTAAGACAGAAGTTATGCAACCATAACTGGATACGATACACCTTTCAATTAAATTTAGTTGAATAATTAGATCTGGAATAGGAATCGAACCAGGCGCATCAATAGTATCCGAAGGTTCTGGGTTCAGTTACTGTGTATAGGTGTCGGGCGCACAATATGTGGGTCATCCTTTGAGGCCAGTATGTATTTGTTTGACATAAGGTGACCTGGCAGTCTAGGGGTAAGGTGTCAGACTTCTGTGCTGGCGGCCGGGGTTCAATCCTCGGTCCCGGCACAGATTTATCTGATTACCAAACACTTCCTTCACCTCTGTCAAGACGTGTATTAATCACAACTTGTGAATGTGTGGAATGCCAGACCACCACCGTGGTTCGGATCCCACGTTAAACTGTAGGTCCTTCATTTCATCTCACAATTACCCTACCATTACACATTAGTGTAAGTGCGTATAACCCGAACGATTAGTAAGACACGGTTATAATAATAATAATAATGTAAGGCCTAACTTTTAATAACGATATTTCACTGTCGATAGTTTATTTTATTATCTGATTACAATTTAAGCTTACGGGTATTTGAGCCCATAGGATAAATTTACAAACTAGCTTAACCCAGCACGTTACACTTAACTCCCAGCCTTAGTGCCAGGAATGTAATTATCTGTTTAACAAAATGAACCCCACGCTCACCTTGACCTTATAAGGGCCAAATGGTTTAAGATGTCACTCTTAAGACTGGCATATTGAAGACAGCGATATCAGAGTTCGAATCCCAGTTGGTTTTACTGAGAGTTGTTTTCCTCACTCTCCTTCCACGCAAATGCGGGTAGACTACCTATAAAATGCTTACATCCTCATTCATACCTACCCAATTACAGTGATAATAATATACATCTATAATAACCTGAACAGGTTGTAATATTCCGTGATAAAAAAACAACTTATAAGCACCCCGTGGATTCAAACCCAAGGCCCCGTTACTAAAAGGCTAGTTGACCTTCCAACAGGTATGTAAATTACAGCATAGTGTTAAATCTGTTACGAATTTAATAACATTGGGTAGAGAAGATCGATAGCAGATTTTTGGAATTTATGGTAGTGTAAGCATCGATGAATTAGAGAGAAGTTTCAGTGGTTCATTCTGCAAGATTTAGCAAATGGTGAGCATACTTGACTCTTAAACAAAGAAAACAGGGTCCAACTTTTATAAGCAACAATGACGATACTTTTTCCATCAAATAAAGCGCTGATGCTTTCACTTATCATTCATTCTTATTATACTGTCAATTTGAATTTAGGTAGTTAAAGTTGTTGATAGGATGTTGCGGTAATTAGGATTACGGTTAAATATTGCTTGGTTATTATTATTATTAGCACCACGTCTTACAACCCGTTCGGGTTATATGCCCTTACGCTAATGTGTGATGGTAGGGTGATTGTGAGATGAAATGGAGGACCTATAGTTTAACGTGGTATCCGAACTACGGTGGAGGCCTGGTATTCCACAAATTCACAAGTTGTAATTAATACATATCTTGTCAGAGGTAAAGGAAAGGTTTGGTAATCAGATAGATCTGTGCTGGGGACCGACGATTGAACCCCGGACCCCAGCACATAAGTCTGACACCTTACCTCTTGACCAACAGGTCACCAGATTGCTTAATTAATCCAGCTATTCATGAAAAAGCAAAAAGAAAGTGATTGTAAAACCAGAACAGTTCAAATACTATTCATAAAAAGCGTATTTAAAAGGCGTTTCCAAAACTTTTTTGAGACCGCCCCGCCCTTCCCATGTCAAATTTTCCTTACGATGCCCCTGTGCCCAATATTTAGGAAACAAATTTATTAATTTTGGCTCGTCCATTCTCAGACTGTAGGGGATAAATATGCGCATGACATCAAGCCAAGTTTTCAAGAAGCATTAGAATCGGGAACTCGTATGAAGGGAGCGTTTTTACAAGAAAAATTATAAGTTTTTTCTTATATGATCTATTCCATTGTTTAAAATATGAACGAGTAGACGTGTTGGAAAATTGTATGTTATTTTTAACTATACATTAGAGGTCTTAATACTTACTTATAGCCGCGGCACCCCAGGGCGTCGCGACGCACAATTTAGGAACCCCTACCATAAAGGCTTCTTTGTTATATCGCCACATCTTACTACCTGGTCGGGCTATACATATATATGATCATTACTCTAACGGGATAAAGATGAGGAAGGAAGCATTTCAGAAAAAATGTCTACACGAATCTGCATAGAAGAAGAACAGAAAATCATTTAGGAAAAACAACCCTCAATAGGCCCAACCGGGATTTGAACCTTTATCTCCCCGTCTTCAGCAGGCCAGTCTAAAACAAGAGTAACCCATTAGAATCATCCGGTTACAAATGTGGGTCCCATTAAAGTCTGAAAATATAAAATATTTGAAGTCATTTTGCAGATATCTTATCCTACACCATCCGCATAAATGTCCGCGTGGTCTAAGACGTTGGACTTGCGTGGAACAAGGTTGACGGAGAGTATATTAATATAATAATATTTAGCACCGCGTCTTACTACCCGTTCGGGTTATACGCTTTTAAGTATTAATTACGCTAATGGATTAGGAATTGGGAAGGTTGAATTAGAGGAAGTGAACCCACATTTGCGTGGAGGGAGAGTGGAAAACCATTTAGGAAAAACCACCCCCAGTTCGCCCGACCGAGATTCGAACCTCGATCTCCCCGTCCTCAGCAGTCGAGCTCAACACGACAAGCGCGTTAGCTAACTACGCCACCGAGGCGGGTTTGACGGAGAGGTTGGGCGGCTCAAATTGCGGACAGATATACCAATTGGGGTGGTTTGCCCCTAGTGTATATATATTTTTAGTACCCATTCGGTTTATAAGCTTATGTACTAATTACGATAGTGGTTTTAGGGATTAGGAGTGTTATATTTAGAGGAAATGTACCAACATTTGCGTGGAGGGAGAGGAGAAACCGTTTTGGAACAAACCACCCTCAGTACACCCAACCAAGATTGGAACCTCGATCTTCCCGTCATCGGCAGTCTAGTCTACTGTGAGAGCAGCGCGTTAGACCACGCGGCCGCCGAAGCGGGTTTCCTTAGTGTAGCTCGAAGCAAGGACCACAACAATTGACCGGACAGTGAATTGTGAGCCACCCTGTAGAAGCGGGGGCGATCCATTAATGAAAATGGGTGCCGTCATGCGAGCGTTCACGATTCGAAGGATAGACACAGCAGCAGGTAGTTGCGATAAGCTGGGAAACCAGACAGCTAATTAAACTGGTGCTTTCAGCCGCGCGCATTCACTCATTTGAAGCCCGAGAGCGGAGTTCCGTCGATTTTGCGGGTAACAACGCCCGACTTACCTAAGGAACATGTTCTGGTCTAAATCGTCACAATGAGAAGCAAGTTTTGATACGCACGCACGCACACACACACACACACACACACACACACATATATATATATATATGTATATCAAAACTATATTTACTCTACGGTTCTCATTGTTACGTAGAAAGGTGTTTAAATATTAGAGGATGACACCTCAATTTGACTGGCGTTATTGTCTTATAATTACTATATACATATATATATATATATATATATATATATATATAGTTTAAAATGTATGTGTGTATATATCTACAAGTATGTATAAATGTATATGTGCACATATAGACATTTTATATATATATATATATATATAAGCAGTTTTTATATGCGTTTGTTTATAAGTAGGATAAACAATATATATGTGCACATATACATTTATACATGCTTGTACATATATAGACAGATACATTTTAAACTATATATATACAAATAATAATGTATGGACCATATAAGTATATGTATATACATAAACATACGTACAAACATATACATTTAAGTATGTGTGCAAATATACTTTCACATATAACATGTATATTTATATATATTTTACACATTTACATATATATTTATATATATATATAAAAACAGTAATGAAATTAAATATATGTAAAAAAATAACGCCAATCATGTTGATGTGTCATCATCTAAAATATAAACGCTTTTCTATAAAACTTTAAAAACAACGAAAACCGTAGGGTAAATATTTTTTAATAAGCATCCAGACGCGTTTTTGGATTGATTCAAGACAAATATTAAAATATTTTGCAATTTTATAAAGTCATGTGAGTATTTAAAATATCAGTAAACTATTAAGGGCCAGTCTTATGTCTCCTGGATGAATATTAATTTGGCCGTTAAATATTTTTATCTGTTCGATAAGTTAAAAAATGCGTCTTATGACCACCAGATAGCATCTATCTGCCAGATAAAATGAATTTATTCATCACATTTTTATCGGGAGGTTTAAGTACCTGATAACTTGTATCTGAAAGTTAAAATGGGCTTTGCAATAGTGACGAGTTGTTTTTCATGAGGTTTCAACTATCAGAATCTGTTTTTAGGTTAAAATCTTGGTTCGCGTGTTTAATAACCTCAGGCTTTTAGCTATTTAAAGTTAGAATATTTATTTCACACTTTTATAAAAAATGACAAGCTATTTGTAGAGTTATAGTTATTTAAGAACAAATCATTTAAATGTGAATCCAATAAATTAAATTCTGTATACGTTGTACCGAACTATTGACCACATTTTGGCAGACACCGAAATTAGTACTTGCAAGACAACCTAGTTTATGCGCCCACGTGACGCCATCTGTTTACTCGCACTCATTTAGCTGCCATTATTTAACAAATGTTGAGCGTTGTAGCCATTAGCCAGATTGTACGCATGCGCGTACCAGTAAAAACCGTACCAACCTTGCGTTTTCTGCATAAAAACATATTTATCCTACAAATAGCTATCCGGCAGATAAATTCTGTTTATAATACACGTAAAATATTTAAGTGGCTGATAACCTTTATCTGATAAATAACTTTAACCTCCCGATATCAATATTTATCCGGTATTGTTTATAAGGGTTCTCTTTGAAATATCATTTTTTTTGTTACAAACCTATGGTAAAGATATCACCACTAATTAATTCTGATTTATTTAAGTTTTTGTCATTAAATCCTTTTTTTATGTAAAATGTTTAGTATTTTATCCGCAAAATGTTGGCAATATTTTCACCTACAAGCGGCGGCCGCTCGGTCTATAGAGCTCGATTGAGGGCTTACGCCATGGAGTTTAAATATTTTATTAATTCAAACTAAGTGGTTTTTAATGTATCACGGCCGTAGCAGAGCTTACTTGCAGTTTAGTAAAAAACAGAAAAACAAGAGACTTTGCAAGGAGAATGTCTCTTATGGTCTTGAAGAATATATTTTTAAAAAATGTCAAACTTTAAGAACCTTAAATGAAAAGGCTGGTTTCAGGTTGATATGGCAAACATTAAAAATTCGCTCTCACTGGTGGTAAAGAGTTTCATCTCACAAATGCACATATTCAACACTGAACGGTGTTCGAATCCCGGTCTGACGAAATGATGGGGTGAGGTTTTGCATGTGATTCGCCTCCCCGTGGTGTCCCAAATAATATTTCAGAAACCTGCCTCGGTGGCGTAGTTGGCTAACGCGCTTGTCGTGTTGAGCTCGACTGCTGAGGACGGGGAGATCGAGGTTCGAATCTCGGTCGGGTGAACTGGGGATGGTGTTTCCTAAATGGTTTTCCACTCTCCCTCCACGCAAATGCTGGTTCACTTCCTCTAATTAACCTTCCCAATTCCTAAATCAATTAACGTAATTAGTACTTAAAGCGTATAACCCGAACGGGTAGTAAGACGCGGTGCTAAATATTATTATTATTATTATTATTATTATTAATATTTCAGAAGCTGATTCGGGTGCTCTTTATCTAGAATTATTCATCTCATTTCTCCACCTTAAGGTGTTAATGTTATCATTATAAAATATATGTGTATATATATATATATATATATGAAAGCCGTTCGGATTATAAGCTTATGTACTAATTAATTAAGCTAGTAGTTTTAGGGATTAGTAAGGTTACATTTACAGGAAGTGTACTTACATTTGCGTATAGGGAGAGTGGAAAATCATTTTGAGGGAAAAAAACTCTAATCACACGACCTATGTTTGAACCTTGACCTCCCCATGATCGGCAATCTAGTCTGCGAGAGTAGCACGTCAGACCCTACGGTGAATTTTAGCTATTCATAATAATGATTTAAATTCAAAGCTTGTAGTGTTGTATCCAAAACACGCCTTGTAAACTAGAAGATCACTCACGAGTGGTTTTTCTTCTGAAGCGCCTTTGGGGTGAAGAGACCACCGAGTTGGTCTGCGGCCGGGGCACTCCAGAGACTCTCACTGAAGAGGAACCGGAGAGAGATAGATCGGTGCGGGCGGGGTTGGGAGAGAGGGGAGGGAGCCTTGGAACCTCTTCCACCCTCAGAGTGGGTGGACAAAGAGGTGGGGAGAGGAGTCACTGCAAAAAAA
>CABFVZ010000403.1:280397-314662 GCA_902151445.1 Timema monikensis
CCCCCCCCCCTTTTTTTCTCATCAATTCTAAAAAAAAATCCAATGGGGAAATAAAGTTGAACAAATAACATTAAAAAAGCAACAACAAAACGTGTTCGCTTGTGTGTGTTGAGTTTATTTGTGGGATGAATTATTGAACACGGGCGTGCGCAGAAACCACCGCCATCTTTGTTTTTTGTTGTTACTGAAAGCGACACACACACAATATAGTATTATTATTATTATTATTTAGCACAGCGTCTTACTACCCGTTCGGGTTATACGCTTTAAATACTAATTACGCTAATAGATTAGGAATTGGGAAGGTTGAATTAGAGGAAGTGAACTCGCATTTACGTGGAGGGAGAGTGGAAAACCATTTAGGAAAAACCACCCCCAGTTCACCCGACCGAGATTCGAACCTCGATCTCCCCGTCCTCAGCTGTCGAGCTCAACACGACTAGCGCGTTAGCCAACTACGCCACCGAGGCGGGTCACACACAATATAGTATTTAAAATCAAATCCTGTTTAAAAATCGTGTTAGATTTAACATTACTATAGGACTAATTTATATTTATTTGGACTATTTTAACGCATACTTTCTGAACCGACCAATTATATCTGCACACTTAGAGCTAGAACAAACAAAACACTGTGAGAGGGGGAACCCTACATTTCACCCATAATACATTTGTCGACCATGGCATGAATCGAACCCAAGACCCTTAGTCTAAAAACCTGACCGTGATAGGGTTTCGGACAAGACTAATTTAAACCATATAAAAGTATAATTTATGTATTTTAAATGCAGAATAAAATAATTATCTCATTAATAGCGTTAACACCGCAGTTATTTACGTCTTTAATTTATATAGGATAGGTGTGAGGAGAATAATTTAGACTAGATTAATTGTACCTGTAATTGTGGTATGAGGGGATGGGAAAACTATAGTGCTAAATAACATGTTGAAAAACGTACTCCAGACGAAATTTAAACCTCACTCCTTAAATCACTGGCAACACAATATACCAGGAGCTTTATTTAAAAGACCACACAGTAATTATCATCAATGCAAGTACCTATAGTTTACATAAATAGGAAAATGATTTGTCTTAAAGTGAGTTTTTTTTTCTTTCATTTAGGGATAATTAATTGAACCTTCATGTTTACAAATGGATTTTTCCTTGCTAGACTTAAAGCTGGATCATTCTAGAGTCCACCTTTTATGGTTAGAATCACATCTGGAAAAGTCACTGGTTTCAACCGGGTACAAGTGATTGATTTGAATTCTCTTATCAGCAGATAACAGGTGTTACAACATGAGAAGTTTCAATAGAATATTTATAAAGAAAAATTTCACAAACGTGATTTGTGTTAACATAGCGATAAGTTAATACGCAACAAACTATTTCGTTTCTAGAATGTTCAGTGATGAATTTAAATCACTTACAAAGTCACTAGAGGTTTATTCTGACTCGATACTTGAAATGATAGAGAGAGAAAATTAAGATATTTAATGTACTACTTGGTAGCCTCGTTATCATTGTATTTGGAAATGATTAGAAATGATTGTGAAGGAAAAAAGAGGTTAAGTGACCAGTTCGCCGACTGTAACGCCACGTAGATACACTAACACTGCATGCGGAAAACACACGAGTTAGAGTTAAAGAGACAAAGGATTAGGGAGGGAATACGTTACGTTACCAGTTCACCGACTGCAATGCCATTAAGACTCCATGTGGAAAGCATATGAACTAAGATGTAAATGAAAGAGAGAAAAGATTAGGGATGTAAGAATTCAACCTACCAGTACAAAAACTGCAACGCCAACCAATCAAATTAGCACTGCATGAGGAAAACATAAGGATTTAAAGTGAAAGAAAGAGTGAAGGATTAGGGGTAGAAAACGTTAAGTCACCAGTTCACAGACTCTTAACGCCCCTAAGTTTCGTTAACATTTCATGCGGTAAACATGTGGACCTGAGAAGAGTGGGGGATGGGGAGGGGGAAGAGGCTATAGTGGATCACGTTAAAGCACCAAACATAAGTTCTCGACCACATGATGCAATGTTAACGGAGAAAAGATATAGTGAAATAAAAGATAAAAACATATTTGAAGTGATACACTTTTCAATCAGTGCCGAAAGTCAAACCCGGAGCAGATGAGTTACCGACTGGGCAAAGTGGCACCGAGAAGACTGCTGACGTGTAACAGAGATATTCTCTCCAGTTGGTAGATATCCTCGAGGAGTAAAAGGTGATGGCGCATGGGGTAAAAGCTCGCGGCGAAAGCAGACGCTTGTCGAGAGGTAAGTGCCATGTTTGATAAGGAGAAGGGGTGGGGGAAGGTGTAGGCTTGTGACAGCTGACACGCTAGCATTCCCAGCAGAGGTGTTCTCAAAGGAACGCATGTGGAGTCAAGAAAACACGTTAACCTTTCACTACTGAGTGCACAGCCACGCATATTTTACCAAATTTTATTTTAGTTTATTTGACGGATATGTATGCAGTTTTTTATTCATAAACTTTTTACTTGCTTACAACCCCATGAAGAGAATAAATATTTCGATGGTAAAAAAAAATAATTCGGGAGACCGGGTTTTTGGAATGCCGCCTGTCTATCCTTGTATTGGGACTAGAGCAGAAACCACCATTTTAGCGATCACATAAGATGAGATAAAAGGAGATGAGATAAAAATTCAGTGTTTTTGCTATTTTTATGGCAAAACTTTTTTTTTTGACAAAAATTAATAAAATACAAACAAAGAATTTATTTTTCTTCACATGGTGACCTTAAATTTTCTTGAATATCTGCCAAGGGTGTCTTGTAATGTAATGACAAACTTTTTCTCTTCATTTTAAAAGTTTCTCATCTAAAGCCACTATGCTCATGACAGATATTCAACCACTGTTTATATCAACATGTAAAAAAAAAAATTAGACTGTTTGTAATGAAGCAATATATTTTTTATTTTAGCAAAAAAAAGTTTTGTCATAAAAACTGCAAAAAACACTAGACTTTCCTTGATATATATATATATATATATATATATATATATATATATACTAGATAGCTGTTGCCCGCGGCTTTGCTCGCGTAGAAGTTGATTATATACAAATACGAAAATATACATATGTATTTACAGATTAATTTAAAATATTACGTTACGTTGATGACCATAACTTGACCTCAGATCAAAAATAATGCAAGTCCGATACAAACTTTCACCCCCTTTTTCATCCCTTATTAAATAAAATTTCCAAAATTCCTGAAACACGTATTTATTTGTTTTACGTCAATAACCGAAATACAAAATTTTATTTATGTAACTTTCAAAATGACGGACTTTCATACATATTATCATACATATTATCATCCCCTATTTTGACCCCTTTGGGGTGGAATTTTCTAAAATCCTTTCTTAGTGGGTGCCTACATAACAAAATGAATATACAGTCCGAATTTCACGCTTGTAGCCTTGATAGTTTGCGCTCGGCGATGATGAATCAGTCAGTCAGTCAGTCAGTCAGTCAATCAATCAGGACATATTATTTTATAAGTATAGATATCCTTAAAAACATTAAAAGTGTCCCCCAAAAAATGTGTGAAGATTTTATCATTTATTTATTGGTCATTCTTAAGAGCTTAGGGTGATTTAAGAATAATACTTTTTGTTCCTCTCATTTTTAGCAAAACACCCCTGAGAACGGCTGTTAGGAGGATAAAAAGATATATAACAGCGTCACCAAGAGTGGAGGAAACGCTGTACTAATTGGATCCTAGGACGCGTCCCTCAAGATCCCCCTTCCTTGGACACCTAGATACAAGGTTGTCTTTCTAAGACACTTGACATGGCAGTGTCCTTTTCTCTGTGTCTTTCCTTTTCTGACCAAGATGAAACGGAACCTGGACCTTAGGAGACTAATGAGGTATCCTTGATGCTTTATTCGTAGTGTTGCAAGGACAAGAAAAAAAGATGGAGAGAGAAAAAGACTCGAAGAAAAATAAAATAATAAAACATATAACGATATATTATAGCTACGGAAGGGTCTTTTAAAAGAAAAGTAAAGAAGAGGAAAAAAATAATAGCAGAAAAAAAAAGTATCCAAAACTCAGATGGATTTTTTTTTTTTCTTAGACTTTAAAAAGGCTTTTAACAAAGTAGACTTCCGATGAACGCATTGGGTGTGAATATGAAAGATAAAATACGCAATGAATAAAGAGGATACCACAAAGGTATGAGAAACGTGGTAAGATAAATATATTTTTATCTCTGTAATTAACATTTTATCAACATTATATCTCTACTAGAGAGCAATTAATTTTACTATATCGCGCCTGCAGGTTCAGCTTTAGATTGAGTCGTAATCGATAGTTTACGGCGAAGAGTAATTTCAATCACATTCGATAATCCAACTAATAAAGAATGATATCTAAAAGGTTTTAACTGAACAAAAATGTTCACCAAAATAAATTTCAAGGCGCTAAGAAGGTCACATAGTTTAGTGAGAAATGGCTGCACAGACGTTCAGCTCTAACGCCATATTTAGTATCACCTGAAAACCAGACGAAACAGACTTTTTTGCCCGCATGCCCGACCATAAAGGGTTACCTCAATCATGTAATATACCTAAGTCTTGCAGTTATATAGGCCTACATCTTGTCAATGTGGGGAATGCCAGGCCTCCACCGTGGTTCGGATCCCACGTTAAACTGTAGGTCCTTCATTTCATCTCACAATCACCCTACCATAGCGTAAGTGCGTATAACCCGAACGGGTAGTAAGACGCGGTGCTAATAATAATAATAATAATAATAATAATAATAATAATAATATATAGGCCTACCGAGATGTTAAATAGAAAATTTAAGTTACTGAAACACTAATTTGCAAAGATAGTCTTTTTACATCACATATGACTCCCATCTTAACATATTCGTGAATCTAAAATATATTAAATCGGTAATATATAATATGTATAAATCATATTTGTATGTCATAAAATTAATATTTTTTGCTATTTACTGTATGTTTAATTACTTATTATACACAATATCAAAAGTAATTTCAAATATAAATATATATATAAATGTTTGTTAAATATGTTGCATATACTTTGGTAATTGAAACTATTCACATTAGTAAAATTGTTTAAATTAGACTTTAGTGCGAATTTACATCATATTATATATAATGTCTTATTAAAAAAAATCACCTTTAGAGGATGGGAAATCAGATCTCAATGAGCTCGAATATATGGATTAATAATACACGCTATAATATTTGTTAATTACGGTAAAAGCCGCATCTAAATTTAATATACTTTATTAGCATCATAAAGCCCTCCCGAGTCGAATATGGTTGCGTTATCTGATAACTCGTGATCTTAATTGGTGGCTCATATGTAGCTGATGATTCCCACACGTCCATTACAAACTCTGCCTTAAAAATTAGTGAAGAATGGCCCAGGGCACACGAGATTATTCCTGGATAGCTCAGTGGTTAGAGCGTTGTCGTAGTAAGCCAAATTTTCCGGGTTTAATTCCTGTGTACAAGTGTCATTTTTTAATTATAAAGAACATCTGATAAAAAAAAATTTTAAAAAAAGGACTACAGTTTCAACGTTAGAATGGTACCCATTATGCTAACTTAATTCAATAAAATACCTTTCATATTAGTTTGATTGTTTTATGTTTATAACGGTGACAAAGGTATGTATTAAATAAAACAAAAAAATACGTAGAGTTCAACTAACGAATAGTTTCATCATATAATATCATAGTAATACTCTTGGATTTATTTTTTTCAAACGTATTTTATGACAATACTGACCCGTCCAAAGCGCACAGGCCCTGCCTTCTTTTGTTGAATTGCGTTTGCGAGACTTTTAAAAAATCTCCCTATTGAACATATCGGCTATACACCAGAAGGTATTATGATTTATTTCGCATTAAAATCAAAACAACGTTTTCATTCAAAAGTAAAATATATCAAAATCCTCTTGGATTTAAAACCCTATGTTCTCGTATTAACATTGCGTAAGCAAACAATATGACCGACTTCAGCTGCGAGACAATTTATAGTGTAATAAATACATGTTTTAAATTACAAACATGTTTAGCAACATCCCCACTTCCGATATAATAGTTATGCAATATCAAAATGTGCGCGTGACAGTTTTAGTAGCGCTGCAAATCCAACTGATACACCACATGTATTCACAGGCAGCATAGCTCAGTTACATATGGTTTATAAATTATAAGTTACAATAGTCTGGCTCAGTTGTGGGATTGTGTGGGATTGTGGGATTGGAGAGCACCATTCTGTGGGCCAAAGTAAAGGAGGGCATAAAAATATAAGTTTATATATATATATATACTCACTATCACTATCACCATCCCCTCATCTCATCGGGACATGGAAAGAGCCTCCACAGAAAGGATGTACGAGTACTATTAGTAGATTCGGGCGTCCTCTGGACAACGGTACATTAGTACTGGATAATCTTTCTATAATTTGGGTTACGAGACATGCGTATATATTTACATATATATTTCCATCACTCGTAGCCCAGTTTGTGGAAATATTATCCAGTACTAATGTACCGTTGTCCAGGGGACGCCCGAATCTACTAATAGTACATCCTTTCTGTGGAGGCTCTTTCCATGTCCCGATGTGATGAGGTGATAGTGAGTATGAGGGTGATAGCGAGTATGAGGGTGATAGCGAGTATGAGGGTGATAGTGAGTATGAGGGTGATAGTGAGTATGAGGGTGATAGTGAGTATGAGGGTGATAGCGAGTATGAGGGTGATAGCGAGTATGAGGGTGATAGCGAGTATGAGGGTGATAGCGAGTATGAGGGTAATAGAGAGTATGAGGGTGATAGCGAGTATGAGGGTGATAGCGAGTATGTGGGTGATAGCAAGTAGGCCTATACAGGTTTTAAACCAGTTACACTCAAACCTAACTCAAGGCTAACTAACCAAACCCTGGTGACCTTTGGGGTGACTCCCCTTAAAGAAAAATACCCAACGTACCGGCGGGGAATCGAACCTTGGAACCCTAGGATCGTGGTCAGATACACTGACGACTACATCACGGAACCAGTGTGAAAGAAAATAGATCCAGGTCCACAATAAGATGGATTTTTGTTTTGTTTTTTGTCACCATGTCTTATACCTGGTCAGATCATATGAGTATTAACTAACTAAAATAATAAGTTAAAGGTTTAAAAGTTAATTTTAAGGAAGTGTACCTTTATTTTCTTTAAGTTAAAGAGTGGAACACAATTTATGAAAAAAATACCATCAGTACACCCGATCGGGATCCAAACACGATCTCATTGTCAATGGCAGCCCCGAATAACGCCTTAGACCATTCGACCATCGAAGCGGGTATTTTTTATTAATATTATTAGTATGAAACGTAGAATGTATTTAGTAATAATTTGCCAAATTAATAAAGTCCAAAGCTCATTGCTAAAATATTTTGATACTAGTATTTGCCTTCGATTCAGGTTAAGAAATCCGAAACAGGGAGGAACGTTTGTATTATTTTATAGGCCTGTTAAAACATTACTTGACGTGATGCCGGTTTTGTTGAAGAAATTGCCAACTTATCCCTTGTAAATACCTACGTACTTTACATTTCCCTGCATCGCTTAAGGTTGGAAGATTACTTTTAATTTTAACTGTTAAAAATAGTTATCTCTTATGTTAAAAAAAATTTGTTTGTAGTAAAAATTAATTTGTGCATATTTAACTTTAAACGTTCAGAGAAGCCGCTCTTTATTGATGATTTGTATATAATACATTTTTTTTTTAATCCCTGAAGGTGTCCACCATTAATATATTTCACTGTTTAATAATTGTATAGTTTTTTTTTAACTATCAATTAAGATTTTAAATTAGGTTTTCGAATCAAAAAATATACTAAAAAGTATAATAAATTAAGTTACTAATCTTTCTATCAATAATGACGCATTTTCCAATTAAAATTTGTGAAATTTACTGTTTAAATACCTTTAAAACCCTGGCACCAAAAACGTACAAACAAACCTACCCCTAATATTCTAAAAACGTATAGCCTGAACAGTTAGTAAGACGCAGTGATAAAATATTTCTTTAAGCTGCGTCTTACTACCCACTCAAGATATCAGCATTTAATCATACAAATGGTTTTTTGATAAGGTGGAGTTTTAGATAAATTTTACCCACATTTGCGTGAAGTGAGAGTGGAAAACCATTTAGAAAAAACCCACCCTCAGTACATCCTGATCCGTCAATAACGAATCAAAACAGATGAGGTGTTTGCCTTATTCAGTATGTCTGCAGCATCGATGAACATATGGACTAAAGCATACGCTTTGTCATTTAATTCGCGAATGTACCTGCATTAATTAATGTAAGGTCAGGAAATGTGTAATTTTAAAAAAATGCACCGATATTTACCATAATATAGGATATCAAAATCGCAGTAAGCCTTTGAACGTGAAAAATAGCCCTCAAGTTCCCAAGGTCGGGATTTAAACCCAATCCTAACTTCGCAGAGCAGATTTAAACATGCCACTCCAACTCTCCTGACGATAAACAAGCGCTGTTATTCAAACAATTATTGTGAAGTTGCTTAACACAAGTGAGGTGATTAACTTGTTGGATAACAATTATTGTAGTTATCCTAAAAAAACTGCAGCTTGTTTGCGAAACAAGTAAATACTATAATCACCGTTATGATTGAAGGTTCAGAGCCAGTAAAAAATAATATTTTTCTGTCCGCTCTTAACATTAACATAATATAAATACTATAAATTATTATTTCTATCATTTTTATTATTTTATCGGTACTAATACTTTCTGTCAAAATGTGACATCCGTTAAACATATGATTTAATACATTAATATATGAGAGAAGCTTTAGTACACTGGATATAATCGCCGAAGGAAATGCATGGCTACCATTGGAAAACAGCGTTGTCATACTCTCGTTTTCGTGTGGTCAATATACCCTCAAATATAAGACAAGTTTGGCAATGCTGGTTAGTTGAGGTTGCCAGTAGCTCCTTCTTACCCCAACACACCATCCTCAAACATAACTGAGAGCGAGGAGATTTGGCAATGGTTAACTGAGAAAGAAAGCGAGAATATAAAGCTTTTCTCCATAAAATCTGCAGTTTCTTTAGCAATGATATTGATTGTAATCGTTTACCAAGTAGATTACTGGTAATGTAAGATTTCGACAATTGAAGAAATTCTCAAAATGTATTTACACAATGGAGA
Organism: Timema monikensis; assembly: GCA_902151445.1. Lineage (NCBI taxonomy): Eukaryota > Metazoa > Arthropoda > Insecta > Phasmatodea > Timematidae > Timema > Timema monikensis. The sequence continues at coordinate 289,658 of CABFVZ010000403.1, forward strand.
GAGACATCACTTGACAAAATGGCCCGGAGTGACTTATCCTTCTAATCAAAAACCTTGACTGTATAATTAATAATCACTACCACGCCCGGTAAAAGTGGCAAACTAAATATACAATACAAGTGGTATTTTACATTTCTCACATACACATCACAATCCGTCCATGCACAGTTTGTTATTGTGGGTAATTTGAAACAATAGGCCTAAAGGGTTGAAAACGTGGAAATTTAAAGTGGTAGGCTCTACTGCCCCCAGAATTTGTTTATATTGTGTCGAGCTAATGGATAATAGCTCACACAATCATGTAACTTTTTCACCTCTCAAGAGATGGTCTATGTTTTATGAACTACCCTACTGATTGGTCTCTCCCCTTGACCTAAATGTGTATGTAAGTTTCGAGGTCATTGCCTATACGCTCTCACTGCGCATGCGCTTACCCCCTCACCCCACCCCCTTAATGACCGCTCTGACCCGCGCTGTTGCTATAAGACGTGATTGGCTGACACCTGTTCTTCCCTTTCTTTTTTCTTCTCAGTCTTGAAGTTAATTTAATATACCACTCTAGCAAAATAAGACACAGAACTTGTAATAATTTACGACTGATCGGGTCTCGAACTGTACCTTCTCTACTGTAGCAGTTAATCTGAGTAGGCCCTGGCCGGATTGGAGTCTGGTGGAGTCAACGCAGGGGCTACCCGTAGGTAGCTTCCCGCCACACCTGGATCACCAACACCACCATAGTCTATCGCTGGTGCACTTGAAGTGCGCCACCTACTCTACCATTGGGCCTACCTACACTAACGCTGCGCTGTCACATCTGATTTCTACGTTTGAGTTGTGTTTCGCACGGACTGTTTGCTAGCCGGACTGGCTAACTCCCGTCTACGTACGGTTTGTGCTGTTGCTCGCCGAGTTGTGTATCTTTCGCTATGTAATTCTAAAAGTATAGCGACGAGTAATGGGAAGGTTAAGCAACGGCCCAACTTATTTGGGAGTCATGAAGTGTTCGTTTCTTCCTAAGTCAATCCCCTGATAAATTGATCTATATGTTACAGGAAAAGTAGATTCTCCAGTAAGAGTCGACTAGGCCTAGGTGAAGTCGACTCTTACTGGTCTTTTTAGTAAAAGTTGATTAAAAGCGAAAAGTGATGAATTTTGATCGACATTTACTGGTCATAGTTGACTGTACCTAGGGAAAGTATACTCTTATTACCTTGAGTTAGTAAAAGTTGACTAACCTAACCTAACCTAACCTAACCTAAAACACACTAAAACTAATTAATCAAACACACACTGGATCCTTGGTCACTGTTGAAAACTACAACAAATGGACGAGTGATCAAAGAAAACAACAGTAAATAACCTAACCTNTAGTTAACTCTTCCTAGGAAAAGTTGATCTGTTTATTCTCTGTTTATTCTCAATCAACTTTTACTGATACTTTTAGTAAGAGTCGACTTTACCTAGGCCGAGTCAACTCTCCCTAACAATCTACTTTTCCTGTATCATATACAAGTATTGTACTAATTGGGCTGATATTACAAGAGTCAACTAGGGCAGCAGATATAGTTTCTTGCCGATGTACTACTTGTGTTGTTTATTGTGCTAAGCGGGTTATCCGCATGAGTTTGAGTTATGTTAGAATTATGTTTATATACAGCCATCCCTATGGCTATGTGGCTAATTAACGTTAGAATGGTGGCTTGGCAATGTTGTTTGAATAGCCAAGAAGAGAACGTTTTGAGTCATTAGTGGGGAGTGCTAGATGTGTTTTGATGACCTAATTAGGTATCTGGGCCCTGGCTAAGTATCTATTATTGTGTTACTATGAGATCCTGTAATTTACTACTTATTATAGGCTCTGCCCTCGGGCAGCCTTTATATCATTATTGCTAGTTTATTTGCAGCCGTGTATACGGCCTCCTTATGTCGGACACTCGTTGTACTTGGAAGAGTTGGGTATACCTTGTAGACATGTTTTGTTCATGAGTGTGGCCGCTGTAGCTATTTTGCCCTAACTGGGGCTAATTATCCCCGTATAAGAGGGACTAGATTAGCGCCTCCTCATTGTGACTATCATGTTAACTCACTATTAGTTGCCATAGAGCGTTTAATTGCTTAGGTGTTAGATGCCTAGGTAGCTAGGCTTCTTAAGAACATGAGTGAGCACAGGCTGATGGGTTAATGGTTGTGTTCTTTGGGGTACAGACATTAAACCGAGCAAACTCTTTATTGAGGTCAGTTCAAGGGATTTCTTTAAATGTTTATAATTATTGACCCGCCACTGTCCACTTTGTTGCAGTGGGCGAGTTGTAGGGATTGTCTTCTCGGGAGCCTTTAGGATCTTGGATATTGATCCCAAACAATAATTTGCTTTAGTTAACCATTATTGGCTCATTTACCTGTACTCACAAGGCTCATTATACTGGAAGGACCTTTTGTTTTCAGTTTATTATGTATTTCTTTATCTTCTTGTTGTTATACTACATTCTACAATCACATTATATTTATTACAGAAGACAACGGATCCAAGTGAACGATCCTTAATGTCACATACTGTAATCTGTTATATGTATTATTAATAAAACTCTGTATTATTTGTATTTATTTCTTTATGTGTGTATTACCTTCTCTAAGTCTTTAGGGAGGGTACAAAATTACGTAAAGGTGTTTGTTAGGCTGGGTTTGTAATCATGCGTTACGCGTAACTAATAGTGTACAGTATACTATTAACAATAAAAATGCATCTGGTTATAATGAAAAGTAGTGATTAGTTTTACTTAATTCGATTGTTTTTATTCTTAGACAGTGAGCTAGCCTCTTTGATCTACCAGATAAGGTCTAAGAAAGTTAGTAACTTCGTGATTTACTTGAAAAACAAAATTTATTAAACTATTTTTCGAAGCATGAAAAATTGACCAAATTTAAGTGTTGCCTGTAATATTAAATAAATTTTAAATTGTATTCGGTTCTGATTTTATTATGTAATGAATATTAGGTAGTGCTACTACTAAATAAAAGAATAAAATATGTATTTAACAATTCCTCTTTATTTTCAATTATATTTGACAATCGTAGTTACTAAAACAAAATAAAATTTGTTATTTAATAACAAACAAGTATTGATACAAAAATACATTTCAAACATGACCCGAAGATATTTTCCATCTGTTGTGTAAACTGGTCTTTTATTGGTCTTTTATTGGATATTCTCGTATTTTTATTGGATGATACGTCTCAGCTTAAAGGGTTGTCTATGAAAAACTTAATGCATAGCGCGTTAAAAGCTGATTACTTAATGAATTTTCACTATTCACTATATATCGATTATGAACGCTATCAATAAAATTAATGCGATTCAACTTCTTGTGCCTTATATGTTAGAAGATCATGAGTATAGACTCAAGATCAGCGACATGAATAGTCTCCGTGTGAAAAAATGAACCTCAAGAGGAAATTTTAGCGTGTTATTTGGAATAATTATATTATATTACGATGATTAGTTGATAAAAACTACTTTCAAAGCATAGATGTTAGAAATACAGTAGGAAGTCGATATTTCAGGCGTAAAAGATCCGAATTGTCGACGATCCGGATCACCAAGAAATAATATTAGTAAAAATATCCGTTGTGGTATCAATTATCAATATCAGATACATGACAACCAAATAACGTACCTCAACACTAGTTTAAAAAAAATTGGATACTTTTTTCGTTGTTATATTTTTGCTGTATTATTTTCCTTAAGAATTTGTGGTATTTAGCAACAATACAAAAATGTGCAAGTTCATTGTTTAAATAAAGTGAAAAAGTTTCTACATTAAAAATGAATTTTTGTAAGTATCCCATCAATGCATTTTAAATTTTTATATAGGTATTATACTTTCGAAAATCCGGACAAATCGACAATCCAAACTGGATCGATCCCCAATTAATTAATTAATTAAGCAACACGTCTTACTACCCGGTCGAGTTATACGCTTAAGTAATAATTACACTAGTGGGTTAGGAGTTGGGAAGGTTGAATTTAGAGGAAATAACACGAATTTGCGTGGAGAGAAAGTGGAAACCCTTTAGGAAAACCCACCCTCAGTACACCCAACTGAGTTTCGAACCTTGATCTCCACGTCATCGCCAGCCTAATATACTGTGAGAGTAATGCTTTAGACTATGCGGCCACCAAAGCGGATCCAAACTTTATTTAATCACCCAAATTCTTCTAGAGACATCTAGTATATATTGTTTCCACTCTTTCTATGATATGGAGGTTTATAAAATTAGTAATTAACATGACAAGTAGATATAAAAATGTGTTAAGTATTCTTATATTCAAAATTAGACACTTTTTATGTCAACCATACAAATTTAATTGACTGTCATAATAATTTAATATTGTACTGCTATAAAGCCACATGGATGACGCACTTCCAGATGAGCTAGAAACTTGAAATTTGGCAAACTTATAGCTTCTAGCCTGTAACCGACGGGAAAAATACAAAAAGTTTTAAAAAAAATCAATTTTTAACCCCCGAAAAAATTTCAAAATGTCGGAGTGACCTTAAAGTCGGTGCGGACCTTTCTTTGGAGTTCTCTTGTAGCTAAACGGTATGACCTACAAAAAACTGTTCTGGAATTACATTTGTTTACATTCACTTGCAAAGAAATTCCACTGAGGGCTTGGGGGCGTAGCCCCAAACGAGCAAAGGGAATTTATTTCATATAATTTAAAACCGATAAAACCCACGCCAGTGGGAATATGAATTAAATATCAAGCTCATCTAATTTGTCTTTAAAATGACGAGAAAGTCACAGTTCGAATGCTGTCAGGTGTACTGAAGGTGATATTATAGACTAACCGGTTTACCACATTCATCCCACGAAAATTAGGATACATTTCCTATAATCCTACTTGACTCAACCCCAAAAAGATGACGAGGAGGAGAGAAAATAACCTAGAGCAGCTACTTTAGAGACTAAATAAAACCTTTTTCGGTCCACAATTATAGAAATGGTGGAACCGAACTAACACTTTACTAATTTTAACATAATAAGACGTGAAAATGGAGCCCAACCGTTTAAAAGCGCTCTCGGGAAACAAATCTGTGCTAAAGTGGTTAGAAAAAAATAGTGTGAGCGATTTTACTATTTTTAGAAAAAAAATCCATATTTCTTTAAAACTCATTTCAACACTTTGAATATGAAGATTAATTTAAAGATAAATTAGGAGATTCAAATAAACTTAATAAATTAGCACCGACCTTCGTTATCTATGGTCAAACTAGTGACATATTTTACATTTCTATAGTATTAAAAAACTTGAAATAAACAGTGTAATAAAATAAACTTGCTGTACTATAATAAATAACAATCACTGGTAGATCAAGTGAAAGTAATATTAACTACCAAAACAAAATATAAATAGTTCATTTTTATCAAAATATGGGAATATACTATAGCTTAGTTTCACAAAGTTCCAAATATATCACGTCATAAATATAGTTTCCTTTGTGTGAAAAAGCCAATATTTTACGGCGGCTCCAGTAATAGTCGTAAACAACTCCTGAAAAGTCTGAAATAGATATATTTTACGTGAAGTTTAAAAAAAAAATTGACAAAGTGTTATACTCTTCCAAACATTGGAAATAAATCAACAAAAAGTTACTCTTAGTTAAATATATAATGATTGTATTGTAGTGTTAAGGCGTATATAAATATTAAATATCTTAGTGAGTATCCCGTGAAATCAATATATGTTTCCCTAAGCTTGTGGTTGATCACCAGCAGCAAAGTCAAGTTGAAAGGCAACCAAGTCCCTGTAAAAATAATGATACTTAGAATAATTCTTCATGTGAGCACACTGTCTGGTTTTAGATCAATTGAGGATACACTTCCGGTGCATCTTCGATTTAGGGAGAATACACTGGATAGTGTACCCCTGATTTAGGAAGAATACACTGGTTAGTGTACCCCTGATTTAGGAAGAATACACTGGATAGTGTACCCCTGATTTAGGAAGAATACACTGGATAGTGTACCCCTGATTTAAGGAGAAGACACTGGTTAGTGTACCCCTGATATAGGGTGAAGACACTGGTTAGTGTACCCCTGATTTAGGAAGAATACACTGGTTAGTGTATCCCTGATTTATAGTGTTACATTACAATATGTATTCGTGTATCGGACGAGATTTTCTAGTGGTAGGTATGGAGTGAGGTAAGTGGAGGCGGTGGGGTGAAGCCTATAAACAAATAAATAACCAGGAGCTCTGAGTAAATTGAAACAAACATAGCCAAACAAATGAAATGCATAATATAGTGTTGTGTAAAAAATAGATGTTACGAATTGGAAGGGAAATTTACTGGAAAGGTATGGGAAAGAGGGAAATCTGGCATAGTTCTAAAAAATATATGTAACAATAAATTGCACACGAGTTTATTTAGGTAACTTTGGTTTATGTTTCACAATATTTTTCACTTTCCAAATGTATGTTCAAGTCTTTAAATGACTTGAAGTAGAAATATATAGCTTACTTGACGGTGGTAAAATATTGTTTAAAGAAAAAATAAAGTGACAAATTTAAACCCTGATTTTTTTTTTCAGGAAACATTTTTAACCACCAGCATTTATTTAAAGTCACTTAAAAATTTGGCATTATATAAATATTTTATTTGATTTATTAATTAAAAAGTCACACCCGCTTCGTAGCCCGCATGGTTAAAGACGTTACTCTCACAATAGACTAGATTGCCAAAGAGGGTTTGACTTAAGTCCCGAATCTCTAGAATAAAGAGAATAAGTACCGAAGAATTAGATAACACATAAAATTAACAACATACACTGGTAAAAAAAACACAAGAAAACACCTTAATAAAGTTTTCTAACAATACGATAATTTTATATATAAATATTAAATTAACAAAGAATTCTGCCTCGGGATCCAGGAGTTTGGGGTTCGATGTCAACGAGTTACAGTGAATCTAGGTTTCAAATCTTCACCCCAAGCACTTTAAAAAAAAAATATTCTCACTTACTATCCAGATCACATAGATAATTTTAGTTAAAAGTTTTTGTCAGTGGAGCTTTTTATGCCCCTAAAAATTATGTCAAACCCCTAAAAAAAAAAAGCTTGTGTTGATATAGGTTATATTAGCAGATGTTTACCGTATTATAATTCAAGGCTTTCTAAAGAGTACATTCCGTTTACCTTAAAACGTAGCAGGCTCGCCATGTCACAAAGGTGAGGACCCGTCTTTAAATTACGTAAGGCATTTATTTGATGATTTTGACACCTACTCCTCCTCCCCCCTCTCATCTCTCGTTTTCTTATTACGATTTGGTAAATTATATTTTAACAGTTGTATTATTATTATTATTATTATTATTATTATTATTATTATTACTATCCAAACGAAAAGTCAGTTAGCATGTGTAGTGTAGTTATCTTCGTACAAACTACGAAGTCTAAATTTCAACTATTTCTATTAAACAGTGAAAATATTGATAAAAAAAACCTTAAGTAAGATGGATTCTGACGCCTCTGCTATTCCCCCTCCCCTTCACCCCGCCGTTCCGACAGGAAAAGTAAGCAAACACTCTCTCCCTCCCCTCCCCCCCAAATACCCACAAACAGTTTAAGGACAGCCATATTGAAATCGGTTAGAGAAGACTGCAACCACGCATGGTAAACGGAGTGTACAAGCGATAAAACCAGATGAAGTACGGTAGTATAAAATTAAAATTACGAGTTTTAGAGTTTTAGTGTCTATACCGCGGAACGACACGCGCTTAGATTTATCTCTACTCGTATATATATTAAACGGTAGACACGCGGATCAGACAGTTCTAGTCTTAGTCTTAACGACTAGATGTGAATGTGGAATGACACGACATGCGAGGGAGAGAGAGGACGGGAATGAAATAGATTGCCTCCTCCTTGCCTCCCTCCCTCCCTCTCCAGTGAGAGAAACAGTGAGACGGGCGCCGTGTGATTACTTGAGTATTCTAACGTTGAACTATTCGCTGAACGTAATTACATGTCACCTGTTTCAGATACGGGCTTAACAAGGTAACATCACTTCTCAGGTTGCAATCAATTTCAAATATGTCATGTCTTTCTCAAAATGTGCATTTTTTTTTCTCTTTCATGAAAGTATTCTATTAGGGTCTAGTTAGTACCTTGGAATATTATAACATTTAAAATCTGTAATTGTAATTAAAGTTATTTTTATCCTAACCAATATAAGAAATGATGACCTTGTAAAGTGGTGAATTCATATTAGCGGATACATTTAATAATAAGATCCGTAGTAATAACAACAAAAAAAAAAGTAGGTGACCTGGCGGTCTAGGGATAAGGTGTCGGGCTTCTGTGCTGGGGGTCCAGGGTTCAATCCTCAGTCCCGGCACAGATTTATCTGATCACCAAACCCTTCCTTCACTCTCTGAAAAGACGTGTATTAATAACAACTTGTGAATGTGTGGAATGCCAGGCCTCCACCGTGGTTCGGATCCCACGTTAAACTGTAAGTCCTCCATTTCATCTCACAATCAACCCTACCATTACACATTAGCATAAGTGCGTATAACCCGAACGGGTAGTAAGACGCGGTGATAATGATAATGATAATAATAATAATTAATCAAGCTGATTAAAGAATACTGCGTCTTACAAATCGTTCGGCTTATACGATTATTAACTAATCACGTTAATGGTTTTAGGAATGGGGAAGGTAATATTTATAGGAAGTGTATCAGGATTTGTGTGGAGGGAGAGTGAAACAATTTTAGAAAAAACCTCATCAGTACACCCGACCGAGATTTGAACCCCGATCTCTCTGTCATCAGTGATCTAGTCTAACACGAGAGTGGTCTCTAGACCAAGCGGCCACCGAAATAGGTCATACAACGGTACTTTTTCCTTAATAGTTTCTCAATTTCCCTTCATGCGAATGTGGGTGTACTTCCCAACAAATTATATCCTCCTCAACTCTACCCAGTTAATGTTAGTATGCAGATAGTGCGAACGCTTAGTGTGTATATGAAAATACGCCGGACCTACATATCTACAAAAAATAAATATTATGTATAATACATTCAAAATGTGAAGCTTTTTGTGGCTTCACATATTTTTGAAATATAGTTCAATTTTCATACACCCGGTCTGAGACGCTACTTTCCCAGCAGACTATACTGCCGATGAGGGGGAGATCGAGGTCTGAATCTCGGTCAGGTGTAGGCCTATTGAGGGTGGTTTTCCAAAATCGTTTTCCTTTCTCCCTCTATGCAAAAGAGGGTACACTTTGTCTAAATATAACCTTCCAAATCTCTAAAATTACTAGCATAATTGGTACATAAGCGTATAGCCCGGACGGGTTGTAAGATGCGGTTATAGAAAACAGAGTAAGGACCTTTAAGAAATTACAAACATATTTTTGCTGACAACATTAATATTTTATATTACTAATCTTAATTTATGACTGGAATAAGTGAAAGCAAGCCTAGTAACTTTTCTACAGTAGCCCCATGGCTTCTTTGGTACTGACTGATAGTTCCAAACTGACTTATGACAGTCAACATTTAGGAATATACCTAAATTTTGACTATCAGAAGTGACAGCTGTTAAACACGTGTTTTTTTAGATCATATGGTTCGGCATAGGGATACATAATTTGGTCTGGTAACTTTTCAAAGCCATCAGCTGTCATCTGTGAGCTGTCAGTCAGCACCAAAGAAGCCATGGGGCTACTGTAGCTGTCATATAAGGTTCTTCCTATGAAAATTGGACTATAGCCGAGCCAGAGGACAGAGTAAGAGAGATAAAGCGAGAAGGAAAGTGAGTCGAATCCGTGCTTCCGAGTTCCAAGTTCCAAGTTCCAAGTTGAGGCTTTGTTTGTAAGTCCCCCACCTCCCCTGTGGGTGCAGTAAAACTAATGCAGTGGCGGATGTGGAAGAGCCGGAGGGGAGGGGTTCAGGAGGTGGGTTGGCAAACGAATGAAGGAACTGTAAGTAACGGCTTGGAGGTGACTAGCAAATTATATCAAGAGAGTTTTGGTCGCGGTGCATTCACAAGTAGATGAGTGGATCCACACAGGAACTACTCAAGTTACACTCAGTTTGCTCAGAGTGGTAGCAAGCTTGGCCTCTTGTTTCATTTGTTTGAGACATTTCTGAACTGAATGATTATATCAGCTCATGAGGATGTCTACGAGTTAACTCGAAAGGACCTACCCACTTTGCCTGGAAAGGTATTTCCACATTCCTTTCAGAAATATTTTACACATTACAATCGACATAGAACCTACGGCTTTATTTCACCATCCGAAGGAAGTTGTGCTATGGATCTCAAGAAAAATCCGACAAACCCGGCTGGGTTTGAACCCACAAACATCGGGTCATGAAGCAAGACCACCGGGGCCGGACTTTAACCTGTTTCATTTCACCATGTTGTGGCTTATAAGATACCACCATTGTGGTCAGAGTTCCTGGCTATAGATCTAGAGGTGCCGGCTTCTATCTCCGGCTTTTTCAGAATTTTTCTGTGAAGCATTGAGTCTGTAATGGGGTCAAACTCAACCTCGTGAGAACAAATGAGGAGCAACTTGAATAAATTAGTAGCAACTCCGGTATAGAGAAATGCTATCGATGGCGGCCGCTCGGTCGGTATAACTTGATCTTTTGCTCACGTCTTGGAGTAGCTTATAAGAAAGGGCCATATTATATTATTATTATTATTATTATTAGCACCACGTCTTACTACCCGTTCGGGTTGTACGCACTCAAGCTAATCTGTAATGGTAGGGTGGTTGTGAAATGAAATGGAGGACCTACAGTTTAACTTGGGATCCGAACTACGGCTGAGGCCTGACATTTCTCACATTCACCAGTTGTGATTAATACACGTCTTATCAGAGGTGAAGGAAGGGTTTGGCAATTAGATAAATCTATGCCGGGACCGAGGATTGAACCCCGGACACCCAGCACAGAAGTCCAACACCTTACCCTTAGACCACCAGGTCAACAACATAGTCTAATCAATCAAGGTAAAAGCATTCGTTATTAAAAAAAGTGTATAAGTTTACATTCCTTTTAATCCGATAGGAGCAGTCTACTTTGACGGACTACCCTCTGACCCTATCTTAAAATATAGAAGTATAGTGTACTATACAGGGTAACTAAACGAAGTACACAGACTATCCTACATCCCGCCTCGGTGGCGTAGTTGGCTAACGCGCTTGTCTTGTTGAGCTTGACTGCTGAGGACGGGGAGATCGAGGTTCGAATCTCGGTCGGGTGAACTGGGGGTGGTTTCTCCTAACTGGTTTTCCACTCTCCCTCCATGCAAATGCGGGTTCACTTCGTCTAATTCGACCTTCCCAATTACTAATCCATTAGCGTAATTTGTACTTAAATCGAATAACCCGAACGGGTAGTAAGACGCGGTGCTAATATTATTATTATTAATTATCCTACAGCCAAATAGTACTAAAGGCTTATGATTCTAAAGAAGCCCCATGGCTTCTTTGGTGCTGACTGACTGCTCATAACTAACAGCTGACAGCTTTAAAAATATACCAGACCAGATTACGTATCCCTACGCCGAGCCATATGATCTGTAAAAACATGTGTTTAGCAGCTGTCCCTTCTGACAGTCAAAATGTAGGTATATACCTAAATGTTGACTGTCAGAAGTCAGCTGTGAGCTGTCAGTCAGCACCAAAAAAGCCACGGGGCTACTCTGGATAGGATTTCTAACTTCACTTGTTTTTCCCGGGCAAGCGTATAACCTGAATAGGTATAAAGATACAGTGCTTGAAAAAATCTTCAGAGCAATTTCAAATTTGAATAAATTTTGTCTGTACCAAAGATTTTCAAAGGATATAATTGCTGGCAAGAATGAATCATATGCTTTGTTAGTTCGATATTTCAACATTTTCCTAATGACTTTATGTTCTTAGTTATTTAAAGAAGAATTTCTTTAAAACTATTATATTTCTAAATTTTGGCCAAAGTTTGTATTGTTTGTTTTTATTAAAGTTTATAATCAAATGTTTATAGAAAAATATAACTTGATCAACCTTTTATCAAAAATGAAAAAAAGAACCAAATTTATTTTACTTTAATCTCTAAATTAATTTGTAAAAAATTAACAAATGCTAAGTAATTTCAACAATTTTAATTAGGGCAAAAAAATTTTTTAATGTGATTTGTTTATTTTGTAGTAAGTCTTATTAACCATTCGATCTATCCACATTTACAAGGCTCCTTTAAGTGTTGAGTAAAGAAACTAGGGACTTTAAGGACCAAAAACTTCAAAATTAGGCAGCGAAGAGAAACTTTATAGATTCCATAAATAAAAATAAAACTTATAATGATATTTAAAGAGTAAATATTAAATAAATGGTACGGTTCACCGCATAGACTTTCTCCCTCTCTTATTTTAAAATCGACGAACCAAATTTATTTCCAAATACCTGAATTAAAATGTATATATATATATTTGATTATAGTTTAGAAACTATTGGTTTTCTAAAAAAAAATGTTATTTAAAAGATTATCCTTAATAGTACTACAACTTTACAATGATAAGTTATTTCGTATCTCAAATAGTCGCGGAGAAATTATGAAAATTTGAAAATTGTCATCATGTAAAATACCCTCAAAGTAATGTTCATGAGAAAATTAAAGTTTCCCATTTGTTTATAGTTACAAAAAGTTTCTAGATATAAAATTTAATCAAAATTGTTTGAGCAAATTTTGAAATAATGGATTTTTTTTTTCTCTTTTTACCCTTCAGTAAACTACCCTTAGATTTAGGGTTAGATATCTAATTTTTAAAAAAAACACCTTGGGGCAACATTACGAAAACCCCAGATACCAAGTCTTAGTCCAATGGGTAAAATAGTTTCGGCTTTAGCCCGAGATAGAGACAATCGGACGGAATTACGAAAACCACTATTTGGTTTCAGATGGTCATGAAAAGTCAACATTTTTTTTGTATTTTTTTGTTTCAGGGTGTCCATGAAAAGTCAACTTTTTTTGTTTCAGAGTGTCCATGAAAAGTCAACTTTTTTTTTCAGGGGGGTCATGAAAAGTCAACTTTTTTTATATTTTTTTGTTTCAGGGTATCCATGAAAAGTCAACCTTTTTGTTTGTTTCAGGGGGGTCATGAAAAGTCAACATTTTTTTAAATCAAAATCTCGAGTTCGATTGTTATGATGATCATAATACTTTCTCTCCGAGGTGTTAAAAGAAAGTAAAAAGTAATATCTTACTTGGAGCTGGGTCCAGGTCAATTTGTTGTATGATCTTTGGTTTTAACCCCTCGAGGCAAACTGGTATCCTAACCTATAGTAAAAACAAAGCACGTCTATTTCTTCCATAGCCTCAAGTTTTGTTACGGTATATTCATTGAATTTATGTCAAAAGTAATGAAGCAGCACTTTCATTGTCATGGGTTTAATTAAAACAACTCCATTATAATGAACAATTGATTCATATTTCTGGAAAATATGAGTGAATTCCATAAATAAGGCAGAACTGGTTCTAAAGAATAAATAAGGTATAAAATCAAAATTACATATTCACAATATAAGGTTATAATATTACAAGTTTTTATTTTGAAGCCATAGTCGTTACATTTTTTATCGACTCCAGCTGCACCCAACATTTCTTCCGACTTCACAGCTTTGTTGACAACAATATTAAGTACTATTTCTACTCTACCATTACTGTTCACAACTGTCAAATAGAGTTAAAAAGGAAATTTCAATTTACAATGGCCAATGCGTTTTTGCTTTTAAATTTATTGTCTGTTTAATGCGGCAAAAACCTTTCCCAACATTAAACTTTATAATTGCACACACAGTTTTGAACAGTTATGTGTGATTCATGTTGTATCCATTACCAGCTGTTTGTTTAATCAATTTTAACTTACGCCGACACTTTAACATCTATCATTAACAACAGTCTGACACGCTTCAGTGGCAGCATTTTTTTAAAAGCATAATAAATACATAAAACCACACCATGTTGCGTTGCGTGCGTCAATCTGTATTATTTACCAGGGGTGTAGATGGGTTCTTAATTTTATCCATTATTTTTTTATCTTTTAAGTTATTTCTTGTAATCGCCTAACCTATTGTTATCTAACTCCCTTCAGTACCAAAATCGCGATTTTAGTGTAAGAGGATTTGATTCTGATAAATACAACTTGTATTCTGTTATAAAATATTAAAATACTACCCTACTTCTCATAGAGAGATCCTCTTTTGACTGCGTTTTTGTCATATTTTTATTTCCACCTTTATTCCCGACGATTCAACTACAAAAATAGTGACCTGGTGGTCTAGGGGTAAGGTGTTGGGACTTATGTGCTTGGGGTCCGGGGTTCAATCCTCGGTCCCGGCACAGATTTATCTGATTACCAAACCCTTCCTTCACCTCTGACAAGAACGTGTATTAATCACAACTTGTGAATGTGTGGAATACCAGGCCTCCATTGTGGTTCGGATCCCACGTTAAACTGTAGGTCCTACATTTCATCTCACAATCACCCTACCATTACAAATTAGCGTGCGTATAACCCGAACGGGTAGTAAGACACGGTGATGATGATGATGATGATAACTACGAAACTGGCGAATTAAAAAATATATATATATTTCTACGGCAGTGGTTTGTATGTGAAATAAGCGTATTACTCGCTTAGAATTGTTTTCGGGAGACTAAAGGATGAATCTTGGCTGTTCTCTGAAGATGTTCTTTTATTATTGGTTTCCCTTTCCCTTTCCCTCCCTACGCATATAATAGTACAGTTCTTCTAAATTTTGCATTTATCATCCTTACCTCACTAATTAAGACTCATGTTTCATACTTTAAACTTTTGTTGGTTTAGAATGTTTATAATGATATACAATTGATTTCTATCCCTCTCCCCCCATCCCCACCCCTTTTTTTCTATTTCGCCTCATTTGCGTTTTTTGGTTACACGCGTTCTTTGGCAGCTTGCCGGTCCTGCTCTTAGGCTGGTTAATCCCCTTGTTTATCCCTTGTGGAGAGACTTCAACCCAATCCGGGTAAAGCAAGCATAAAGCCAGATTGTGTATTTCCAAAGCTTTATCTCTAAACAGCGCGTTACACGTATTTGCGAGTCCCCACGATTTACCACCAGGAGGGGTGGAATCTCTTTTAGATTTGGGTGGGTGTAATAACTTATCTTGTGGATAGAGAAGTTACTAGAGCCACTTTCATGTAGTCATTTGTGTGTTGTCATTTTTGATATATCTATAAAATAACACTAGACCTATTTTTAAAATGTTACTTATTTTAGCCAATTAAAAAGTTTAAATTTTCCAAAAAATTACATCATTTGAAAATTGAAATGTATATATTAATTATTACGTTTAACAAGATTTCTATTTAATGCTTACTTTAAGGAGTATCAGATTAACTATTTATTTTAAAAATAATATAATCATAAAAAAAGGTATTGCAAAGTGAGTGCGGTTGGAATGAGATATCTAAAGAATTCATGTGGAAACACTCATTTAGACAGAGTCGGTAATGAATGGGTGCTGAAGTAGTCCGATTTAAAAGGGAATCCGATAAGTCAATGTGAAAGAAACGTCTTATATTGGTTTGGGCTTGTCGAGAGGATGAGTGTGGATCTAGTGACTAAGCACATGTATGAAGGTAGGGTGTTTGGATCAAAAGGAAGGGGTAGGCTTTGTAAGACGTGGCTAAATGTTGTTGAAGAATATGCGAAAAAAAGAAACATTAATAGTTTTGACAATAAAAGAGCATGTATGACTCTGTGTATGGATACTGTTTAAGCTAATGGAGTATTTAAGGATAGGGAAGTGTGGAGAAAATTAGTGAGGATGGATTAAGTAAGGAGTTGTTGTTTGAGCTTAAGCAGAGTTTCTCGTTTACCTCGTAAATGAACGGCGTGATTAGGTAAATTGGGTAGGTATGTAGTAAAAAGTATTGTGTACATTTTACTTTTAATATACACTTTACTTTGTTTAATTCAGTTTGATAATATAATTGTTTTTCCCTATAAATTAATTTATTGACAAAGTTTCTTTTTCTTTGGTAATCTATTTTATAGGTATTTGCAGATGGGCAACCTTTCCACTTCCTAAATAATTTATCTCTGTGGTACATTTCTCCGACCAAATTTTGTGTCATCCATTTCTTTTGTATGCGTTTTCCAACAGGATTATATTTATATTTGGAATTAACATATATGCCATTAAATATCTCAGCAATGTTTGCATATAATGATTACACATTTTGTTGATTTTGTAACTCATCCCAATTGACGTTTTCAAGTTTAATTTTAACTAAATTCTCATCAAGTTTATCCAATAAAATAGAGCTATTATTAGCTTTACTATAAAAATCATTATTATTTTGGTTGTATTTAATTTATAATGCTACCATATAATGATCAGTAATTTTAATCTTTATTATACTGATTGTTATTTGTCTGGTTGTTCGAATATATATGTGATCCAGGCACGATTTAACCACTCTACTTTCCAATATATCTTACCTTGTAACTCTATTAATTGTACATTTTAAGCCATGAGAAGCAAGTGCATTGTTATAACTTTCTATTGTAATATTATCTGCATTTAATATGCTTATATTTATATCACCTACCAAAACTATTTGTCCATGTATTGAACTAATTAAATTATCTCACTAGTATTTTAATAAAAAGTGTACTTGTCCCACTTTGGTGATCTGTAGATAATTAACTTAATTTTAATTAATTTATATTCACATAGTATTTTTTTTATTTTCTAATATGGTTGTCTCAAGGCTATTTCTATTGTACATAATTAATAGTAGTAGTAGTAGTAGTAGTAGTAGTAGTAGTAGTAGTAGTAGTAGTGGTGGTGGTGGTGGTGGTATTAGTAGTAGTAGTAGTAATAGTAGTTGTAATTTTTATGCGCCATTCTTAGCTGGCGCAAGGGTTATATACGCCTTTGTTGTATTCTGTATAATATAAATAAACGAACTTATTGCATGATGCAAAATAATAATAATAATGTGCTAAAAAAGAACACAAAAATGATATTAGAAAAGAGATTAATAAATAAAAAATGGGTGGCCAATCCCTACCACTCCCTCTGAATGTTGTGTGAAAAAATATTATCTATCCATTCTTCCCTTCCTCTTAATATTTTCTTAAGCTTTTGATTAAATATCAAAGTGATTCGCCGACAAAGTAAAGTAAACCCGGATGTAATAGAACTATAAAAGTGAGTATGTAGTTTATCAATTAAAAATATCTTAAGGCTTTAATAAAATATTTGTATGTTATTTGTTTTAAAAAAATACGTAATTATTAGATTATTCTTAATAAATGTTTACTTTTTTAAACATAAAAAAGAAACACTTTTTCTGGAATGTTTCCCTAGTACCGTCGACAGCTTGTCACCACGTCTTACCACTATTTCGGGCTACACGCATTTAATTACACTTGTGGGTTAAAGATGAGGAAGGTAAAAGCAATGTAGCCAAATTTGCATAAAAGGAGAATAGAAAACCATTTGACAAAAAAAAAAACTTCATTACATCTAACTGGGATTCAAAAGCCAACTTACCTGTCGATGGTAAATCATAAAAGATGAACTCAACATTTGTTCCGCGTGACCATTGATGCAGAGCTGCGTCATTCCAAATAGGTACATAGGAATAAGCCTCCATTGCTCGTTTGGTCCATCAGGCTCACCGACTGATTCAAGGACTATTTAGAAGGGTGAAAGAATACATAATTTTCCTGGAGATGAATGATTGAAAGCTAATGCGAGTAAAAATTGTTCCCTTTGTATCCTGAAGAACTTTGAAGTGTGGACTGGAGAAGACTTGAGAAGATCGGATGGACAGACAGCGTGACAAATGAAGAATGGGTGAGAAGACAACCATTTTGGATGTGATTTTCCGGTGCAAGGCAAACTGTATCGGACACACCCTTAGGAGGAACTGTCTTCTGTATGACGTCACTGAAAGAAAGGTTGAGGGAAATAAGAGCTTAGGAAGGCGGATGATTCAAATACTAGATGACTTGAAGGAAAGAAGAAAGAGGAGGAAGAGGACAGGGCACATTGGCAATCTAAGTTTACTGACAAAAGATATGGGCATGCCGTAAGACAGAACACATAGTAATAATCATTTCTAGTTGATCCCTAGTTTTCATTTTTATAAATATTGTTCATTTTAGCTCTGCGTCTTACTACCAATCCGGGCCATATGCTTATGTACTAGTTACGCTAGTGGATTTATGGATTAGAGAGGTTATATTTATAGAAAGTGTACCCACATTTACGTGAAAGAAGAGTTGAAAACAAACTTGGGGAAAAACCACCTTCAGTTCACCCGACCGAGATTCGAACCTCGATCTCCCCGTCCTCAGCAGTCGAGCTCAACACGACTAGCGCGTTAGCTAACTACGCCACCGAGGCGAATAAAAATGAAATTAAAGTTTGCTCTAAAAAAAAATAGACAAAGGAAACTAATGCAATGGTTTACAGCTTTTAAAGTTAGTTTGAAAATTTTAATCTAAGCATACATACAGTAGACCAAATTACAAAACTTTTTTTTTTTTTAGCACCACGTCTTACTAATTATTCAGGTTATACGCATATGGACTGATTACGCTAGTGAGCTAAAGGTACGGATGGTTGAATTTAGATGAAGTGTAACCACATTTACGTGTAAGGAGAGTGGGAAAATATTTTGAAAAATCCGCCCTTTGTACACCCGACCGGGATTCGAACCCTAATATTTCTGTCGTCGGCAGTATTGTATATCGTGAGAATGACGACTTGGACAATGAGGCCACCGAAATAGGTCAAAACTTAGTTAAGATATCGTTATGATATAAACAAGCAATAATTAAAGCAACAGACTAATATCTTCCAGAACAGTGGATAGAATTATTTAATCGCATGAAGAAATGAAAATATTTCGAAAAATAAAATTGAAAGGAAAAAAAACAACCACGAGCTACGTATGATACACGTTATTAAAAGCAACTTTCATATCCCGGAATTCTTCAAGAAGAACGGGGAAAAGTTTTTAAAGGAGACAAAAGTTTGATCGAAGAGTTTTTCTCTGTGACATGACCGGAGTTTGGATCCGAGCGACTCCGGGGATGAGTTCCGGGCAGAAACAACTTTGACGAGGTGGAGAGAGGTCAAGACTTTGAGGGATACCGGCAAATAAGGTTGGTAGGACAGTGGTTAGGGGGCCCATATAAGATTACTTTCAACGTCAAAAGACGTCAACGTCATCGTACATAAAGGGCATAAAGAGGAGCTTGTATGTCGCTTTATTTTCTAACTAGCGTATAACCCGAACGGGTAGTAAGACGCGGTGCTAAATATTATCATTTTCTAACTATTATTACTATTCTATTTTTATGTTGTGACTTTTGTTGAATAATTAATCTTACTTTCTCTCGAAAGACGAGAAATGTGATCGTCAAAAAAACAATTAAAAATCGAACTCAAGACTTTGATAAACGTTGTTTCATGGCTGCCTGAAACCGGAAAAAATGTTTTATCTATGCCATCTGTCCATCCGTCTGTCTGTATCTTGGCTAAGAGTGGAAACCATGTCATAAGGTTCACTCTAGGAACTTTCGGAATTATATAGCCAAACCAAAAATTAAGGGTAGTCTACTGAAGGGAAAAACGAGAAATAGTTGATCTTCTCAAAATCCGCTCTTACTATTTTGACTAAAGTTTGTATCTAACCAATTTATAACCATACAAACAAAATGGCAACTTCTTTCACATGAAAATGGCTTATTTTTCTAATTTAGATCATATCTCTGAAAGTATTTGAGATAGTAAATAACTTATCAGAATAAAGTTTTAGTAGGCGTACTATTAAGAATAACAGGTGACCTGCAGGGTTATTCTGACCGCTCGGGAACATTTGTCGGCTCGAGTGTCGTCAACTACGCTTCGCGACGAGTTGTCGTGAAAAGTTACCGAAACAGCGATTCTGTCCGGTCGTGGCTTCGTGTCGGGAAGACCATGGTTGCCATGGCAACAGGTAATCAACAGTATTTGGTTTTCAACACTATTTATTTAGGTTGGCAACATAATTTACCCAGAGTTCATTGCTTCTTGTTTACTTTTGGTTGTATTTGCAATTTCGAAGTTAGCAGACGACACGGTTTTTATTAATGATTAGTATTTATTTTTATATTAGTTATCACATTCTTCGAAAGTCTTGCTCCATCAATTTATTAGTTACTATTTCTTTAATTCAGTTACTATTAAATTGGTATTTATTGCGGTGTTTTAATATTTTATGTACGTCTAATCTTGTGTATAATTTCAATATTAGTCTAATTTTCAGTATCATTATTTATAACTATACCTAGGCTTACAAACAGAATGCGATGCTTACTAAGTGCATTACCGTACGTTTGTTTTATCTTTATTGGCGGAAAAGTTTGTATTATTATATATTGTGTGCCAGCGTGATGGCCGGAAATAAAGAAACGTGAGTAGACCCAATATTATTATATTCAACAAATTTAAACTAGTCCTATATGATTGTGCATAGTCTTATAATGTGTTGTCAATTAATCGCTAGTTTTTGAAACAAAAACTATCTTTAAAATACTGCTAATCTATATTAAGATGTTTTAACTTAAAAGTACACCTAAGCTACGAGTTCTTGTAGGACTAGTTAGGTTAGCTTATAATGTATTACCCTTTTTATTATTTACAAAACTGGGCTGCATTTATACTATACACAAATATGTTGAATAGGTTGCCAAAATTGAATATTTATCCTAGATTATTTGTCATCCGGTTCTAAGTTAATACTAGTTATATATAAATGGTAATTTATCAAATGTTTTACCAATAATAAAGTGCCACAAAACCAATACATTTTATTTTAGTAAGGGAATGCTAGTGGAGCTTAGGCCTACAAAACTGTGTGAAAGATTTTATTAAGTATTTACTAAAAGAAACAAAGATTAATGTGACTGTAAGATAATGTAAGACTCGTCCAATTATTTATTTTGTTTATTTCAAGATGTTTAACCTAATCACATAAGGGCCAGGTTAGTAGTTCTTTTTTCGGGGAAAGCGCACAATAACAGGTTGATATAGGACTCTGTTTTCTATATAAAATAGAAAATAATAAATAATTTAACACCATCACTCTATTCAAAAGGATACGGAAAATCAAATTATAGTAAAATTACAATAATTATTAAATATATTTGTTAGGCCTATCATTGAAACATTTGATTAAGAACTCTTAAACCAAACACCAAAGTCATGTTTTTTATGATTGGAAGGTTGGATTTTGTTATTTTGGGTTAGCTTATAATGATAAGAAAAACCAATCCCTATTTTAATACTTTATTATTGGAGTATTAACCAATAAATTGACCTAACCTTTCATGTATAGGCCTACAAAAATAACAATTTTGAACGGTAGTAATCAAAGAAATAATATAGAGATGATAATGTTAAGGATCATTTGTATAAACCCAAAGCCGTACATGTAAAAACACAATATGTTCATCAATTGCTACATATCTTTGATGTTTTGGGTGCGTTGATTAAGTTTTGCAAAAGTGAAAAAATATAAATGTCCATAATTATAATTTTAGTATCATTTGATTCACCGTTTGCTCGTGAGTAGGATTATTGTTTTAAACTATTTATTATTTTATATTTTGTAACAAAAAAGGGTGTTATATACACTGTATTTTGCGCATCATCCCTAATTTTTTATATATCCTTGTTTGTGATTGATTAAAATTATTAAAATACCTTTGAAATTGATTTGATAAGGAATTATAAGCAGTTGCTTTGATGAGATTAAACTGGTAGTTACAAATAAACTTTCACTGTTAGGTAAATTGTGGGGTACAAAGTCTAAAGCATCAACATAGTCAGGTTTGTCAGTGAAATAGAGAGGGTTCAAATTGAAACCAAGTGTAATTATGGTACTTCCATTCTCCCTCCATGCAAATGTAGGCACATTTCTTCTCATGTTTACTTCCCTCATTCTAATGTCATCACTGTAAATATCCCAATATATTTGAGAGGTAATAAGGCTCGGTGCATAAAAAATATTCAATACTTAAACAGACATAAACATTTATAAATATTATGAAAAATGGAGTCCACAATCTTATTAGATCTAGTGTAGAAACCCTCCAATTTTAGGCACTCCCAATATTCAGTTGGATTGGATCACCACTATCTTACTGTAAATATTAATACTTTTTGCTATGTTGTTTGTTATTTTTACAAATTTATTGTATTTTGTTGCAGTTTATGAATAGAAGTTTGAATCCTACACAAGTCTATAGAGTATTTTTTCAACCTTCTTTCCATGCTAATGCAGGTGCATTTCCTCTTAAATATCTTATTCATGCCTATCATATTATATTAAAATCCATGTATCTAAGGATGTTTGTTTTTATCAAACAGTTTTGTTTCAGATGATATTGAACTACCGCAGACGAGGAAGGACAAGTGAAGTTTTTTGATTGTAGTTTTGTTTTCTTTTAATAAAATAAACTGTATGGGACATACTATTGTACTTTTTTGTAATGGCTTTATGTTGATTAAACTAGAAACTGTACAATCACCATTAGTAAGTTAGGCCTAGAATGGTTTCTAAGTTGGTATAAATAAACATTTATAAATCAAATGGTACGATTTATAATTAATTTTACAATTTGTGTAGAGTGACTAGTATGAGAGCTAAATCTGTAGGAAAAATTCAAATTAAGATGAAACTAGTAGGTAGGCCTATTGCACAATTAATTAATTACCCATATTAAGTTACCTACTTTTATTGATAAGATGAAATTCCATGTTTCAACATCATATCCAAAAAACCTGTAAAAATACACATAATGCTATAGCAACTAAAACATTGATAAACTTTTTATTTTTTATTCACATACATAACAAAAACCTATGTTAATTTGATGTTGCTTTTTGGTTTGCAAGGCACTGGGGACATTTTGTCAAATAACATTTGGGCTTGGGCTTAATATATGGCGTAAGGTATTTATTAAGATGAGAAACTACGAAATATATAAAATATATATCGACCACAAGAAACCATTTAAAACTTCACACGTTATTTAAATTACTGCTCAGCCTTAACCTAACACTAAAACAACTGTTTTAAACGTCTATGATGTAAATACAAATACAAATCCCACTTGAAAATTACTAAACGCTAAAACACACTAAAATAAACCCTTATCTAATTAAATTGGATAATATAAACAATCAAATATGTAAAAACCAAAAGTAAGTAACGAACGCCATTAAAGTCGGGAAGTTAACAGAGGGGATAGACAGTCTCGTAAATAAGCGACAGAGTTCGCGACGATGCAATCGTGTCGCCAACTAGCCGACTGGACAGAATCGCACATGTCGGCATCTCTACGGGATCGAGCCAACGCGACGTCGTCAACTAGTTCCCGTCCGGTCAGAATAGCCCTGCTGGTGGTCTAGGGGTAAGGTGTCGGACTTCTGTGCTGTGTGTTCGGGGTTCAATCCTTGGTCCCGGCACAGATTTATCTGTTTGCCAAACCATTCCTTCACCTCTGACAAGACGTGTATTAATCACAACTTGTGAATGTGTGGAATGCCAGGCCTCCACCGTGGTTCGGATCCCACTTTAAACTGTAAGTCCTCCATTTCATCTCACAATCACCCTACTATTAGGCCTACACACTAGCGTAAGTACGTATAACTCGAACAGGTAGTAAGACACGGTGCTAATAATAATCATAATAATAATTAAGAATAACAACATTTTATTAGATTAATAGTTTCCAAGATATTAGCATGTGTGTGTGTGTGTGTGTATATATATATATATACATATATATGTTTTCAAATAATAGATCCATATATATGGATCTATTATTTGAAAACAAAAATTGATTGTTTTTCTCTTTGGCGCACAGAGATATTCGGAATCGTTACTCAATGTTTCTGTAACAGTGTATATTATTATTTTTAACCCCTTTTGTAGAATGTCTATGCAACCATGTATATTATTTTTGCTCACGGATCTTAAGAGTTATTTTAAGTCAATGTCTTTATTTTAAGATAAAAGAGAGATAAATTATGTGCGGTGCACTGTATTATTTATTTATTTCCTTGAAGAAGGTTGGAATTTTATTTGTGACCATTTATTTTGGTCTCAGAACTGCAACATTTAAAGTAAAACTTCATTGAATGTGATAAGTTCACCTTTAAAAGATATTGAAAATAAATAAAAAAGTTGAAACTCAATATATTAAATCTATGAGATATATAAGCTATAGGAGGGCACGCTGATACCCTTAACCTTTATTTCGGCATAAAACCTACTTTTAAATAACAAACTACTTCTTGAATAACGCCAAATATCAGAAAGTCTACAACGCATATTCACGCTTAAGTAGACGACAGTAGACTTATTAAAACTACGCCTTGAAGTACTTTTTCATCCTGCCCATAATATTTGTTCCGGTTGGTTAAACATGTTTTAAAATAAAATAATTATACATAATTTGTTTTAGCGCCACGTCTTACTACCAGTTCGATGTTATACGCTTAATGTGCCAATTACGTTAATGGTTCTAGGGAAAAGAAAGGCTATATTATAGGAAGTGTACCAAATTTTAATTAAGGGAGCACGGGAAAGCCACCTTCAGTACACCCGACTGAGATTCGAACCTCGATCTCCCTGCCATCGGCAGTCTAGTCTACTGCGAGAGTAGCGCCTTAGACCACACGGCCACCGAAGCGGGTAGAGTAATATTAATAAATAAAAATAGTTCACTATATTTTAGGAATATTATATCAAGGTCAAAGCGAGGTCTTGTCAGGATGTACTTAATCTATATTTGTTTCAAACTGCTCTCTTAGATCACTGGTAGTAGCAGAGTCCAAGGTTATATAAAAAAATGTATACGTTATATATATATATATATATATA
>CABFVZ010000403.1:317450-338556 GCA_902151445.1 Timema monikensis
TGGATTAACTTTGAAGGCCTTACTTCAATCTCATCAGCTTTCCTCTTAACTGCGTTGCTAATGGATCTTCTGTTCAACTCTTGATCTAGTAGTGGTTCGTGGTTGTGTTCGTTTTCAGTCCGCGAGAAAATGTTTCCACCATCAAGAGTAAATATTTTAGCCTTGCAGTCCTTTTTAGTGCATCTCCACCTCTCTTTCCTCGTCAACTTTAATTGATTCACCTGTCGATATGTATAATTATAATAGACAATCAGAACTTTCCTTTTTTCACTATAAATCCTTTCCATATCAATAATTCTCGCTAATATTATGACAGTTCACACAAAACCCGATTTTTTTTTATTTTTTTTTAATACACCGGGACAGTCACTGTTGTCGAGACAATTAATAAGTATTGGACAGACATCCGTCAATACTACTGTTACAAGTCTTGTTGGGGGCACTTAGGGCGTTTTAACATTCCTTTACTAAGGGGAGGAAAGACAATATGGGGCGAGAGCTTGTTTGCGAAGGTCTTTGTTTGTATCATCCCCCCCACCTCCCTCACAGACTACCTAAACTTGAATTGGCGCAATTCGGGTCCGGGATTAGTAAACAGTTTTTAATCCCTTAATAACTGGCGCAATTCGGGTCTGCCCTTTCAGGGATGCCACGTTATTCTTAACACAAAATTACCTGTGTTTTTCAATATATTTTTTCAGAAATTCTCATTTGACACACACTTTAAAAAAGTGGTAAAGAAGAACTAAAATATAATAATTTTTTTAATGCCACGTCTTACTACCCATTCAGGGTATACGCTTATGTTGACCTCCTAACAACTCTATGGTTTTAGTGAATGGGAAGGTCATATTTAGAGAAAATGTATCGGCATTTACGTAGAGAGAGAGAGTGGAAAACCATTTTGGAAAAACAAAAGCTTAAAAAAAAACTAAAAAAAACAGTACAGCCGACCTAGATTCGAAGCTAAATACCCCCACCATCGGCAGTCAAGTTTGCTGCAAGAGTAGCGTTTGACAATTCGGCCACCGAAGCGGGTTAGTGTGAATTAATGTGATTGGTGTTTAAAACAGGGTGATTTGAATTTATGGGAAAATATAATAAATCGTTACGCAACTAAATGTTTCAAGGGATGTTGAGATGAGACGTGTATTCGAATCAGAGCTCAGTTCTTTCGTGTAGTGTAGTTTTTTCTTCTACGCAGACGCTAGCGCCAACCAAGGCTTTAAGTTGAATATCCATATTTATAAACATTGCTCACAAATATATATTTATATATTTTTTACTAATCTTGTGTTGTATTTTTACAACATAAAACTACAAGCGATGGGCTTTGTTCTGCACCCCGCGTCCTGCAAGTATAACATTTAAAGAAGCATTTTCCAACTTTTTTTTTTAATTCGCGGCATACTGAAAGAGGCACTAAAAATGTCGAGCATCAATTTTTTTTAAAAGGAACGATTTTTTCATTAAAAAATAGTCTTGAGAGTGTGTTTATTATAATTTTAACTATAGAATTTTCAATTTGGTATTATTAAAAAATAATATTGACTCTGGATTTTAAAAGATTTATTTTTAATTCTCAAACTATTTTTATCTTTTCACTTCTTTCGGATCTTCCCTGAAATTTCCACGGTACACCGACGAGACGTGGCACACCGGATGAAAAACGCTGAGCGTGTCCATAGGTGGCGTTGTTCCGGTGAATGTTGATTAAAAAGTGCTCCAATGGATGCAATCAATGGAACGAAATATCATCCAACACTCAATAACCACTAAAAATTATTCTAATTTAGAGCTACTAGGCCAGCACTGCACAAACCCTGGCATGCTGGGAATTTCAACTCTAAACGTACGTAATAGTTGCGGACGACTAAACAAAAACAAAATTGTTGGGAAATATAGGATACACGAAAGAAAGAAAAAAAGAAAGTAAGAAAGAAAGAAAAAGAGAGAAAGAGAGAGAAAGAGTGTGTGAGTGAGTGAGTGAGTGAGTGAGAGTGAGTGTGTGAGTGTGTGTGTGAGTGTGTGTGTGTGTGTGTGAGTGTGTGTGTGTGTGTGAGTGTGTGTGAGTGTGTGAGTATATGTGTTAGTGTAGTTTGTATGTGAGTGTAGTGTGTGTGTATTCGTGTTTAATGATAGTGAAATGGTTAAATTTTAATTAACTCTTATAAAGCAAGATTTAGGAATGTGTGGGAAAAAAGAGTCAAATGAAAGGTTTGTTCCAAATTATTAACTAAAGATGGTAATTAAATTATTAGAAAGGAAAAAAAAAGTAGTCACAAATAGTTAGGAATATAACTCTTAAAAGGTGTTGATGGAATAAAATTATCATGGCTTGAGATAAAATGGATAAAACGTGCAAGCGAAATACTTCAAATATAATTCAAGTAGACATTGAGCATATTTATAAAACTTCGAATGGCGGCTCTCAGAAAGCACGTAGTATAAAGTACACA
The DNA here is from genome assembly GCA_902151445.1 of Timema monikensis. Classification (NCBI taxonomy): domain Eukaryota; kingdom Metazoa; phylum Arthropoda; class Insecta; order Phasmatodea; family Timematidae; genus Timema; species Timema monikensis. Next base: position 319,910 of record CABFVZ010000403.1, read on the forward strand.
ATGTTACATTTAGGTAGGATTGAATAAAGAGTTAGAGAATGATTAGGCCCTCAATATTATTTATATCCACTCAGCTAAAGGGAAATAATACTTAGTATTATCTATTTTATTCGGCTATAGCGACTATCTGCATCCACTCAAAGGGTTAAAAAAGTCAATATTTTCCATAGCCCTATATAAAATATTCAGTAATATATATAGCCAATCATCTAAAGGAAGGCAATCCATTATAAGGCCTCTCAGAAGGATAGAACCATTAGTATTATCTATAATTAATAAGTAAAAGTATATAACCACTCAGAGGACAAGAGCCATGAGTATTATATATATTGCAAACATTAAATGTGCTATAACCATTAGTAATTTATATAGCCACGCAATAGTTATATATAATACTAATCTTTCTATCCCTGGCTAAACTGTATAAAGTACTAGTGGCTATATCGCTTTAAATGTTTGGCTATAGATAAAAAATGATGGTTCTATTCATGTATATATAGCCAATAGACTAAAAGGATAGGATACTCACAAATTATGTTTTATTATCATTAATATAATTATTAGCACCGCGTCTTAATACCCGTTCGGGCTATACGCATTTACGCTAACGTGTAATGGTAGGGTGATTATGAGATGAAATGGAGGACCTACAGTTTAACGTGGGATCCGAACCACGGTGGAGGTCTGGCGTTCCACACATTCACAAGTTGTGATTAATACACGTCTTGTCAGAGGTGAAGGAAGGGTTTGGTAATCAGATAAATCTGTGTCGGGACTGAGGATTGAATCCCGGACCCCCAGTAAAGAAGTCTTGACACCTTAGCCCCTAGACCACCAGGTCAACCGACCTCACAAAATTTATCAGCGTTTAGAGAAAAGGTAAAGTATCTCAAGAATCCTCGTCATTAACAGACGCTGAGAAGAGAAATGGGAGACGGGCGTAAAGAGGAGAAGAGGATCCAGCCATCAGAACCTGAGATAAATCAAACAGAAACCACTCACTCTTTAAGAAGATAAAAAAAAAAAAAATACAACTAACCAGAGAAGGGGAATGCGGGCTAGTCAGAATTAAAAGTCTACCTAAAAGTGGCAGGAGCGTCGAGATAGAAGGGGTTGCTGCTATCTGATACAAGGTAAGCGAGAGGTAATCCATACGAAGAGCTATTCGAGACGACGCGTCAAGAGGGAGGGGATGAATTAAAGAAAAGAAGACAGATTGAACAAATTTCAAGCGGTATTAAGGTGTGAGGTGAGGGTACGGGAATTAGGGCAGTTTTTATAACAAAACACTTTCTTTTTGTATTAAATATCCAATATATTATATTTATTAATTATTATTAATATTATAGCCACATCTAAATATCATAAGTTGAAAAATTACACTTGGACACGGGAATCGAACCCGTGACCTTTGACTTAGTACGTCAATGCTCTGGCCACTGAACTATCCAAGAGTCATTCTGTGTCCAGGGTTATCCTTCACTCATATTTTAAGGCAAAATCTGTGATGGACGTGCGGAAATCGTTAGATATATATGAGCTATCAATTAAGATCACGATCTATCAGATAACGGAGCTACCTTCAACTCGGAAGAAATTTATGTTGCTAAATAATACAATGACAACTGTACGATTGCACATATCACATGCCTTGATGTGTGAATACGTCCGAATTAATACAGTAACAATTCTGGTTATCAGATAAGTTTCTTTATATATAAAATTGGATCGTAAATTTATCTATTGGAGCAGTATTTTTCTTTATTCACGCCAAAAACTCCCTTTATTATAAAAACTACCAAAAAAAAAAGCCTTAGCCAGACTCTATTTAAACCCATTTTAAAGGAAGCTTCCATAAATCTTGTAGGAAAAAACGTTGTATTTTCTTGGCTACGTATTCTAACCAATCTTAGTAACTATTACACAAGAAAGTCAAATAGAAAAATGAGTCAAAAGAAGAGCATTAGTTTAGAAATGGACAATATTTCTTAGATGTCAATATTCACAGCTTGTTTGGAAATTGTAAGAAACATACAGTCTTCATTTCTTGAATTTGAGAAATTCAAGCTTTTTTTTACTAACAATTTGAACTGTCCTTTCGACTACCTCAGTAACAAAATGATTAGGGCCCTATAGTTGTCGACGATAAGCTTAGAGAGCCCTTATTTAACTATGGGCAATGCTAATAATATATGCGTTTAGTATATGTATCATTCAGACACCTGATCTCACAATCAGTCGGTAGCGTGTCTGTATACTGAGATAAAGGTCCGTGGTTCGATTATCGGCATGACCGGAAAAAAATATTATTGGTGAAATGTGAGTTTATCCTTCAACATTGATAAATTAATGGCAAAGGGACTGGATGTTGTGCCTGTCCTAATCTTAAGTTAGATTACTAGGCATATGAAGCTACGATAGTCCTAACAAGCCGGCCAGCAGTGGAAATTTATATGGCTTTAATAAAAAAACTATCCTAGTCCACAGGCTAGAAACAGTAATTGATGTAACTGAATGTGTTCCTTAGTAGGCACCGAGTATCTAGTTTTTGTTATTGCTATTTTAGCACCAAGTCTTACTAACCGTTTGGGTTATACGCTTATGTACTAATTACGCTAATGGTTTTATGGATTAAAAAGGTTATAATTTAGAGCAAATGTACCCGTATTTGCATAGAGGTAGAGTGGAAAACTATTTTAGGAAAACTACCCTCAATATACCTTACCAAGATTCTAACCTCAACCTCCCTAACGTTTGCAACCTAGTCTAATGCGAGGGTGGCGCATTAGACCATGTGGCCACTGAATCGGGTAATATACGCCTAGCACTCTCTTAGGTAAAGATGGTATTTAAGTAGTGCTATTAGGTAGATAAATAAATTATACGACACAATCGGACAAAGTGACAAAGTTTCTTGTTAATAACTACAGCATGTCCCTGTTATGAAAGAATGAAGAATTATGATCAGCGCTTATCTGTAAAGATATTCCAAACTGGTCAAAAACGGCCTTTTCACTGAAGTTTTTATCCAAATATAATTTAATATTTCAACAATTTTCAGTATTAGAAACTTCTATTAACTCTTTATCTCCATTAACGTTTAGTCATAAACAGGGCTTTTAACACTTTAACCTCATTAAAAGGTGACTTAGGAACCAAAAGTTTCAAAAAAAGGAATTTTAGGGACCAACTTTTAAAAAAAAGGGACTCTTAGGGACTTGGGGACTATAAGTGATCCACGTGCAATAATGTTTGTGTAAATTTACGATTTCTAGCCGACTGTATCACAGAGTTAATTAGAATGTGATGCACGCTTTTAATAATGTTTAGCTAAAGTTATCAGAAATATGGTCTACAGTTTTATAAATGATAAAACAGCTTATGTATGTTTCAGTAAATATATTATTTAGGATTATAACAACGTTGCACGTACAAAAAAAATTGTTCTGGCCAGACTTTTAGTTCTGCGTGAGATAAAAGGTGTTTTTAATTACATTTTTTAATAAAATAAAATAAAAAGGTTTAGTAGAATGCTCAGCAAAATAAAAATGCTTACATTACATCCATAGCAAAAGATAAATTATATAAAAATTGTATTGAATGTTGATATATTTATCTTGGTGGTGAAAAACAACATTATAAAACCGCATGAAAAAAAAAGAGAATTACCTACGGTTGAATAGGATTGGAAGTATAGAGAGCTTAAGCGAACACAAACCATTGGAGAAGAAGACATAATAATAAAGATTTTAAACAGAGGAGAAAACAAAAGAAGATAAAGATTAAGTTTCCCCCGACCACTAGGGCGAGGTGAGAAAAGAATATAATCTTATAGTTGCGATGCAAAGTAAGAAGAGGAAAGTAGGGGCGAGGAGGGAAAGAAGAACTTTGCCGCAGGCTAACTCCTAATTAAGGAGGACGGGGGGGTTAGTAGAGTGGGCGGGAAGGAGGGAGGGCGGGGCAAGGAAGGTGCCGGAACAAAAACTAAATCTCTATCGATCTAGTGCTCAATAGAAACATTCCACCCCTTTTGTGTCACACCACTAGAAAGTTCCGACACGTTTCGCATACGCAAAAAACAAAAAAAAACAAAAAAAGACGGTGATTACTTTACGCGAGTACAATGCACTTTAAACACAATAATTATAATTACATTTGTCAGACAATTTCATAGTAGTTATAAAATTGTATGATAAATTATCAAACATGCTGCGATTCGAATCTGAAACGTGTCTTTATTGAACGAATATATAAATTATAGCCACCTATTTATAAAGTTTTTAATAATTAGTGCAATGGCGAATAGACTTCGGTCTGTTGAGAACAAAATATTGCGAAGCTAAAATAGTTTATGTGAATTTAAAAAAAAAGTTGGTTTGTGCTCCGATAATTTATAAAGTGCTAAAATCTATGTGTATACGTTTGTATATACATATGTGTGTATATACCTATATTTATATGGATATAAATAAATCCGTCTATAATTGAGGGTTTTGCATACAAATTAAATATATAGAGCATTAAACTGTGTATCCAATAGGTATTTTATATATATATATATATATGTATATAATCTAATGGTTTATATATGAAACTATATATGTCTTTCTCTCATTCACAAACATACACACACGCTTTCTCTCTCTCTCTCTCTCTCTCTCTCTCTCTATATATATATATATATATATATATATATATATATATATATATATTTGCATGCATAAAGCACTAGATTGTAGATATCGAGTATTTCCAACTCTCAGCCACGATGATCTTACTGACTCCCGTGCCGCCCACAAGATGGCGCAAGAGGCGGACTCACCTTGTGCCTCTGCCTGGGTCTGCGGGTCTGAACCGGCTGTGGCGGCGGAGCAAGCTGTTGTTGACGACAGTGCACCTGGTGGCAGTACTGGCACACGGGCAACGGCGCCCTGGAGCAGCACGCGCGTTGAGGAGGCGGGGGGGAGGCGGGCGCCGAGTGTGACGACGGCTGGAACGTGGGCGAGGGGGGAGGCGACGGGGGCGAAGAACTAGACTGACCGCACGTCACGGAGAATAGTTTACTGGCATAGTAGTACATAGCCATTTTCGAGGGGGGTCTCAGCCCCCCCTCAAATTTGGTCAATCTCTGGAGTACACACTACAAACACTATAGTAGTATATGAGCTTTTTTTTTAATGGGGTTACAATATACCCCCAATATATTTATTTTAATTTAATTTTTTTTCGTAAATACACTGAGTAGCTTATTTTCGATCAAAAACACATTATTTTAACGAAACCACCAAAGAATACGTTACTTTTTAAAATATTTATAAGCTAGTTTTTTTATTCCATTCTTTTCATCGTTTTGCCTTATAATTTGAATGACGCACAAAGCACACGTTTATTTATAAATAGTAAAACTTTGACCGATAACAAATATATTTGTATAATTTTTATTTAAAACTCTGCCTCAAGAAAAAGTCACGTGTTAAGTTCAGAGGTTTTTTTTTTTTGCGTTTGCGAAATTTATTATTGGGTACTTAAGCCCTTCTACTTCTATCAAAATAAAAATGGTACACTCCCATTCACACCAATTGTGAAAAAAAAACAAAAAAAAACAGCAACAGATGAAATAATTGTATGTTAGTTTTTTTATAGGGGAAATTTCCTTTTCAACTGTGGCGGTCACGTGATCTCGCCGGAAGACGCTAATTTACGTCTCCGACGCCGAATTCGTTTGCGGTTTTCGACGCACGTGTATTTCATAGTCGCTGTGAATATTCCCTGCGTAAAAAACACAAACGCACGCCGGACATACCGTTTATGTTGATTTATTTTAACGTGATCTGCAAAATAATTTTATGCTATCAGGGCTTTTTTTTTAATTATTATTATTTTATCTTGAAACACACGATACATTTTTTGGTATTCTTACATGTTCACAAATTCTGCTGTAATGTTGTTGTTTTTTAATGTATAAAATTTACAAAATGAAAACTTCAGAATGCTAGTTTTCACTATTTAACTTCTCAAATTAACAACTTTTTTTTACTTCTATTATGAAAAATATATATTAACTAAAAGCTTTAATCTCATAACAAGTATAAAAATATATTATTATTTTTTTTTACTGCGAAAAATGTTTTACAAGCTGGAAAAACTTATGTGAAAATGATCAGTCGTTTTGGATCACAAACGAGTACACAACACCTAAAAAAAAGGTTGTATATTGTGTTATAACTTTATCGATAGCGAGTTTAAGTTTATAGCGTGATTACCATCTCAAAATCCCTTGCACTCGTATAAAAGGAACACGTTAATAACATCAGTTTGGAGGGGATTATTCAATTCGCTAATAGAAGAACCTGAATTGGAAAGAAAAACTTTATAGAGCTATTCCCTACTAAGAAAATATTATGATCAGGTTCACCACTTTACGTGGTAGTAATAAATTATAATTAAATAAGTTAAGAAAACTCTTGAAAAAGACTAAGTGGCGTAAACCTTATTTATTTAGTATATTGTATGCTAAATATACATGTGTAAGCCAAAATGATATTGACATATGAATAAGAGTTCAACAACAATTACTTCTACGAAATTATGTATTATGGTGATAGTTAAACATCAATTTTCCTTAATAATTGCATTTTTTAAAGAGTTTTAAGTAAACAAATAATTTTTTTTTTTGCAAAAATAAATATCTAGACTGGCCCAAGTCACGTAAGAGAATTCTAATAAAACCCAATATCATTGCATTTCAATAAATATATCAACTTTTAAATTCTATATTTAAATCAATTTTTCACAATAAAACATGTGACGACTATTTAAAGAAATCATTTATTTTTTTATATATTTTGCATCTAAGTTTCATAAATTCAAACTAATATTTCCTATTCTTCAATCCCAACACTACTAACAGTATATCAAATATATTTTATTGCGTCATACTAAAAATATTAATCATATTTTCAACACTAACGTCTTATTACACACGTAAAGAAATATGGCCCACACACCCAACCGTACATCTTTTAAACAATGATTGTTAGTTTTATATGTTGAGCAGAATCGATCAGAGTAAAACTATTCAATTTCAAGTGGAAATAATTAAAATACATCCTAAAAACTTTCTCTACACAAAATAATTCACAATAAAAGAAAAGAACAATAGCTCTAAAATCGAAACTTTAAATCGTTTATAATATACTATCGATATAACACATTCGCCATTGAACTCTGACTGAAGCAAACATTCAGGCAACTCCTCACCGTAAAATTCCGAATTAATTGTTAAGATACCCGTTACATCCGACACTACTGAACACAAGTAAGTTCTAAATTTTACTTATATGCTCGACGCGATAAAACTGAGCGGACAGCACAACACGCGACGTCGTCGTCGTCTTCGTCCGGGCGCGTCCGAGCTGACCGACGCCTCGGCGGCAACTCGCCCCGCCGACAAGCTGCCGCACCGACGCAATCCAAGGGCGCGAGAAGTCTGCGACGCTTCCCATTTCTATCTAACAACCATGGAGTCATGTATGTTGTAACCTTCCCGTCGGTTCACTTGAATACTGCGCGCTGACAGTTCGTAGGGTGCTTGCAAAGGTACCAACTGCGCACGCGTGACAAATATACTCCCGAGAATTGACGGAAATCTACGAACATAAAATCGTTTCCGAATAAACAAAATACTTAAAATCACTTTTAAAAAGGTTTTTCAACCAACGTTGCAGTGAAACAAATCTAGAGGAGTCGGATTTTGATCGAAAATATTTAGAAAAAACAATAAGTATACTACCCGCCTCGGTGGCGTAGTTGGCTAACGCGCTAGTCGTGTTGAGCTTGACTGCTGAGGACGGGGAGATCGAGGTTCGAATCTCGGTCGGGTGAACCGGGGTGGTTTTTCCTAAATGGTTTTCCACTCTCCCTCCACGCAAATACAGGTTCACTTCCTCTAGTTCAACCTTCCCAATTCCTAATCCATTAGCGTAATTAGTACTAAAAGCGTATAATCCAAACGGGTAGTAAGACGCGGTGCTAATATTATTATTAATAAGTATTCTATTTTGTTTGCTGCCAAAATTGATTCAATTGTACTTACTTTTTTTTATTATTTCATAAATATTGAAGGTGACCTGGTGGTCTAGGACTAAGGTATCGGACTCCTGTGCTGGGGGTCCGGGGTTCAATCCTCGGTCCCGGCACAGATTTATCTGATTACCAAACCCTTCCTTCATCTCTGACAAGACGTGTATTAATCACAACTTGTGAATGTGTGGAATGCCAGGTCTCCACCGTGGTTCGGATCCCACGTTAAACTGTAGGTCCTTCATTTCATCTCACAATCACCCTACCATTACACATTAGCGTAAGTGCGTATAACCCGAATGAGTAGTAAGACGCGGTGCTAATAATAATAATAATAATAATAATAATAATAATAATAAGCATCGAAAAAGTTCCTTTCTATAGAAATAGGATCACATTTAAAATATACACTCTTAGCCTCCAACACATAAAGGAAGATGTTAATAGATGTGTTATCCGATTCAGTGGCTGCAAGGTATAAGGCGCCTACCTCACAACAGACCAGACTGCGGAAAATAAGAGATTGAGGTTCGATCCCGGTAGAATACTGAGGGTGGTTTCTCCTAAATGGTTTTTCCACTCTCCCTTCATGTAAATGCGGGTAAATATTTTCTAAATTCAATCTTCCTAATCCATAGCACATTAGTGTAGTAGTCTTAAGGCTTATAACCCGAACGGGTAGTAAGAAGCAGTGCCAAGAAAAATTTAATTTGTAGTACACTTAATCGTCCGATTCATCAGCTCAGTCAGGAGCTTGTCTGTCAACTGAGCTAAGGGTCTCAGGTTCGACTCGCAGCATGGCTGAAAATATTATTATTTGTAAAATGACGATTTATTTCCCTTTTCACAATAATGGATCAACGGTTGAAAGATGGAAATTGTGTCCTATATTTAAGTTAGTTTATAAATCTGGTACCGATATAGTCAGTCGGTATAGAAAGTACATATTAAATAGGTCAAATAAATTAAAACCTTGAAAATATATTCAACCGTTTATATTCTTGTTTATTTTAACTATTTAAAAGGGGTTATAGATATTGGGAGTCAAGTTTTTGAGTATTTTTGCAGTTTTTATGGCAAATATTTTTTTGAGGCAAATATAAATGAAATATTTTTCCAATAGAAACATAGAGCTTAATTTTCTTCACGTATTAATATGAACAGTTATTAAATATATATCAAGGGTGTCCTAGATTCGACAGTAACATTTTCTCTTTATTTAAAAATTGTCTCATCAAATGCTAATATGCTCACAAATATTCAAAAACTGTTTATATTACCATGCGAAGTAAATTAAACTATGTTTCTACTACAGCAATATTTTATTAAAATTTTCCGAGAAAAATGGTTGGTTATGAAAAGAGCAAAAACACCTTTTCTAGCGTCCCCTTCCCCAAACTAAGGTACAAACTTAACAATCAACCTAATTAAAATATACAGTTTTCTACACCGTGGAGCTATAATAAAAAATATATTACGATTGTTGAAAAGTTTACTTTCTCTATTAACACAACAGATTCTTAAACGAATGAATCATATTTTGCATAGTAATAATGATTGTCATAGAAATAAACGTGGATTTTCTTGACATAGCGTTTCATTACTTGTTCGAACTATAAGTGTGTATATATATATATATATATATATATATATATATATATATATATCAGTTAAGGAGTCATCTTTAAATTAAGGAGGGCTTTTTTTTCATAATTTTTGGCCATACCACCCCTCTATTCCACCTTTCTTCCCACGTAAGAGATCGTAAGATTTTCCATCAAACCCCCTTCCCCCCCATCCTCCATCTATCTGACATAATATGCAGTGTGTAAATGAAATAAGTGAAATTTTATAATTAGAATATTTATTTTCTGACAAAAAGTCGATTTTTTCCTCACCATTAACAATGATTAAAAAAAAAACTTACGTAAGATGGATTTTGACACCCCCTGCCCCATCGTAAGAAAATAGTGAAACTCCCCCCTTTTCCCCTCGAAAATCTTTACATAAGTTAATGTGCTGAGGGTGAGGGAGCTAAAATTTAGAAGGAATTCATATGCGTGATTGAAGAATGGAAAACAATCTATAAAAAAAAATTGGCTAAATGAGCCTGACATTTTAACCACGTGCCCACTGGAGGAAGTATTTATTTTTATATTATCTAAGAAACGTAAAATAAATCAAATATACCTCGTAATATTAAAAACAAAAACAAAGAATTTTAAAAACAAAATTTGGTAAAAAAAAAATTGGCAGCTATTGAGGTTTCTGTTCCGTTAAGAATTGTTAGGGGAAGTAAAACCATTGGTCTTATGTCTAATTTGGCATGTTAAATAAATAACCCTGGAAGGTACATGAAAATACCTTTTCCCGGCCAAATCGGTAGACCTTTTGACTATCGCTCATAAAAATTCTCGTGTGCTTATATAATCAGTCGGTTCAGGTAGTGTGCGTTAAATACCTCAAATAAAAAACAACTGAAGTTTGGATGAATCGTTTATTTTGTAAATATGTCTCATGTATATTTGTATAAACGGTAAGCATACAAATGTTCCTATATTGTTGGAAATATAATTGCATTACATAGAATTTAAACTAATCCTAGCATCATCTCTAAAATTATCGAACTAGATAACGCCAATTAAAACCCATTTTGTAAACAGACCAGTTGATCATCAAACCGTTAGATGATGCATACCGGATCAGAGACTTAAACTGGTCGTAATTCTGACGACAGTGCGGATCAGATCATTGAGCTATAAGCGAGGGCAAACAAAAAGAGATCGGCATAAACAAACGATAGCCATGCGAGAGAGAGAAAGAGAGATAGACAGACGTATGAACCACATACATCATTCCGGATGTCGCATGCAAGATACACATTATTAGCGATATATCACGGAGTCACCATCGTGCTGTTGACAATCGTTTCTACGCATGCGTGATGACTTCCCCTCCTGGAGAGAGTCATCAACATCGTCATTAGCATTGACTACTTGTTATAAAGGGTCTGTGGGTGGGAAAGGTGTTCATCATGGGACAATTTGCAACAGTAGTCAAGTAGTGAACCAAGTAATAACCATGTTCACCATGGGATTATTTGTAAAAGTATTCAAGTAGTGAATCAAGTAATAACCATATTCACCATAAAACAATTTGCAACAGTAGTCAAGTAGTGAATCAAGTAATAACCATGTTCACCATGAAACAATTTGCAACAGTAGTCATATAGCGATCCAAGTATTACCATGTTCATCATGGGACAATTTGCAACAGTAGTCAAGTAGTGAACCAAGTAATACCAGTGTTCATCATGAAACAATTTGCAACAGTAGTCAAGTAGTGAACCAAGTAATAACAGAGTACATCATGAAACTATTTGCAACATTAGAGAAATAACCCTAAGTAATTTATCAGAAATAATCATGAAACTATCAAATGAACAAAGCTGAAACACAATATTACACCGTTAATTCTTCTACTAACTATTGTCACGTGGCATCCCAAATAAGGCACCACCAAAGAGAGTCGTTGCACCCTGAACCGTCTTTTGTTTAGACTACGTTAGAGGACTTATGGAGAGACACGTGATAGTGTGTCATTAGAGCTGGCAGCGTACCAAAGCCAATGTTCTTGAGAGCCCTCGAATGAGTCGATTAGACTCTAAAGTGAATGATGGAGGGGAGTGGGGGAAGGAAAGGATATGCCCCTTAATTCAATTGAACGGATGCAATTTTACACCACTGAGAAATATATTATTTCCATAATGTGTTGAAAATACAGTTAATCAGTCCAACCAAAATAAACTCTGCTTTAACGTCGCTTTGAGATGCACGATTTTTATTTTATAATTTAGTATTAATCCAAACTAAAAAGGAGGTCTTCAGAGTATTCTGTCGAGAATCAAAAGTCCATGTTCACGATTAAGATTACCAACATCTGATACTCCTTGATAATATCACATAACTATCAAATTCGATATTTTCCTGCCGGATACGATCCAGAGAAACACAGATTTGTGTCGACTAGCTAAGCCGAGATTAACTCTGAGAAATGAAAATGTGAGCAGTGGGAGGTGGAGGGAAGAGAGGTATGTAATGGATAAGAGAGAGGTGGAGGGAAGAGAGGGAGGTAATGAAGAAGAGAGGTGGAGGGAAGAGAGGGAGGTAATGAAGAAGATAGAGGTGGAGGGAAGAGAGGGAGGTAATGAAGAAGAGAGAGATGGAGGGAAGAGAGGGAGGTAATGAAGAAGAGAGAGGTGGAGGGAAGAGAGGGAGGTAATGAAGAAGAGAGAGATGGAGAGAAGAGAGGGATGTATTGGAGAAGAGAGAGGTTGAGGAGAGCTGTGGTGAAGAGAAAAAGGCGGTGGAGAAGACAGAGAGGTGGAGGAGGAGACAAAGAGGTGGAGGAGGAGACAAAGAGGTGGAGGAGAAGACAAAGAGGTGGAGGAGAAGACAAAGAGGTGGAGAAGCTAGGGAGGTATTGGAGAAGAAAGAAATATGGTGAAGAGAGGTGGTGGAGAAGGAAGGTAGATGAGTGGGAAGAGTAGTTGTAGGTGAAAGAAAGGAGAGGAAAGGACGTGTCAGTCAACTAGAAGTATAAGGATAAAATAAAATTCAACACAGTGGATTCTGAAACCTTTGAAATATATTGAATTTTTAGGTAAATTAAATTTGTCGGGGCTGTAATGAGGGTATATTTTCTAGAGTGTTTTTGACCCAACGTAATTTGTCATCACTGGTGAGGCGTAACATTTTAGAAAGTGCTACTAAATACCTGCACAATAAAGCATCACCTTCTCACAAATTTGATTTATAAACCTTTATAGACTTTTTTATCTATAAAAAAACTATTATTTTATGTTGTAAATATTGAAAGAGACAAGAACTTAATCAAACCGAAACACAATAAAGAACGATAATATTGTTTGTCATTCAACAAATAAAAATAAAATGAGAAGCAAAATTAAAACAGATAGAAATGAATAGCTAATGGTGGGAGGGGGGGGGGGATTGATTTGAAACCACTCCCTTATATAGACACGTTGTGACCTGAAACAGTATATAAAATCGATTTATTGTGGTCGGTGATTCAAACCAAAGGACAATGAGAAATGTCACGTGGCCCAGAGATTACAAGAGGTTTTGTATCCACTCTACTTTGTGGAAGCGCTTGCCATTATGTGTTACATTTAGAAATGGACATGAGTAAATCCTGAGAGCAATTCCGTTGCATAAATTTACTGTTTCATATTTTAAAACTGTTTCCTGAATGAATACTATCATGCCCCGACACTGTTTTTCACCCTCTCTCCAGGTGAATGACATTATTTCAGTCCCTTTAAATTTACATTCCTAATTTTATTCCCTAACTAATAATATAGTCCAAATTATCGATAGCTAATATTGGTAAGCTTAAGACTAAATAAATAAGGTTTTGGTTTTGTATAGCTGTACCACGTTTATCAGATAAACTAATATCAGCTATGGCTAAGTGGTTTGGGATACCAACAACAATATTTAGGGAACTGAACTCAATTCCCCTCTGTGCCTCAAATAATGCTTAGTCGTATTTTCAAATGGATGGTGCTAGGGTAGATATCAAGTATTAAATGTGTTTTCCTAAATTAATTTAGTTCATAAAATAAATGTTTGTGTTTGGAAAGTGAACATTGAAAATAACCATTAAAATAATAAGAACAGGGATTTTAATTGACTGCGAAGTCCCCGTGAATGTAAATTATTCGAATCTATTTTGCAAGAAATAACATCAATAATTTGGCCTTAAATAAATAATATTCCAACAAAATATAATATTTATGTGTAAAAAAATAATTCAAAGAAAGGCGTGTTGATAGTCATGTGTAAGATGAGTATCTTTGAGGTTGGCTACACTGGTCGATTGACACGGAGGTGTGATTTCAATAACCATCAAGGGGTAAGGGCTGCGAGAAGGATAAGGGTGAAGAGTGAAGGAGGGATACTTTTGCAAATTAGGGGTATATGGAGCGAATTCATAGTAACAATTTAAATAGCAAATTATACTCCTATGAAGCCACATGGCTGACTCAATGACATTAATGTTTACCCACTTCCAGATGAGCTAGAAACTTGAAATTTGGCAAACTTATAGCTTCTAGGCTGTAACCGAAGGGAAAGTTCCAACAAGTTAAAAAAAAATTCTTAACCACAAAAAAAAAACATTCAAAATGTCGGAGCAACTTTTAAGTTGGTGTGGACCTTTCTTTGGAGGTCTCTTGTAGCTTAACGGTAAGACCTATCAAAAAACGGATTGATTGAGCAGCTACAGATGTGGCGAGATCCACAAATTTGGTCCTATTAAAAGTCCAATTAAAAATGCCTTGACACTTTAATACAAAACGAGGCTGAACCCCCGATGAGCAAAGCGAGTTATAATATATGGGTGGAGTTCACAGAGAATTGAATGAAGCGTTTTCAGCTCATGATAAACTAAAGAGTTCGTCAAATAAATCGCATTAATTGATATGATAGTTGTTTTTCCACCTTTAAAAGTAGGTAAGTGTGTTTGTACCTGATGAGGCGTTACCGACGAGCGCGTAATAACATTACTGTCAAACGTGACTCACTGCGGGATTGATTCGTTAGAAAGGGGTAAGAGATACCGCCCAATAGGACACGAGCTGTTGCAAGCAAAAGTAGATTTTTTCCACCCCTTGCTCTACGTCTCACTAGCGGCTCCAACGTGTGCAATGAAAATATGTAACACTTCAGTAAGATAATAGTTGAATGCGTATAAACGCGGAATGCTTATGGGGGAAGAGAAATATTATATTTATCAGCTTGTCTTGCTGTCAATGAATACAAGTACGTCAGACAGTTTAATGGGGTTCCTCTACGGCTGTGAATTCCACCTAGGTTTTAAAAAAAAGTTTCAGTTCTCAGATTGTATATTCAGTGTATTTATTGTTTGGTTTTAAATTATTATTATAATTAGCACCACGTCTTACTACCCGTTAGGGTTATACGCACTTACGCTAATGTGTAATGGTAGGGTGATTGTGAGATGAAATGAAGGACCTACAGTTTAACGTGGAATCCGAACCACGGTGGAGGCCTGGCATTCCCCACATTCAGAAGATGTCTTGTCAGAGGTGAAGGAAGGGTTTGGTAATCAGAGACTAAATAGGAACAATTACTGTTGATTCTTATTAGTAAAGGTAGGGAAACTACCGGTAGACAATTTAAAATATCTACTCTTATCCTTTAAACAAATTTATTTGGGAACAAAAAAAAAAGAGCCCATATAGACGTTTGTTCATAACTTATCACTTAAAAAAAAAAACTAAGCTTATAAATACCAATTAGGATGATAAGCTGCTTTGTAAAATCGTACCAAACACTGGACACTTTCAAGCCACAGAAAAACCATTACAGTAAAAGTGGTTATATTGTTCGTACAGCTTATGGGAATTCTGGGTGAGTTACATAACTACTAAATAGAGTGTCTGCAGATTTAAGCCAAATGAGATAATTAAGAATATCAAATAGGATCATTTTTCTCATTTATCAATAAGTTCATGATAAAATAATTATGTATATATATAAAGGCATTACAAAATTTATTCTTACTTGTATGCGGATCTTTTCTAGTAGTATCATCAAACTTAATTAATGTCTTATTCATTATTTTCATGGCCAGTAAACATTCGGTATAAATTATCTGGAAGTAATTAATAGTCCTAGTGTACTTGTAATATATGGCCTGCATTTTACTTTAAATTGTTAACATAAATAATTCGTGATTTGATTTTGAAAGCTCTAGTGGTCTATTTACTATTGATTGAACGTGTATGTTCTAATGAATTAGTTAATTTCGTTGATATATTGATAGTGCACGTCTGGGCTACATATAACTTAGCCCAGTTCGTGGAAAGATTAGCCAGTACTGATGTACTGTTGCCCAAGGGACGGGACGCTCGAATGTACTTATCGTACTCCTTTCCGTGGAGGCTCATTCCATGTTCCGATGAGATGAAGTGATAGTGATAGTGATAGTGATAGTGAGTATGAGGGAGAAAGTTAGTATGAAGGTGATAAGTGAGTATGAGGGTGATAGTGAGTGTGATGGTGATAGTGAGTGTGATGGTGATAGTGAGTGTGATGGTGATAGTGAGTATGAGGGTGATAGTGAGTATGAGAGCGATAGTGAGTATGAGGTTTATAGTGAGTATGAGTGTGATAGTGAGTATGAGGGTGTGGAACCAGTGGAAACACTTAAACTTAACTAACAAAACCCTGGTGACCGTTGGGGTAGTTCCCCTTTCGGGAAAAATACCCAAGTTGCCAGCTGGTAATATAACCCGGGACCCCTAGGTTCAATGACCACTACACAACGGGGCCGATTAATATCGTAGATAAGGACCATACATATTGCTTGCACCGTTTAAAATTATGTACGTTATTTAAAAAAATTGTCACAAAACCACTTTAATGGCTCATTCACTGGGACAGTACAAGTTGATTAGATACTAAAAGAATAAATGTCTGCTCGAAAATTGTTCGACTAAAATTAAGCCTATTGTGGAAATAACTAAAATTCCGACTAGGATTATAAATTTGTCGCGGATATAAGAGAAAACCTGTTAAGAAGCCCACACAATTTCTGCGAACAATACCTACCCTGCCACAAAGACTCATTTGCAGGGGGTGGACGAAAAGGGAGGGGGGCTCATTCCCCCCCCCTTTCTCCTCTGTCACGGACGTTTGTGCGCAGACGTCAAGCGTCGGGAACCAAGTCGTCGCAATAAAAACGAATGTCACTTATAGCGTCATCACGACCAAACACAACAGTAAAACAACGTCACTTTCATATTAACTACCGCAGTTAGTGATAGAAGGAGTCAACTACTGTGTCAGGTCCAGAAACGCGATATTTATTAGTCACGTGGGATTAATTAAATAAATGATACGTTGAACCGTACGGACTTTCTCACTCTTTAAAATAGAGAAATTAACTAAAAACTACTTTTTGTGAAAATAAATAATACACATTATTTCAGAAACGCTCCACCAAAGTTAATACACGAAATAATACACACTGTAACAGAAACATTGAGTAAATAAGAACCTTTATTTCTACCAAAGAAAATAAAACTCAATTTCACATTTTCAAAGACTCAGAAACTATAAAGCAAGAAAAAATAAATTTCAAGTAAAAGATTTTAAACCAATCTTATGTCTGTTCAGCACTTGGTTAAAATCCAGATTTTTTAAAATTGTAATTTGTTAAATTCATCAATTCACCAATTGTACATCTATCAACGGCCAAAGAATTCATATAAGAATAATAACCCTCTACACGACCAGTAAGATTTGAACACCAACCTCTGGAATTAAATGATTAATTACTAACTATGCCTCTATATTTCACAGAATGATATTATTTTGAAAGTCCAAAATCTGCAACTATGTTTTAGCCTCCTATATTAACGAGTTTGTACTCAAATTACCAATACTGGCAAAGTTAGTTATGCAACAGCGTGCTTAACTGGCAACCTTAAGTCTGATCCAGGAATCGAGGATCTCGAATCAAGGTCAAGGACTGTGATGGGGGTTGAGTATCCAAAATTTTATTACCATCCTCTGTTCAGGATAATTCTGGTGAATTTACTTTAAATTACTACCTCAATTTTTAATCTTATAAGTCAGTGGTAACTATCGTATAGGTGACCTGGTGGTCTAGGGGTAAGGTGTCGGACTTTAGTGCTGGGGTCCAGGGTTAAATCCTTAGTCCTGGCACAGATTTATCTGATTACCAAACCCTTCCTCCACCTCTGACAAGACGTGTATTAATCACAACTTGTGAATGTGGGGAATACCAGGCCTCCACCGTGGTTCGGATCCCACGTTAAACTGTAAGGTCCTCCATTTCATCTCACAATCACCCTACCATTACACATTAACGTAAGGGCGTATAACCCGAACGGGTAATAAGAAGCTGTGCTAATAATAAAAAATAATAAAACTATCGTGTAAAATATATTAATCAATTTTTTAGCACCACGTCTTACTATCGGGCTATATACACTCATGTACTAATTACGCTAATGGTTTTAGGGAGTAATAAGACTATATTTAAAGGAGATGTACTTGCATTTGCATGTAGTGAGAGTGGAAAAAACTCCCTCAGCACACTCGATCAAGATTTTAACCTCGATCTCCCCGTCATCGGCATAGACTGCGAGAGTAGAACCTTAGACCACGCGGCCACCAAAGCGTGTATCTATAAATCAATAGCGCACATGGACCAGTCACAAGTAAAAGAACTAAAAATAATTGTTAGTAAAAAATGTCGCCAAACTGATTTGTTTTACGTTCCTAGCATCTACTAATCTTGAAGCTTGGCAGTACTTTGTAAAAACAATATTTATTATTTTAAATCTCAGTACACTTGACCAGAATTCAACTGACCTCCCAAAGACCAAACAAGACCGACTCGTTGGTCTTTGCGCCCACTGGAGTAGGTCGAGATTGGATTTCTGTGATACTCGAGACAACATCAACTAAAAGGAATGACGAAGGGGG
>CABFVZ010000403.1:368353-378952 GCA_902151445.1 Timema monikensis
CATCATAATCCAGTGTGTCATTGTTGCTAAAAGCAGCCTTGCTTGTGCGTGTAATAGGCGCGAACAATCACTCAAGTGCAACCTTCTATGAACATTCACTTTAAATTAGGACAGATTGCATCAAATGTACACTCGGAGGAAGATTAAAATAAAGAGGAACTAGGAATGTTAAATAGTCTCTATTTGATTAGTATTTTTGAAAAAAAAATTTAATTAGTATTCAACAATTTAAGAGATATGATTTAACTATTCTATATATATGGACAGAATGAATTCGTAGTCTTAAGAATCCTTCCAACAAATAGTAGTTATTTATTTGATTATTCTCTCTTAATTTCAAATTAATACTTAAGTTTTGCCTTTATCTACCGTAATTATTTTTTAGGAAAAACTAGTTATTGATGGTTTGAGCCCACGGTTAAGTGTTTATTATGGTTTTATTAGTTATTTTAACCATCTCAAATATTATTTTAGCCATTAAGGAAAAAACTTATGAAAATTAAGTGAAACAACGTCCAATATTAAAATTAATGTAAGATTAATCCAAGCAAATATATTATTTTATTCAAATAAAATGTATTATACAATATTACCTTTGTTTTCTTAATGCCTGTGTTAAGTAGACCTATGATGTTTTTAATACAAATTAATTAATTTGTACTTTTCAAAGTATAAAGGGTAATATACAAAGTAATGACATTTGTCGAAAACATCATGTATATTTTAAGACTAGTAATAGAAATCTAAACCCCTATTTACGAGTCATTTCTAATTTGTTTATCATACATATAATAAATTATATATTTATTGGAAAAAAAAAGAAGATTTCAAAACAATGAGTCAATTTTGCAAACAAAAAAAGTTATTGGAGAAAAACATTTTTAGATTAATTTGATTTGTTATTAATAATAATTTAAAAGCCATTTGTGAAGTGGGGCCAGTAAGCTATCAAAAAGTATTCAAATCATCTCTCTAATAGATCTAAATTTTCCTAAAGTGTTACAACTCCTAAAATCCTAATTTTTAACAAGTATTATAAAATATTTCTTCATTATCAGGTCCACATCACCACAAATTTGAGTAAAATTTTAGTGGAATTGATTATTTAAAAAAAATGAAATTGTGTATTTATCAAAATGTTAGTGAAAACACCAAATAGTTTTCTGAAACACAAATATATCGCCAACTAGTCCTAGTAACATAACCTCAATCAAGTATTAACGTTTACTAATCGAGACCGTTGCAACTATTATTGACTTAGTTTCAGTGTATGACCAATAATGGCCAGTATTGTACTAATACAGGCTCCCTGTCAATCATGAGCTCATTTGACCTAACGAGACACATTGCGGATCACCAAATATGAAGCCAATGACAATGCCAGCCGCACGTACACTCAATGAAATAAAACCTTATATAAAATGTAATCTAAAGTTTATTCTCTTCATTTTTAAAATCAACATCAAATACATTAAACACAATGTATAGTATTCTTTAAATTGAAAAATGACACCTGTACACGGGAATTAAACCCGGGACCTTTGGCTTAGTACGACAATGACTAACCACTGAGCTATCCAAGGATCGTCCCGTGCCAAGGGTCATTCTTCACTCATATTTTAAGGCTGAGTCTGTGATGGACGTGCGGAAATCGTCAGCTACATATGAGCGACCAATTAAGATCACGAGCTATCAGATAACGTAGCCATATTCTACTCGGTAAGGCTATACGCTGCCCATGGTAGAATGACAGCTGTATGAATGAGCATATCATGATGGATTAAATATATATGCTACTACATTTGTTAATTACAGTTATAGCCAACTAAATATATTCTTTAAATTGAAAAATGACACCTGGACACGGGAATCGAACACGGGATCCTTAGTTTAGTACGTCAATGATTCTTAGATAGCTCAGTGGTTAGAGCATTAGCGTACTAAGTCAAAGGTCAAGGTTTTGATGCCAGTGTCTGGGTGTCATTTTTCAATTTAAAGAATATTATAGTTATATGCGGCTATAACTGTAATTATCACATATAATAGCTTTACCATTTAATCCGTCATAATATATAATGTTTGTAAATAATTACTAGCTTGATGACTATACCTTTAAATAATATTATACCTAAGGTAACCAATCTGGTAACTTAAACACTATCATATTATTATTAGCACCGCGTCTTACTACCCGTTCGGGTTATACGCACTTACGCTAATGTGTAATGGTAGGGTGATTGTGAGATGAAAATGGAGGACCTACAGTTTAACGTGGGATCCGAACCACGGTGGAGGCCTAGCATTCCCAACATTCACAAGATGTCTTGTCAGAGGTGAAGGAAGGGTTTGGTAATCAGATAAATCTTTGCCGGGACCAAGGATTGAGCCCCGGACGCCAGCATATAAGTCTGACACCTTACCCCTAGACCACCAGGTCACCTTTAAACACTATCATATTTATGGTAGTCGAGTGTACACAACTTTGAATGTAGCTTGCGCCATCTCCCAGGAGAAATAAATTATATTAAACTGCAACTTGAAACTGTATAAATACATGGGATGTCACATCGGGGTCCCGGGTTCAATTACACACGTCGTGGTTAACTGCGTTAACAAAATCGAAACATGTCGAGCCAAATGGATGTCATTCAATCACAAACCGTAATTTGTTTATTGTTGTATTCCCTCAAATATTAATTTGGAAATGAAGAACACGATTTAAGGAACTGATTTGGTGTTAATGTAGACTATTTTTTATAGAAAGTCACAGTAGCTGTTTATCAATTACCCAAATTGAACGGTTCACGGCCGATTAATTGAGAATTTATAATATACAAAATCACTCGTGAATAAAAATACCGAATGAAGTGAGATTTTTTTTTTGTTTAGTTTATTCATTTTACCTTTGACAAGCGGAAATTTAAGACAAGTTTAATTTTTTTTAATATTTGTTTGCAAATTTTGTATTTAAAAAAACATACGGTAAAATGGTCTTCCTGGTCTACATTCTATCTTTTTTTAAAAAGTATAATACATAAAACAGAACCCTGAAGTGACGTTTTTTTCAAGCTGTATTACTCGTCTAAGGCGTTGTTAAATTTTATCTCAGTAGAAAGACAAACTATCAACCAAACTTAGTCACTAGATTCATACAAATGCTAGTGTATTTTCTTCCAGTTATCATGTCCGTAAAAGTGAATTCAAACTTAAGTCAGCCTAAATGTCTCATATACCTATTTTGTTTGGAATAACTGTAAAGAAAATTCAAACATATTTCTTTGCGGCCAATATTGATAGCATTTTTCTGTATTATTTTATGGGTATCTATAACAATAAAAGGAAGTATTTGTCTATATGGTTTTTTTTTTTATTGTATGCGATGCCCAGCCAAATTTACGGCAAGCAGAGATCTGACATTTTTAACATAAGTGGACGCAAATGGGGTCCGAATGCACCTCGAAGCCTGATTCTTAATTTCTTAGTTAGCTATTTTAGCTTAGTCAGGCTATTTTTAACAAATTTTTGAAGTGTGTGTCACGGGCAACGTCGTTCGGGATTGCTAGTTGATTATATATATCAAAAGTGACAGCTGAAGATCACATGACTTGATATTAAAATTATTTTAGTAATTAACTTATACTGTTCTTCCTACCAAAATCATACTGTAAAGATGAAGCGGGTAATAAACCACAAATTAGTGTAGGATCAAAAAACCTGCCCCTCTTCGCCCATTTCTAACTTATCAATAATAACTTTATCGCTGTTGAGGACTCTGATCTAAGTGAACCCGAAACCCGAGGAAGGTGAAATGTAAACATTTCCATTTTCAGGAGTATTATGCTCAGGGTGAGACAGTTAATAATAAACGACGGGAAAGTGACGCTTCTATTTCTCCTGGTGAATCCCTATGGGGGCTGTAGGGGGAAATGGGGTGGGGGGTGGGGGGCACGCCAGTCATCGGACACGATAACATGATCATTTTTCAAGGTGGCCAGCGAGAGTAATCTTTCTTGTTGAGGTTCCATGAATGGATTTTTTTTTCTACAAAGATAAATATTCCCGCCTTTAGATTAAAAAAAAAAAAAATCCGCCTTGACCTGCATCCCTGAACTAGGTATTTCCAGCTCCCATCCAATCTGAAGACCTTGGTTTAATCCAAGGAGATTAGGGATGGTTTGAAATACACTGTAATCAAGATATATAAAGTCCATTCGCCATAGGAGTGGTGATAACTAACGGCTAGTAGAAGATGTACAAACAGTTCTAAAATACAAACCATAATTTAAAAAACAAATTGTTTGATGTGAAAGTTTTGACTTTCAAAAGTGACAACAAATATACAGTAAATATATGGTATCGCATATCATATGGTTTGGTGAATAGACTATATACGTCCTTAACCCACTTTTGACTATAATAAACTTATGCCTTGACATAAAATATGTCATTGGCGTCATAATTAAAAATCTAAAAATAAAATTAAAAAGAAAAACCAAGGCAACTGCTTCGCGAGGGCGAGTAATAAACATTGAATTAATAATGGAATTGAGAGTTATATTAATAGATAACATAAAGAGATTGTCGTCAAATCAACACCATCATTGAATGAATAGTTTCACTTAGGAGAGAATGGAACAGGCCAAAGGCCAATAAAGGAGAGAGAGAAAAAAGAAGATTAATAATCATGAAAGTCAATAGCCCTCTAGTACTTGTAGATATTTTTATAACCTACCTATCTCATCATTCTATCAACAAGGTAGTCTGGATATTCATAAAGAGATGTAAGAAGCACTGGACAAAGACTCGAGGTAATGAAGTTCGTAGAAGGATTAGGTATCATCAGAGACTGAAAAGGAGCTAAACAAAGGGCACAGGATGAGTATGGATATTATCCCAAAGGGCCCCTGTATAGTCGAAAACTACGACAAATATTTGTAGTATCTCGGTACCGTTAATCAAGTAATGAAATATAGCGACTATCTTGTTAAGAACCTCGTGTTTGTCTCCACAATCTATAAGGGGGATAGTCAACCCTTTCGATTCGCGTACCCCTAAGATATATTTTCTCTTCAACACTATGCACTCACAACATTTTTATATTTATTTTTAGCACCACGTCTTGCTAGCCATTCAAGCTATACGCCTTAACTACACTAATGCGTTAGGATTTAGGAAGGTTTAGTATAGAGAAAGTGCACCCGAATTTGCGTGGAGGGTGAATGGAAAACCACCCTCATTGAATCCAAGCGGGATCGAACACCAATCTCCCCACCTTCGACAGTCTAGTCCAACACTAGAGTAGCACATTAGACCATGCAGCCATACTCTATATATAAAATATATTTCATTCAAAATATAAATTTTAAATTGTCTTCACGTAGCCCCAGGGGAGGTTCACGTACCCCAGACTGAATACCACTGATCTAGAACATAGTTAAGAGTCCTGAGGAATGAACCGTGGACAACCAACCGGTTAGCTCGTATTGTCGATCAACCGTGCGCTTTGGCACAAGAGAATAGCCCTCTCGGATATATGAAGTGTTCTTGAGAGTGGCTTCGTTCTACAGTATAAAACTTTTTTTTAAATTCTCTTTCAGTTCCACCTGAATGGTTTGCTTCTTTCAGATTTAAGGTGGACGGCGAGTTTGGGTAGAGGGCTTAAAGACGCGGTTCTGACTCAATATGTGCTTAGGGCGGGTCTAAGGGTTAAAGGATGGATACAAGGGAAAGGCAGTGGGAGAAGAGAAACTCAAAGATTCAATCCTGCTCCTTTTGTGGTTTGTCTCTAGATTCGTACTCCGGCATTCAGTCGGCGGAAGTGCATGGCTGGTATGAGGGTGGTAAGAGGGGGTGGTCTTTAAACTCTCCGGTATGGTCTTAAAAGGGTCGTCGAAAGGCTAAAAGCGTAGTCCTTTTGGGGAAATGTTTCTTGTCGATGTGCAAACTACGGAGCGACTATTCTCTGCCAGGCCACGCGACACGACTGATATCAACTTCTGTGTGTTGGTGGTGGAAATAGGACGGTGGGGGTGGGGGAAATATGTGCGAGTATAGCTTTCAGAATATAGCTTTAACGTCAAACTATTGTGTTTTGGTTCCACTTAGTCCAACTAACACTACGGGCTGTCTCCATTCAATTAAACTAATGGGGGGAGGGGGGAGATAAGGAATATATTATTAAGAATAATTGTTCTCTTATTTTCATGGCGTGAGAGTAGAAAAATATTTATTAAAAACTGTAATCACTACATCCAACCTGGATTCAAACTAGAACCTCACCGTGACTGATTAGATTTCAGTGTTTTGTCCACGTGCCTATGATGAGGGTCATATTACTGTGTTGTTTTTTTAACTTTAATTCTTTTGTACTTGTGTGGGTTATTTTATAGCTATTTTTTACTGTATTGTTACTGTAGTGTTATGCAAAGATACCCGATTCCAATGAATTATACAGCTTGTAAGAGTTAGCTCCGCTTTTTTTTCTTTCTATTAGCACCGCGTCTTCCTACTTGTTCAGGTTATACACTTCTGTATTAATCACACGAATAGTTTGGGGGATTCGGAAGTTTATAATTAGAGGAAGTGTACCCGCATTTGCGTTGGAGTAAAGTGGAAAACCATTTAGAAAAACCTCGGTACACTTAACCGAGATTCTAACCTCAATCTCCTCGTAATCGGCAGAGTAGTCTACTGCTAGAGTGACACCTTAGACCATGCGGGTCCGGTCAGCTTTGATACGCCAATCAGTTATTAAGAAAATTTATGAAAAGTTCGTTTTGATTTACCTAAATTTAAGTTTTTTTTTCAGCCAGGAAATTGAGCATGCATGTTATATAACAATTTCACCGCCAAACCTTAAATAGTACCAAAAAACCTAATAATTTATATTTAACAGGTAAAGAGGACAAGAATCCGGCCAATAATCGTCGAGCAGATTGACTGCGGATGGGGTTACATTATTTTTAATTCTTAATTCTTTTAGGCAATATAGGTGTGAATAGAAGCTCAACTCATATACGTTCACACAAACATTGCTTTTTCTCCACGTGAATATAAGATATTTGACAACGCCTGAATTCGAATTAAAGAGTTCTCAAAGTGATTTCATAGTGAACCGGATTAATGACGGTGATGTTAATAATAATGAAGCTAAAGAGTACTAGATGAAATAATTATCTTAAAAATGAAAACTGTACCAACGATAAAAAAAAATGGCAACTATAAACTAAAATAACAAAGAGGGTGATAACCTTTGACCCCTCATTGAAACGGCAATAAGACGAAACAATACTTCTGTAGGGCTTAACTCCAATTCTTAGCAAATAATTTCACAACTTTGACTTGTGACTGCTATTCGATTCAAATCCATTTGCCAAACTTCCCAAAGCGCGAATATTGTAAACAAAACTGA
The DNA here is from genome assembly GCA_902151445.1 of Timema monikensis. NCBI lineage: Eukaryota > Metazoa > Arthropoda > Insecta > Phasmatodea > Timematidae > Timema > Timema monikensis. Next base: position 375,765 of record CABFVZ010000403.1, read on the forward strand.
ATTCAATGTAAACAGAAGCAAGACGGGTGAAAGAATCAACAAGTCAAACAAATCTACATCAGAAAATAAATTGTCAACAGTCAGCGCATGTGGTGAAAGAAGAAAAAAAAAAAGAGTAATAAAGAGAGAGAGAGAGCTAGAGAAGTGAATACGGTTAGGTTTTCATTTCTATGTGTAGACGTCAACTCTAGAAAGTAACAACCTGGAGGAAATGTTTCGTGACAACTTGTTGATGGCAAACACCCTACCCTTCTCTATCTCACTTTCCTCTTTCCATCCCTTCAAAGTCTTCATATCAAGGCCCTTGTGAAGATATATATAGATATATATATATATATGAAGAGGAAGAACTCAAATCTTATTTCCTAAAATTGAGGAAGAGGAAAACCAGACAGGTCATTCTGTTCAGATGAAACAAACGAATCAAACGTGAATATCATCGAAATATAACAAGAAATGGCCAAAGTGAGAATATGAAATAGTTTGACCTTTTGGGTCAAAGAGATAGTTTTTTTTTCTCTCCGAGATTTTATCTAGATAGTATTTTACTCGTGAAAATCTTCAACCTCAAGATTATGGTTGATAGGGGAGAGTAGGGTAATTTGACGCAGTGGGGAAAATGAAGCAGTGTTGTATTTAAGTAATTTAAAGGCTTTAGAAGCTATTTATAGTTGCTGGCACCACATAGTGAATTATGTATATAGTTATATAGTTCACACAGTAACACGACGACAACATCACTCGAGGTCGAGTTGCTGTACGGAGTGAAAGTTATTTTTGTGGCATGTCCACGTAAAATTCCAACTAAACACACTAAGTGGTAATATATATAATAGTAATATTTATAATTCTACTTTTAATGGTTTAAAAAGTTTAAAATCTCACAGACTTAGGAACAGAATAAAAATACACTTATTGGATTTTATAAAAATAGGTGTGGGCGAGGGATGTTCCTCTCAAATTATACATACCGGAGTAATTTGATGCAAAATGGCTGCGTGCGTCATATTACCCCAATTGTCCATCGTTTTAACCCACTGTAAAAAACTGACCACGTATTTTATTATGTATGGAAAAAAGCGCAATCTGAATTTAGAGCGGCAGGCAAATTTTATTTAAAGCACTATGAATTTTTTATAAACTAGTTTGAACCTATTTGTATGTAATCCAAACCAAAAAGTATTTTAGATAGTATTGATTTAGTTGGAGATGAACCATATATTTTATAATGCCTCAAATGAATGCAACTTTATTATTATTATTATTATTATTATTATTATTATTAGCACCGCGTCTTACTACCCGTTCGGGTTATACGCACTTACGCTAATAACGCACTTACGCTAATGTGTAATGGTAGGGTGATTGTGAGATGAAATGAAGGACCTACAGTTTAACGTGGGATCCGAACCACGGTGGACGCCTGGCATTCCACACATTCATAAGTTGTAATTAATACACGTCTTGTCAGAGGTGAAGGAAGGGTTTGACAATCAGATAAATCTGTGCCGGGACCGAGGATTGAACCCTGGAACCCCAGCACAAAAGACTGACACCTTACCCTTAGACCACCAGGTCACCGAATGCAACTTGTACGTCTACATCTTCTAAGGCTCAACTGAATGTAATTGGCTCACCATTGTACAAACATATGTTTTTAATCACCCCATTAAGAGTAGTGTTAAAAAAATTCTCCATACGAATCTATGGAATAGACCAACCATTAAAAATAGGTTGAACGAACAGAAACATTGTCATTTTAATTATAGCTCCAAAAATAAAAATAGTTTATTGATGACTGATTTATGAAAATTCTATAAAATTGTTTACGAATTTATCTTTAGAGATTTTATTCAAAATGGGTTTCCGGAAATTTTTTTACACACTAAATAGCACTATATTTTTATTTCAAATAAATAATCGCTTAAAGGTAGTTTACAGACCTTTTTTTATAAATATTATAATAGACTACTTTACGAATACACAAGTTAATGGCGGCTAAAATGGCTATCATCCAAATTAAAGTTATGTAGATAGATAATCTAAAGTATTTACTATTTAGCCATTGTGAGTAAAATTAATATTTTGAGTTATTTTATGATATCCGGTTGATAAAATAATGTAATTTCTATTTACAGAAAGAGCTTATGAGTAAAAAAAAAGATATAAGGTAAATTAATTTTAAAAATATTATGAATAAAATAGCCAAAGCTATTATATTTGCTTTAGTGAGGATTTACTCGCATCTAGATATCATATTTAAAAAAAATAAAAATGACACCTAGACACGGGAATTGAAGCCGGGACCTTTGGCTTAGTACGCCAATCCTCTTACCACCGATCTATCTAGGAACAGTCCCATGCCCAGGGTCATTCTTCACTATGATATATAGATGGAATATTCCTCACTAAGGGCATAAATAATAGCTTTGGCTATTTAGTTCTTAGATATGCAATCCCTTACAATTATAATAATTGTACAAATGGCTGCATTAAGCCAACTACCGAGTCAAAGGTGGATGCGTTATCTGATAGCTCGTGATCTTAATAAAATCACACATTTGTATCCGACGATTTCCACACATCCATCATAGACTCTGCCTTAGAATATGAGTGAAGAATGACCCTGGGCACGGATAGCTCAGTGGTTAGAGCATTGGCGTACTAAGCTAAATGTCCCAGGTTCGATTCCAGTGTCCAGGTGTCATTTTTCAATTTTCAGTATAAAACTATTAAGTTATCACTACATTTGGAAATGGCGTAGACTCTGTATATTTCTATTTTTTAAATTAATTTTTAATCAAATAAATAAATATAGATATAAATGTAAGTAAATGAAAAGAGAAAAAGGAGGCTGGTAAAACATCAATACCAGTCCGTAGCTTATGTTTTCCCATCAATGTCGCGGGGGGGAGGGGGCTCCTTGTTTCCACCCCCCACAGCCCTGGTCTTTTCATTTTCTGAGAGTGGCAGCAAATCTCCACCCCACGTCCAGATATCAGAGTAGAAACTGCCCTTCACAATCTAGCAGGTCAGCTAACCTGATTTGACAGAACACCGATACGTTTCGTCCTCGGGGGAATAGTTGGGACACTGTTGCCAACATTGCCTCGGATAAAGATGCAACACGGATAAGGTTGATAGGAGTGACGCCTTTATTTATCCTTAAGGTGAGATGGAAAGGGGGG
>CABFVZ010000403.1:383256-423203 GCA_902151445.1 Timema monikensis
TTTTGTTAACTTTTTTAACCACAAAAGTAAAAATATTGGGACCCCAAAAAAAAATCTAAACAGAAAATTTGAGGGATGTGGCCGGCTCCAGCCCCCCCCCCCCCCCAAACCTTAAAAAGTGCTCTTTACATTGACGTCTGTCTGTGTGTCTGTTTAAACTTAGAATTAAGAGTAGTTTAAGAAAGGGCGAAAAGAGAAAAAAAAATCGATTTTCTCAAAATAGACTCTAGCGATTTTTATTAAAATTCGTATCTAGGTGTTTATTAAGATTTTAATCATACTGGCTATTTTCATTCTACCATGAAAATCAATTTTAGGGTACTTTACAGAAGTAGAAACTTCCGTATCTCCGCAAATATTTAAGATACTAAATAACTTATCATTGCAAAATTGGAGTACTATTAAGAATAAAAAACTTTCATATGAAATATATTTTTATAAATCCAACAGTTTCTGAGAATTGGCAAATATATTAATACATTTTTATGATCTTTGGTTGTAAAGAGATACTACTTAAGTTTTAAAGCAATAATTTTCCAATGCCATGGAGTAATTAAATATAAGTAAGTCTCTAAAAGCTTATGTTGTTTTTCCTTAAAACCTCTTAGGAGGAATGTTTGTACAACAATGTTCTATATCCATTTTAGACTCAATAGTCAATACTTACATTTTTTATTGGTCAAATTTTATAAATGAGGAATTCAATAGAAATGCGATGGCATGAAGATTTGCAACACCTAATAAAAGGTAAAAAAATTTAACTGGAAGTTGAAATTTTAATACGAAGTGTTGACCCGTGTGAACCTAACAGGGATCTTTTATATTGATCCAAACATACAAATGAGGACATTAATTCTTTAAAAACAAAAATTATAAAATTTAAAATCGGGACTAAAAAAAAGTTGTACATAAGCCTAGTGCAATTTATGCTTGGGTTTGCTAGTGTATATTATTTAGTTTCACACATATTACGAGTTTTGAGTAAATATCTCCATTTTCAAACAATAGAGCGAGAAAGTCCGTGCGGAGTTCCATACCACTTATTAAAATGTGTTTTAATTTAATTGAAAAATTAAGTTATGTTTGAGTTGTTTGATTGTAAAGTATTTACTCGTTAGTTTAAGAAAAAGGGAGCCAAGCTTGCTCAGATTAGCGAAAATCCAATTTAAATGAAAGAGAAAGTATTTTCACAAATCTTAAATTACAGGTGAATTAAGTTTTATAAAATTTAGATCCATTTAAATGATGTACAACATGTAAAATGTATTGTAATTTTACATTTAAAATATATATTTATTGTAAAGTACTGTAGTTATTTTTATTTGCATGAAAACACAATGTGTTGACTACAGTATGTAAATACTTAGATCAAGTATCACTTTTTTTTATGATCATCTTTTAACTTTCAATAAAATATACTTCATTCCACTTGGATTTATTACTCTGATTTCCGGAAAATCTGTTCAAATTATTCAGAATTTTGGACTTCCAGGGCTTGGTCTAACGAGGTTTCACTCTATTCGAGTCATTTTAGTAATTCTAAGTGGTATCGCATGTAGGTAGAGTAGTGCTAGATATATATTGTGCTACCATCAACTGTATTTTGTTTACTTACACACAGTCTCCTAAGGTAATAAGTCTACCTCAACTGCCCACAAAATTCCACAGATATATCTGGGCTACTCGTTTATTTTACCTTGAACCAATATTCTCAACTTTTATCAACGATTAAAATAATCGAGTTTTTTTAATGTAAGTAATTAAATAAAAATTGTTTTATCGCTTCAAATAAAAAGCAAAGTGATACGACTGATCAGCAGTGTGGTAAATAAATATAATTATGATTTTTTTATTAGGTAAGAATGAGTTTTTATTTTATATATATATATATAGAGAGAGAGAGCTCCAGCTAGCAACCCCTTTTATTTTTGAAGTAGGTAGAGTTTTTTATTAAATAAATTTATCCACAGAAACTGCTCAGCGATAAGACAAAACTCCTTCTCTCCAGACCCATGGACTTTACCTAAAGTTTCAACTTAAGTTGGACACTTACAATAATGGACTGCATATTTTCCTGGAGCAGGTTATTATTCTTGCCATGGACATCCAAACTACTGAAACTATCTATAAATGGAATGTTATGTTCAAAATACAATGTACATTAATATGCTAAATAAAAAGATGACACAATTAAATTTATAGTGGGTTGATAATTATTTCTGAAGAGAAGAAAAACTAAACCTTTAAATTAACCCTATCTAATAAGCCAAGCGTATTGTTAAAACAATACTTAAAAATGTAAGATTCTCCCCAGTGGAGGGTTTAAAAACTTTGCGTCCCTAAGCACAATTATAATATGCCTCCCCTACCTCCCAAATCTTTTGTCAAGGTCCAAGGTATTTAGGAAGTTTTGGTGGAAAGAGTTATGGTGGAGGGAAGGGCGGAAGTTAATATTCGAGAAAAGATTTCTACGAAAGATAATCCCTACAGTAGCTTGAGTTAACATTATGAAGAAGGGGAGACTGACGTCAGTTACAAAGTAATTGCAAAATACGGTTATTTAAAAAGAAATATTGTCGTTCTAATTTTAAATTTTTAAACGTGATTATTGAAAACAAAATATTTAAATAATGCTGCCCCCTAAAGCCGCCGCCCCTAGGCACGTGCCTAGTGGGCACATAGTATAAATCCACTTCCGATTCTCACTTGAATTGTGATGACAAAATAAGTTATTAATTATGATACATAAATAGTCTTTTGTATGAAATAACACAAAGTTTGAAATATTTGTATAGCATGTTAAAATAATGAGTTCTTCAAAAATGTAATTTAAACTCATAGCAACTGGATGACGATGGATGATGAATTTGGTCTCATCCAATAATGTAGACTGATGATCTCTGGTAGCAATTCTATTTATTCTTTTTAGTGGCTTATATTTTATAATATCTTCATGAAAACTCACGTTTATCCTTCTTTGAAGGTCATCCCTTACTTTTGACACAGTTTTATTGTCGAAAGTGAAAATTCACTACATAAATTTCATTATCAATGAACGGCTCAAATTGGGTCCTGTATTATCTTTTTTACAATTTTCTTGAGTCAACAAAACAAAAACATTAACATTATACACAAATATGTTCTTTCTTTTTTTATATGTATAATTTCTTTCCTAGGAGTAAACTATCTGCCGAGATTTATAAAAAAAAAATCTTAACTCTTTAGACAGTGAAAGTATTATTATAAAAATAACTTAATATTATAATTTGACAGCAAAACATAAATCATCTTTAAATTTAATTTAAATTTCGCACCAAAATCCAAAAGAGAATAGAAATCTCTTCCGCTACGGGCAACTAGTTATTCAAATGATAGCCAGATGTTATAAGTGTCCAAGAACATCAAATAAATTAAGATCATAACATCTCCTAAATAAACCACTCTCTAAAGCTGATAGCTTTAAAATCACCAAAAAATCATGGCGGCTTGGCAGTTTATGAATCAAAATAAAGAAATAAAATTTAATATAGTGAAATAAAGGTGAGTAGATCACATAAATAATATATTTTAATTGTAGATTAAAAATTAATATTTAAAACTTAAGAAGTTTTTATTGAAATAAAAAAAAAAACAGTAAAGTTGTCGACGTAATTACGTATTTGAAAGACTGAGTCTACTGACTATAAAATTTATATTTTAAGTAATTCTTTTAGCAAACATAACATCACAGCAGGTTTTAAATGGTGGCTTCAAGGACCTTTATTGTTCCCTGGTGAGGGAATATAAATGAGGTACAGAAAAAAATAACTAAAATAACGATCACTCCAGTCAAAATGTTTCCCTTAACAACAATAAAGGGTGGGGGGAAAAAAACAGTAATATTTTATCTTCAAAACAAAAATATAAAAATTGTCATAAGCTTTCAGAATGACATTTTATTTTAACAGGCAAAAAAAAAAAAAAAAAANAAAAAAAAAAAAATGTAGAGCTATTGAGGAAAATTATAAAATCCTCAAAGTTAAAGTTTTTAATTTTACTTTTGATAAGGTATCAAACGTACTTTTATATATATTGTATTTAAAATTACTTTTAAAAAATTATTTTTTTAGTTTAAAAACACTCGTTCATAACATTGGCGATAAGTTATGCCTCTCCCCCGCAGAGATACTAAGCCCTGATAGGACTAGTTAGTGATTTAAATCACAGAATGTTGTTACTTATGTATCGCACACGGTGATACACTAAAGTGGTGGAATAACAATCAGTTTAGAGGTAATAGCTGCAAGCGCCTTCTTCGGGCTATTGAAATATTTAATATTTATTAATATAACGTCTATTGACTCGAGTGTGGAAGGATTTGGTTATCTATTATTATTATAGATATAAGAGACGTAACCAAATAATAATAATTATTATTATTATTAGCACCGCGTCTTACTACCCGTTCGGGTTATACGCACTTACGCTAATGTGTAATGGTAGGGTGATTGTGAGATGAAATGGAGGACCTACAGTTTAAAGTGGAATCCGAACCACGGTGGAGACCTGGCATTCCCCACATTCACAAGTTGTGATTAATACACGTCTTGTCAGAGGTGAAGGAAGGGTTTGATAATCAGATAAATCTGTGGCGAGACCGAGGATTGAGCCGCGGACCCCAAGCACAGAACTCTAACACCTTACCCCTAGGTCACCTTCGTAACCAAAGAAGATTTTGGATTCAAACATAGGCCTACATTAAAAAGAATATAAACTGCAGACTAGTAACTACAATAAACTGAAGCAAAAGTTATAGTTTTGTACAGAATGTCGAAAGAAAGCTACCTTTGATAATACATTAAATGTTAAATAATTGTTCAGTCATGATGAGTGATTTTGTAACCGAGGTAGGCCGGTAATTAGCATGTTGAGTTTTCAGTGACTAATCACGGACGCGTCGTAAATCGCGAGCGAACTGCTATTGAAATACATTAGCAGGGATGCACAAGCTACTGGTTGGTAATTTAGAGACTTGCGTTGCAACGTTACTCAGTTCTGTATTTGTGAGGTGAATTACAACTGTACACAATGTGTGGTGAATTACAACTGTACAAAATGTGTGGTGAATTACAATTGTACACAATGTGTGGTGAATTACAACTGTACACAATGTGTGGTGAATTACAACTGTACACAATGTGTGGTGAATTACAACTGTACACAATGTGTGGGGCTCACCTTTAAGAAGCCAGCTAGGACACAGCGAAAAATAACTTGAGCTCGACTTACCTGTAAAAAAAAGAGAGAGAGAACATTAATTATATAAATGAAAAATTACACACCTCTTTTAAAAGAAACAAACTAACGACTAAAAATAAGATAATTGGCACACTGAAAGAAAGGAATGTAGTGTGAGGATAAGGGAATAAAATTAATGCACTAGTAAATTAGTACAGGAGTGTACAGTACATTTGAAGGGTTGCCACTAATTTTTTAATAAATATTTCCCTGAGATTTCCCATTTTTCCAAATGTTTCAGAGAGTAGTCAGTGTAGAGGAATGAAAATTTGATTTTTAATAAAACATCCTAATGTTAAGTCATGCCGTGGGTTTTTACAACACTGTTATTTAGAATTTTTAAATCTTATAAATTATAAGCGTAAATTATCTATTCGCGGCGTGGGCCTTCAAATTATTTACGTTTCAAAAACCACTTTAAATTCCCATCCGTGACAAAAGTCCAAACAAAATCCAAACAAAAGCTTCCTTTAAAAAAAAGAAAGAAAAGAAGGAGCTGGCTTATGATATTTTGATTCGCAAGTAGCACGTTGGCCAGTGTTCCTGTTCCCTGGTTCCCTGATCAAAGAGTTCCCAAGTGAGCCTCAAACCAGAATCCCTCTAGGACCACGTCAGGAATCTGTGAAGTCACCTCTATAAAGTCTGGACAACATGGCATACCATCTCCCGCCGCAGCGAGCGCTAGTAGCTACGAGGAGAGGTGCCAGTGAGTGGCGGTCAGCCTCTAACGGGCGACCACAGGTACGAGGTTTGAATACCGACGCGAAGCAGTCATTGGCAAACAACAGCCCGCGGTCCTTCCTGGACAGGCGGAAACACGGTTACACGCTCAGAGGCACGCGATATCAACACATACACGCTTGTCACGCCTAAAATTATTATTATTATTATTAGCACCGCGTCTTACTACCCATTCGGGTTATACGCACTTACGCTAATATGTAATGGTAGGGTGATTGTGAGATGAAATGAAGGACCTACAGTTTAACGTGGAATCCGAACCACGGTGGAGGCCTGGCATTCCCCACATTCACAAGATGTCTTGTCAGAGGTGAAGGAAGGGTTTGGTAATCAGATAAATCTTTGCCGGGACCGAGGATCGAACCCCGGCCGCCAGCATAGAAGTCTGACACCTTACCCCTAGACCACCAGGTCACCGACGTCACGCCTAAAAGATCGAGGATAACATCTGTATGTATATTAGAGATCAGTCGGTTTGGTTCTTCGGAAACTCAATTCTTAATTGTAAACGTTAAAATAGTCTTAATTACATTGTTTGTCTACTTAGGAATTTCCAAACTATTTCGAAAGGCGGGTTGCATCTTAATTTGAAGCACCAAAGCAAAATCACACTTAGACACCAATGTACGAAATAGAAAGAGAGGGAAAAAATTATCAGCTCCCCTAGCAAGGGTTCCTATTTATCTAGATATAACATCTCCCCTCTTCTTATGACGAGTTTATACACACACTGTACTATTTACGCCCTGAAAATATTGACTTGCTTTTTAAAATTACGTTCTTCTTGTTTCCTTTTCTAGATAGAGATATGCTACCATGGACTTTTTTTTTTAAATCTACATCCTGGAAGAAAATCTCCTACAGAACATTTTAGTGACTAAACAAAATAGCTTGAGTTGTAGATTATTTATTTTAAAAAATACGTTTGCAAATAATAATAATAAAGATGAAAATAAAAGTTTTAGAATTATTTAAGAATTTATGATTTTTGTTTCAAAATTATACTCGCTTGGTAAAACGTAAATTCACTAATATGGAAAATCTTATCTCAACCTGCCGAGACGTAACAGGTAGGCGACGTCCCCAATACAAGCATACTAATAAGTCTACTGATTCATCTGATAGCAATACTGTAGCCATCATATTACAAATAGACCAACAAAAATGATAAACTGTTTTAGACCCACATCGGTGAGTACGATGACTAAATGTAAGGCTCGTATCTGGTTTGCCAATGACAGGACGGTGTACTGAAGGTAGTATTTGTTTAATGGGTTACTCTCCTCTTTCCATTCTCATGCGGCTACATTTCTTCTAGTTTATATATTGTTCGTTCCTACCCCATTACTGTAATTTAAATGTGTATAGTTCTGGCTAAAAGCAAGACGCGCTGTAATTAAGTGAAAGCTGGGACCAAGAACCGAAATTATAGAACGGCATAGTTTGGAACTGGAGATTCGGGTGTGTGTAATTTTTTTTTTAATAGCACCCCATCTTACTACCCGTTCGGGTTAAATGCTTGAGTAATAATTACACTGATGGGCTAGGGAATTGTAAAGGTTGAATGTAGAGCAAGTAGACCCGCATTTGCGTGGAAGAAGAGTGGAAAACCATTTAGGGAAAACCACCCCAGTTCACCCGAGCGGTATTCGAACCCCGAGCTCCCCATCAATGGCAGTCTAGTCTACTGCAAGAGTAGCGCGTTAGACCACGCGGCCAATACGCGGGTAATAATTAATTAAGTTGTGTGTAAGTCAAAGTGGAGTGTTCTAGTCAAGCAGATTATGCATTTTTGAAATTTATTAATATTACTAATCTCTCAAAATATTTAAAACTGTCAATTTTTCCGATAGAATAAATTTCATACAATTCATATCTTAAGCTATATTAATTAAATCATAAATTACACCTTGACAAAAAAAAAGGGGGGGGTGTTCTTAAAATTAGAAATTACATATTTTGAATTTCACCCTTATTAGAGTAATAAATTTCTAAGAAGCATACGTTCACACTATTGTATCCTCGATACCAAAATGTAAGAGCCCCCACCCCCCACCCCACCCAAAATCTATTGTTTCCTTGAATGTCTTCAAAATGTTCAATCTCATATCCAACATTTCGCTAGAAATACTTCATAAATCTTTTCAACACGAACTAAACGTGGAATGATAAATGATCTGGAACGTATCTGACAAAGAGCCAAGCTCCAATATTTCAACACAGATTGTCGATATAATTTTGAATGCGCGTAGAAACGCCTTTAGAAAATAATGTTCTTAGCTTATACAAGGTAATTATAAAAAGAGATTGGGAAAGACGTCTTGTTAATTTAGTGTTGTAATTGGTAGTAGAGTCTCAACCAGATTTAGTAATGTTTAAATGACGCTAAGAAATATTTAAGAGAACGCCAAAGAAAATACCCCCTAAATGTATTATACACGCTTACTTTTACACCTCAAGGTGACATATTTTATTTTACATTAAAAAAAATGTACAACCTCATAAAAAAAATCTTGCCTTTATGATTCTTTGAGCAAGTATTGGAAATGTGCATTTTAAAATAAATAATAATAATATTTAACACCGCGTCTTACTACCCATTCGGGTTATACGCTTTAAGTACTAATTACACAAATGGATTAGGAATAGGGAAGGTTTAATTAGAGGAAGTGAACCCGCATTTGCGTGGAGGGAGAGTGGAAAGCTATTTAGGGAAAACCACCCCCAGTTCACCTGACTGAGATTCGAACCTCGATCTCCCCGTCCTCCGCAGTCGAGCTCAACACGAAAAGCGCGTTAGCCAACTACGCCACCGAGGCGGGTTTAAAATAAATGTTCAGAAAGTTAGTTGCTATAAGCTACCTGTAAAAGAAAGAAAGTGAACGAAATCATTCCCTTAACGGAAGAGAAAGCCATCAAGTGCACTGACAAACGATGTAAAATTATCGTGAATGATGTTTCCTATTAAATCTATTAACTCAAGGTCACCCGGCCTATAATGCCTATGGATTCTACAGTTGCGTCATGTACCTTACAAATCCCTGATTAACTAAATACCATATTTATTGTCTAGTCTCGGGAGTCAAACCGATCTCCTAATATATGCATGAATAACAAGCAGTTTTAAGTCTAATGAGGGTTGTTTATCCTCCAAATCTTGACTACATATATAAACCTTAGGCTTGTAGAGCAGGGGTCGGTAAAAGGTCGATCTCGCAGCAATTTTCAGTGGCGCGCGTAAAAAAAACCTCACAGAGTCACGAAAAGGCAAGAATTATTCCACTATGGTACATCTTATAAGATAGGACCATAGTGTAATCCGTCCGTAATCCGGAGTGTATATTTTTTGTATTTTCTATAAAAGCAGGGACATAAATATTTAAGTAAATATTGAATTTAAGGAATAAATACAAGATGTACAGAAAGAAAAAAAAGTTGAGTGGGGAATCGAAGGGTGATCACGGGACTTTTGATCAATGTAAAAGTCGATCGGATGCCTAAAGGTTTGACAACCCCTGCTGTGAAGAAATATAACATTTGAATGTGGAACTGTCAACCAAGATGCACTGTGCTATCACTCTCTGAGTAGAGTAGGATTTTTGTAGAAAGGACCGTCTGGAAGATATTTTTTTCTACCATAATACATATATAATAAAGGCCTTCCAAAACGTCCATTCTACCAAAATCCTACAATATTCGAGTAAACCACTGTTTAGGGTTCCTATTATGTATGGACACTTGACACAGTTAATATAATTCGAGTAACATAGTCTCTAAGGGATTGAGGGCGGTATGTAAGAATGCCATTAAGTGTGAGTGGATGATTAGTGTCGCGTTAGTGTAGTCCCGAACACACACACACACGGTCCACCATCTAGCCTACGATGACGAAAACAAACCAATGCCGATAAAACCGAGCTCAGACTACGTTGATGTTTCGTGTCAACACATGTCAACATATCACAACACATCAACTTCGAGTGATTACACTCCTCTGATGTATCTAGTGTATTGTGTCGTGAGGATACGAATTTTTGTCAGTTGATTTCTTTATTCTGATCAGAGCAACCATTTTGTGTTCGATTCGTTTAATCACATTTTCAAGTTGACAGTACTAAAATGGATGACAGACTATTAGTTGAAATTGATGAAGAAGATAAGATTGTAGCGGCTGTTATTTTGTTATTACTAAAATGGATGACAGACTATTGGTTGAACTTGAAAAAGAGGAGAGGATTGTAGCCGCTGTTATTTTGTTATTTACACTGTAGCACACGAGAGAGTGGATACAGCCCATGAATGCCAAGAGGAGTGAATTTGGTGAATTTTCAAACTTTATTGCCTAAACTTTTGAAAGCTAAATAGCGTTTCAAAATGTACACTAGGATGTCAATAAAAGATATTTCTACCCTTCAATATCCCACTAAAAGAATTTAAATCTAAAATACTCAATTGTCACGTTCTGATGCTTCAACACGGCTGACGCATATCTTGATGTCCATATCCTGGGCTGATGCGTGTCACAGCATGTTAACACGCATTCCGGCGTCAGATAACACATAACATGTCACAACACAACACATTGTGGCAGTGGGAGCACTTCAATACCATATATTCGTGTTTTTTTTTTATTAAACCGTCATAACACGTGTTAACACGAAACGTCAGAGTAGTCTGAATTCGGCTCAGTAACTTGAGCCAAGGGACAGTTTGAGACGTCATGGCTCCAGAGGATATTTATCTTCAAAGTAACTGTATCGGTAGGTTCATGGACTAAACGTAAAAATTCAGTTAATATTTACAAGATAATATGGTTCCCCAGTCTGTTTCGTCATTTTTCAATGTGGGACCGTTAGTAAACTAGTGTGCATTGAATCCTCGTGACATCCACAGCTGTACAATATGTGTCTAGAACTATATTTGTTTCTGCTGCCAGAACAAAGGAACTAGAGACTGTGTTGCAGATATATTGTTTAGAACTATACTCAGCCCTACTGCTGTACTTGTCAGCTCGAGGAGTCTAATTAAATCTCGAGACGCAGGAAATAATAAACACAACCTGAGAGTGAAAGGGGGGGAGGGGGGAAGACTGGCATGATGGGAAGGGAGTGTGTGGGGGAGTAAACAGGCGGTGTAGAAAACTTGAATAGCATCAGTCACACATTTTGCAAGTTAGTATAAAGGTTAGCACGTCTAACTTTCACCAAAGATACCTTGATTTGATACCGCACCAATTGCAATTATAGTGGGTTTTGTGCCCTTCAAAGATTTTTTTTTTCTCCCTTATGAGCTCATGAAGTTTCTTAAAAATCCTCTCTCGTTATGTCCCTTTAAGCTCAAGTCAATGACATTAGAATAAACCAATGTTAATAATATATTATTTATGTTTTATTAATGATAAGTGATTTCACGAAGTAATTTATGAAGAAAAGGATGGGAAGGATATCATGCATCAGCGTCCGCTTTGGGAGGGACAAAAATCAGTGGAAGAAGTTACAGGAATTGTGGATAGAAACAGATAAAAGGAATGATATGGCTTTTATAATAAAATTAGGATAAAATTCACAGTTTACTTTGCAATGCGTTATTTACAGATTTTTTCATCTTCCTTTAGGGTTTGTTTGGTTTCTTCTTTTGGGAAGTTGCGTTGCACGTTTCACACTCCTCCCTGATGAGTCCCGATAGAATGAAACCTAGGCCGGGGGAGTGGGCGGTGACGATTAATTTTCTTCAAGAGGCAACCATTACCTCTTTAGTCCAATGGCAGCAATGTAAAGTGTGAACTATGACGACTGGGTTTAATTTACCTGGGAGATAACCTAAATTAAAGATCCTAAATTAAATGTTAGGATTAATTTATTCGACATTTTAGTTTTAGTTACTAAAGAATGCATCTACTTAATAATGAAAGTTAAGTTGGAGTGATTGGTTCATCTCCAACTATTTGAATGCGCGAGTGTCGAACACACGTCCACTCTGTTTGCTGGTGTTATAGCGAGTGTTTCACACGTCCACTCTGTTTGCTGGTGTTATAGCGAGTGTTTCACACGTCACACTCTGTTTTCTGGTGTTATAGCGAGTGTTTAACACACGTCCACTCTGATTGCTGGTGTTATAGCGAGTTCTTTACCGCTAGTTTTTAAGGATGGTAAATACTAAAAAAAAAAGTAATATGTATTATACTCTTATTTTAGAAAGAGAGATCAAGTGACGTTCCAATGGATACGTCCTTTACTAAAACTCATAAATCATACATAATTTAACATGAACTGTACGTTGTGTTTGAAATGTTTCTAAATATAATAAGGTATACCTACTTCAAAAATGACAAGTTTAAAAAAAAACCTAATCATCAGAAAAAGTATGGGGGAAATTTTCATAAGGAGTGGATAGTATTAGTTTATGTTTGGAAAAAAATAAACGATAAACTTAGTCAGACTATCTGTGCTGTCATCCATTTCATTATTTATACACCCGAGAGTGAGTAATAAAATTACGTCTATAAGTCCGTTCCTATATCTAATGAGCAAAAGGTCTAGGGTTCGAGTCCTGGCACGGATGAAAATAATTGATGGAACTGTAGTTTACCCTTTCACTGATCTGGGATCTGGGTGTTGTGTATGTTCTAAAATTTAGCTTGTTAGTTTGCATGATGTATGCTGATATAATCAGTTCAAAGTCAGCATAATGGAGCCACCGGCTGCTGACCTAAAGGTCCCTTGTTCGATTCCCAACTGGTTCCCTGATGATTTTTC
The DNA here is from genome assembly GCA_902151445.1 of Timema monikensis. Classification (NCBI taxonomy): domain Eukaryota; kingdom Metazoa; phylum Arthropoda; class Insecta; order Phasmatodea; family Timematidae; genus Timema; species Timema monikensis. The sequence continues at coordinate 396,030 of CABFVZ010000403.1, forward strand.
TCGAAAGGGAATAATTCCCATGGTCACAAGGGTTTAGTTAATTAGGTTTAAGCTAGTTTTAGCTCTTCATTTGCTCCACCGCGTCATACTCACTACCATCATACTATCATCTCATCAGGACATGGAAAGAGCCTCCACGGAAAGGATGTACTATTAGTACATTTGGGCGTCCCCTGGACAACGGTACATTAGTACTGGGTGATCTTTCCTCTATTAGGCTACAAATGATGTAGCCCAGACGCGTCATCATTAATATTACTATCCGTTCAGAAAGAGCACGTTAAATAGTCAAAAATAATATTGTTTATAATATAAGTCTGATACGTACTGCCAACCTGTGCTCAAATCGCATACGTTTTGAAGATAAAAGCATTTAAATGTATAGTCTATTCACGTTAAGTTGAACCTTATTGAAAGCTATGAAATGAATTAAAGTAGCTAAAATCATGCTATCTTACATATCATGTGATATTTAGCAGTGATTGGCATTTAATATATAATAGATTTGATCCTTGGTTTTAATTTTTTTTTATTACAAAGGGGTAGTATTTGAATATTAAATATCCCCTTTTGTGGTAGATTGATCAAAGGTGTCACTTTCGCAATATGATGGACTGCTGATGACGGGGAGGTTGAGTTCAAATCCCGTTCGGGTGTACTGATTGTGATTTTTCCTAAACGGGGTTTACACTCTCCCTTCATGAAAATTAAGGTACATTTATTTTAAATCAACCTTACTTACCATTCACGTAGTTAGTACGTATACGTACGGCCTGGTCAGATAATGAAACACTGTGACCAAAATATATATATATATATATTAACTTTTATTCTAAAAGGTTGAACTTAATGTAAATAAAGGATTCCAACTAAACGCATTTAAAGGACTTTGTAAAATGTTGGTGCATGTTGTTCGAAAAGGCCTTCATCAGCGCCGACACACAATGTGACGTGATGGATATCAGGGTTTTTGAGGTGACGTGTATAATATTTAGCACCGTGTCTTACTACCCATTCGGGTTATACGCTTTAAGTACTAATTACGTTAATGGATTTAGGAATTGGGAAGGTTGAATTAGAGGAAGTGAACCCACATTTGCGTGGAGGGAGAGTGGAAAACCATTTAGGAAAAACCACCCCCAGTTCACCCGACCGAGATTCGAACCTCGATCTCCCCATCCTCAGCAGTCGAGCTCAACACGACAAGCGCGTTAGCCAACTACGCCACCGAGGCGGGTGAGGTGACGTGTAACATCCATGATTCGGGTCAGTAGTTCGACTCGTGTGTTTGGGGTTTAGACAATCAATGCTACAATGTGTATCAGAGCTGAACAATCAAACATCAACGATGGTATGCTAGAACGAACATAAAGAAAGGTTTTACTCGGGGAGAAATCAAGTAAAGTTGGTATGTTTTGTAATGATAAATATAAGGCACAAGTTGGGTCACCAATTATTTCTGAAAGAATTTAGGGACAACCAATAAGAAGCTATAGTGGTACAATGATAACCTTATGTATAAGATGGAACAGGTAAAGGTTTACGTGTGATTATTATAACTATTATTAGGTTTTCTGTCTTACTACAGGTCCATCATTGCCACATTAGTGACGTCAGTCAGTGAACTTAGATAGCCAATTCACCCTGTCCTCTGTCTCTTCCTTAAGCTCCCAAATTTTTCTTAGTTCCTTCAAGTCCTCTAATATTTGAATCCTCTTCCTTCCTAAGCTCATCCTTCCATCAACATATAATAGCTCCGTTATTTATTAAGTTAGAGAAAGGATAACAAATATTTTACTAGGTCACCTTATACATGACATGTGTTTTTTTATTTTTTATGTGTGGTGGTGTCAAATAAAGGGCCGTGCCCATTTTTTTTTTCTTTGATTGTCCTCGTATTCTGTAATTTATCCTCAAAATGTATCATCTAATATGTAAAACATTCCTATTCCTTGTGTTTTTAATTAAATTAATCGGTCACCCTGTCTGTCCACCTGATCTTCTCAAGTCTTCTCACGTTTCGAAGCAGTCCAAGTGTTTCTTTCTCATCTTCCTAAGAGTCTAGGTTTCTGCTCCATACAGCGTGATGATCCAAAAGTAGCATTTCATCAGTTTCTTCCTCAGTTCCAAACCCAACTTGATGGTCAGTAGTGCCAAAGTGCAGCAGTGCGGAATCAAAATGTGCTCAAAATTGAACCATCTCTCAGTGCAGCTCACTAGACAACCGCCTGCATCGGACTTACCTTTCCTCTTTCTTTTAACACCGTGTCTTACTACCCGTTCGGGTTGTACGCATACGTATTACGCCAATGTGTTAAGAATGAGTTTAGGTTGGATTTATGGGAAAGGTACTCACGCTTACGTGGAGGGGGAGTGGACAACCATTGAGGAAATAAAACCTACAATACACCCACCTGGGATTAAAACCCCGATTTCTCCGTCATCGGCTGTCTAGTAAGCCTATATTGCGATAGTAACATCTTAGAGTATACCATATTGCCAACAAAGCAGATCCCCTAAGATTAAGTAGCGGTTCACATGCCGCTGGTGGCTTGACGCAAGTAAACTTTCTGACTTCACTTACAGCGTGTGAACCAGTCTTCAGTTTGGGCCAACACGTTCGTATTCCATTTTTTTTTTTTTTTTTTTTTNCTTTAAATGCCAATAACTTTAACACGTTTTGCATCGGACAAATTTCCGAGTTGGTTTCCTCTTTTAAGAAGTTGCGTTGCGCGTTTCACACTCCTCCCTGATTAGTCCCGATAGAATGAAACTTAGGTTGGGGGATTGGGCGGTGATGATCGATTTTCTTCAAGAGGCAAACATTACCTCTTTGTCTAATGGCAGCAATGTAAAGTGTGGACTGTGTTCTTCTTTTCAATGTAAAAGCCATATTGTGTTTGTCCCTTTTATATGCTTCTATCACCCTTTCCTATACCTTATTCTAAATATAATAAGTTGGAATAAAGTAAATAAGTTTTTGAAATAAGCTTCTGATTCAGCACAATAGATGATTTAGTTTAAAATGTTCTTTATTAAATAGTTATAAATTATGTATTCCAATTGTGTGTGTATTATATAGAACATAAATTTATCCATAGGTACAAAGCTCCATAGACACAAAATGAAACATTAGGAGGAATAAACATATATTTTTATACAATCCATTTAATTATATTAACAGAAAATATATATTCCACAGGGGAATCTAGTATCTGAAAGACAAAATAATTTTAAACTTAAATAAGGTTATTAAAAAGTTAGAAAACATTCATAACTCAATTGCTTTGATTTGTGGAAAGAAGATTGAACATGTTGGGGAACTAGGGGCCTATTAATAGTATTACAAAGTAACAGAGTAGATGGAAATTTCCATTTCAATTTAAATTCAAAATGAAAAATATTATATAATGTAGGCTTACCGTTAATGATATAAGCCTATATGTGAGCTGTAAGGGAAGTTGGGAAACATTCAGTGATGGGAAACTTTTCTTCAAAGTTACACAACGAAAAAAAAAAACCCCAGACATTAGAAATAATATTTCAACTGTCGTTACATTGACTGATTATTTCGTTAATGAAGCTTTCTGAAGATAGATTCGTTTTAAATTTTTTGTAAAAAAAAAAGGTACATTTAAATAAAGGAGAGCATAAGGTTGAACGTTATTCATAAGTCGCAATGTTTGATCAATTATAAAAATTATGGATTAAATAGAAAAGGTATTATATTTTTAGTTACGGTTATATCTGCATACAGATATCATATTCTTTAAATTTAAAAATGACCCTTATACTTGTGAATTGAAGCCGGTACCTTTGACTTATTATGCCAATGCCCTAATCACTTATATATCCAGGAGTCATCCCGTGTCTGGCCACAGACACTCACTCTCTCTACCTGTGCTTGTTTTGTCAGCTTGAGTCCTTCAACACTGGGATTCGCTAGTCTCACTGCTGGGTGATGATAGGACTAACCACAGCGATCCTAGTGTTGAAGGACTCAAGCTGTCAAAAGGAGCGCAACCATTTTAAACTGGAGGATGAGTGTCTGGGTATATTATTTTTCTGTGGCCTTGGGTCATTCTTGAATCGTATTTTAAGGCAGAGTATGTGGTGGACGTGTGGGAATTTAAAGATTTTAGATACGGCTATAACCGTAATTAGCAAATATAATAGATTTACTATCTAATCCATAATGATATGCGCATTCGAGAAATTGCAAGTGTGCTATTTGCAGCATAATGCCCTCCCGGGTCGAAAGTGGCGGCGTTATCTGTAAGCTCGTGATCTTAATTGATAGCTCATATGTAACTGACGATTTCCACATATCCATCACAGACTCTGCCTTAAAATACGTGTGAATAATGACACTGAGCATGGGAAAGCAACTGGATAGCTCAGTGGTTAAAGCAATGGCGTATTAAGCCAAAAGTTCCGGGTTCTATCCTCGTGTCCAGGAATAAATTTTCAATTTAAGGTTTAAAATGTAAAAATATTATTTACAGGCACTATTATTAATTTTAGTGTAATCGTCTATGTCCCTTATAGTCTTGCGATTTAAATAATTTTGACCCATTTCGGTGATCGAATGGTCTAATAAAACACAACAGTAGTTTTCAACCTACAGACTCTCATCAAACAGATGATAGTTCCCAATTACCACACACACTACACCCTGAATCCTACATCTAATCACCCTACTACAATAAAAATATACTTTTTTTTTAATAACTTTTATGCATAATTACTTAATATTTATAAAACTTTACTCAAACTTTAAAAAAAATTGAATCTTTGTCAAATCAATTTAAATTTATTTTACTAACTAGATAATTACAAAACTATTTTATAAAAATTCTATTTATGACTGAAGAAAAGTCTTAACCTTTTAGTATCCCGTTGACCATAATTTATATTTATGAGACCAGAATGAAATTTATATAGATCCATTAATAATAAATAATGCAATTACATGGACGATTAAAAAAAAAGTGAAAAGTTGAAAAACATGTTTAAAATATCATGGCATTATCCTTCCCTCAACGAGTGGCCATTGCTTCTAGGGGGAAATATAAATTAAACTTGTAAAGTAAGAAGCAGGAAAATTCGACAAATTTTTGTTACAGTGTTAGGCTATTAGTTAAGTTATTATTTGTTCCGTACAATATGCAGAACATATAAGTGACTATATTGTTCTATGTGAGGTATTTCCAAAGAAGATACAAAACTGTGTACGGGTTCATTCTGCGATCATATTAGTAGATACCTGGTTAAATCCTGATGCTGGGCGGTATTAGGTGTAATGTCCTTAAGTTGATTTTATACACGCAGCAGTCAAATTAATATATATATATGTATATATGTGTGTGTGTGTGTGTGTGTGTGTAGACTGGTGTAAAACATAAATAATATATATTATACTACTGTGAAGTGAAGGAGGCTACATAATGATGAGTTGAAAATCCTGTACGCATCACAAGACATTGCTAGAGCAATCAAGTCTCGTATATTACTGTGCGCAGGAATAAAGAACCTTGTTCAGGGCATTGACTGACAAACCCAATGGGGAAGAGACCATTGGGAATACCTAGATGTAGATGGGAGGATAATATTAGAATGGACCTGAACGAGATATGGTGTAATGAGGTGGACTGGATATAACTATCTCAAGATATGGTTATGGTGTAATGAGTTTGACTGGATAGAACTAGCTTAAGATAGGGATAAAGTATAATGAGGTAGACTGGATAGAACTAACTTAACATAGGGATAAGATGTAATGAGTTTGACTGGATAGAACTAGCTTAAGATAGGAACAGCTAGTGTACTTTTATAAGTGCGAGAATGAACTTTAAGTTCCTAATTTAATAGAGTTTGTAAGTAATATATACTTTATATATTATGTATAGTATATCTCAGTTTATAAATCAGTAAACATTACAGAGATAAAAAAAATTAAAAAAACTCTACTATCTATATTTTCGTTGTTTTAAAACATTCATTTGGTTTTTATAATAGTCTTATTACCAACACTGTTTCAAGTACTTGTGTTCAGTTAATTGTCCTTTTTAATTGTTTTTAAATCATAAACTTTCAAAAAATAACTAAACCAGGCTTAAGGGGGGTCGTTATAAAGAAAGCTAACTATACATATCCTGCTTGAAATATATTTACAAATAAATACAAAAACTAACAAGAGTTAATTTAAATGAAGATACAAAAAAATAGTGTTTATTTTATATCGTATAATTTGTAATATTTTAAAATGTCCAATCCCGTATTTCAAAGAATTATGTTAAAAAGTAATATACAATGTTTATATCATACCCACGTGCGTTTCCATATTTAAAACCAATTTCAAATTAAATAATAAAATCACTCTTATCTGCTGAAATCAGCACATAACATTCCAATCACGTGCTCACGTGGAGCTATCTACTCAGCGTATAATCCGAACGGGTAGTAAGACGCGGTGCTAAAAAAAAAAGCTATATACTCGTCTTATAAGCCATCTATCTCCAATTCCCACCACCAGATAGCTCACGGGGAATTTGCCTTTTTTTTAATCGGTTAAAGCTAGACTTTAAAAAACTGTTACGTACCCATCCATCTAAATAATATACGTAACGTAACATTTTAGACATGAGATATCGATTGCATCACCTATCATATCTAAAAAGTATATACATACCAAGTGGATAAAAACAAAAATTTAAACCGTCAAAACAAAAATTATTCAAAGTTATAATGAACCCGATCTAGCACTAAACAAGACACTGTTTACGAGAAAAACCATTTTGACTTATTGGAATGAGTGGAAGGAGTATTGAAGGGTTGAAAAGAGGAAGTGGATCTGTTGCCTACATATAATGAAATGTCAAGATCTACTTTAACTAAATGAAAACAATAAAACTCTATTCTATTCAGTCACGATCTGCCTGTAGACAAGATAATGATCATTGAAACTTATCCCGACTTTAAAACAAGTGAAAAGCTCTCGACGATCAAGCCGACTTCATCCCTTAGTGATACTTATGTCTCAACAAAAACTCCTTGAAAACGAACACAACTATTTAAAACTTTGCAATTAATGTTTCTTTGCCTTTTAAATAAGAAAATATAGCTTGAGACTTTCATGACATAAAACGACCAAAAAAAGAGAAATGAATTTTAAAAGGTTCTGAAACTATGCTTAAGAAGAAGAAAGAGTGAGCAAGAGAAGAGAGAATATTAGATTACCGCAGTGGAAATGAAATTAAATTAGTTTTTTATGAGAAATATAAACTCGACATTTGGTGGGGTTTTTTTTACACCCCCGGATGAAGAATTAGTTATATAATCACTGTGAGGGTCATCGCACCGACCATTAAATGCGCCCCAGATTTAGAAGGGGGGGCGGGGCATATCGCTCTTCCTTTGCCCCCATTTAATGCTTCAAATACTCGTCTGATGGCAACAAGGGGTCAATCTACTCAGATGGGGAAGACAAAATGTCGGGAGAAAAAAAATCAAGTCGACAATATACAATGTATAATTCATTATCCTCGTGTTTGTACAATTATGTCTTCGAGATATATTATTGTTTGTTGCATTATTATCATTTTGGATGACTAACATTTAAAATTTGATCATAATCTTCCTTTTTTTTTCATTAGTATCTCTATAATTAACATTCGTAAATGTGTATCGGTTGGTGTTTTTTTTTTAGGTAAAACATAAATAAAATATATTTGGGTAATGGCTTGTTGCGTAAGTCTAATAATGTAAATTAACAATTTAATTGTGTTTTTTTTCACCAAGACATCATTCTCGTATTAAAGTGGAATGTTTTTGACATGAAATGAAGATGCAGGTTGGAATTCTGGTCGGATGTTTTGAGGAAGTTTTTTTTTCTTAATTGCATACCCCCTTTCTTTCCACACAAATTCGGATACATTTGTTCTAAATTCTAGTTTCCCCATCTATATTTTATTAGGGTTAATATGAGTATAGACCGAACATGTTGCACAGAAAATCAACTCCACAAATTAAACACAAGACTAGATTTATGTCAAATTTATTTGACTTCTCTGGGTGCAAAATCCCTTTTTGCTTCAGAACCTAGGGATCTCATCACAACATCATCTTTTTCTCTTTTTTCATGTCGCTTCTTCTCAATTATTCGCCCGTGGAGAGAGCATTAAGGGGTCTTGTGGAGGGGTAAAAAGGGGTACAGTCCCATTCGCTACTAATGAATTGGTCAATTTAATTGTTAGGGAAAGGAAAACGGCTCCATACATTCGACCCTTCTCCGGACCACAACAGATTAAGAGGCCCTAGAAGGCGTTTGGAACGGCCAGTGTGTCGACTGGATTTATTAAACACATCTCTTAATGTACTTAAAAGTAAGAGAGAGAAATTTAAAATGAAATGAGTTGGTTAATTCGTTCCATTTCGATCAGATTTACTGCCGCAGTAAATACAACATTACTTCTGTGAATTGAGTGCTTGAGAATTTACAGTAGCTTGCTATTTTGTAAAAATAAATCTACTCAGAAGAATTACGAAAACAAAATACAATATTAGTTGTAATTAAAACTAACATTTAAAATAGGTTCTGAACGTATAGATTTTTTTAATCATCGCATCTTACTACCCACTCGGGTTATACGCTAGTAGTTTTAGGGATTAGGGAATTTATAGATTTATAGGAAATATGCCCGTATTTACGTGGAGGGAGAGTAGAAAACTTTTGAAAAAAAAATCCTTAGTACACTTGACCGAGACCCGAACCTCAATCTCACCGCCATCGTCAGTCTAGTAGTCTAATGCGAGAGTAGCGCGTTAGACCACGTGACGACCGTGGGTCACTTATGGATGCAGTATAGAAGAATCATAATTAGTATAAATCATGATTATAAATGTACATTGTGTTGTGTCTTTTCTATAATTAAGTTTAGTTTGTAAGTCATGTGCTAATATAATCAAGTGAATCATAAAGTGCACGTTATATACCCCCAATATGTATGTATGTGTGTGTGTGTATATATATGGGATTAACTTTATTTTGCATCGGTAGGCACAACGACTCAGACGTCAAACTAGTTTGATCTGGTTCGCCACATACCATTATATTGGGTGTGCAGATAATGGTTTCTCCTAAAAGGGTTTTCACTCTACCTTCATGTAAATTCGGGTACATTAACTCTAAAATTACACTTGTCTCACTCCTACTACATTAGTGGACACGTGGGTAGCTGGTATGCAAGACTCAGTGTAGATAATTAAACATAACAATAGCCCGTTGCATTGTTAATTGTTTGCAATTTTGTTTCGATAAAACGTTCACAGATTTTTTAATCTTTCATCCAATATTTAAATTAAAGAGGTCATACAACGTCTTTGTACCAAGCCTAGGTACAAAAAAAAATCTTCCCAGCATTAATAAAGTCTTACATTTTACTAAAATTGTACAAGAGTACACATTTGAGTCATTAATTAGATTACACAATATTAATTCACGTTGACTTAAAAAAAAAATTGTTAAGATTTTGTGAGAAAGTGAATCCCCATCGAATAAGAAAACAATTATATATAATTAAATATCTTTAAAGCTTTTGATAAGTTGATTGAAGAAAGTATCCCTCTTTTAAAACCCAAACTCTTCAAACCATCTTATTAATATTTTACCCCCATCAAACTTTCCCTTTTATAATTGTTTAACCTAAAAGGAGAATAATTTTGAAATATATTTTCTTCGGAGTCTTTATCGGCACCATAAAAAAGTTATTTCAGCACTTGAGGGTTTAAGATTACTTGGAAGTCTTCTTGATTGACCATTTCAATGAAAATTGCACCCAATTATTTTTTAGTTTAGTTTCAGAGTCTACTAATATTATTTCCGCCTATAAGCTATCAGAGTTGGATGAAGTCAAGCACCAAACTCATTCAAAATGAAATTTTTAAAAAAATGCACTTTGAGGATTCAAAAATAAAAAAGAGTTTCAGTTCAAAATTGAATGCACTTATTTTTAAATAACCCCCACCATCAAATTTATCGTGGCTTTAATCATTATGTAAAGTAGATTTTTTTTAAAATATACAGTTAAAAAACTTAAATATTTAATTTAATTTTGAGCTTAACTAGTGCCCTTTTAAGACGTATTATAACGACTTTTTTTAGATTCAATTTTTATTTTTAAAAGGGCTTTTTATAAAATAAAAAGATATTTTTAGCGGTAAAAATTTATAAATTTTAGTATATTATTAATATTATTGTATGGGTAAGGATTCTATAAAAAGTGAAAGCTGTATATCATGACTTGACGTATGAATATGTTAAAGTAGATCTAACAATGTATTTAACTCTCAGATCCCCTCCTATAAAAATTGAACCGCGTATTATGTCTTAATATTTAGAACGTAGTCCGCACCTGAGAAACCATTACTGTACGATAAGATATGGTCAACTTTTCTCACAATTATTTTCATAAAAATATTCAAAGATTTAAATGAAACGAAATATTCAATACATACTAATTATTAAAGTTTACACGTTGCCATTTAGTTTTAGTTTTTTAAATCACACTCTTCTAACGACTACAGCGCTTGATGGTTGAAGGCAAAACTGTCACTTCGGAGTCAAAAGCTCTACTGTAGACCAGATATTTTAATATTTTAGTAAACAAAGCCTTTACGAGTGCATACCCTTCTTTTGTATAGGGGTAAAGTGCTCGCCTCAGAACCTAAAATGATTGGGTTCAAACCCAGACAAGGCCGAAGGGATTTTTCTTGAGCGATTAATATTCGTAGCACAACTTCCTTCGAAGTGGAAGTGAAAACCTTCGTTCCCGTGTCGATTGTAACATGTAAGAAATTCTTGAAAAACCCGTGAAAGTACCTTTCCCAGGAAAATTTGTAGGCTCTTTTTTCACTCTATAGTAGAATTTACAATGCGGAAGGAAATGGGAAAACTACCACACTTTCTGAACTTCCCTAGGAGGCTACGTGCACTTTCTACCAGATGGTGTGGACAGCACTAACCAGTGGAAGGGCTGAGTGCATGTCCAACTCTGGATGGATGGGAAACACTTTCAAGACCAACTTAGGGATAAAGAATCATCATCATCATCATCATCATCATTCCTTCTTTCGTGATTCAAGGAACTGAAATATTTACCATAAAATGTTCATCCTTAGATAAAGATGCCTTGTTCTAGCTCGGTAGGTAATTGCTCAAGCCTGACCAGGTTCGATAAAGATAGTTTTTAACCATAGGTGGTTTAAAAAATACGTCATGAGTGCGAGATACCAATCCAGCGTGTGTGGTATTTTTAGCCCCACGTCTTCTATCTGTTAGGGTTATACGTTTGTGTACTAATTGCACTAATGCGTTTGGGATGAGGAAAGTCGAATTGAGAGGAAGTGTATCCACATTGTCGTGGAGGGAGAGTGTAAAACCGTTTGGGAAGGGGGGGGGGACCACCCTTGGTACATCTGACCTAGATTCAAAACTCGGATCTACTCGTCATGGGCAGTCTAGTCTAACAAGAGATTAGCGCGTTAGACCATGCGGACATCTAAGCGTTTCCGGCCAGTGTTTAAGGTCCTATCTTCAAACCTTTCCCCCCCCCCCCCCCCNNNNCCCCCCCCCCTCCCCCCTTCAATTTTACAAGCTAGTACTTACCTCATTTGTCGTGAGTCCAGTAATAGTGTGTGGTGGTCAAAGTGTCACTAGTAGCGTAAGAGGAAATGGTGGGGGGAGGGAGGGAACAGGGACTCTTCATTTCATTGTTCCGAGGACACTAGAGGTTTGTGTGTCCACTCCATCTCCCTCTCGACTATACAACTAACAAACAGACCTGCCTAGAGAGGGAGAGAGAGAGAGAGAGAGAGGAGGCTTTTAGCGAGATCGCCAATCAACAATCAACACAAGTGACTCATTCGGAACAAGAACCCCATTTGACGTGACCGAGGAAAAGGATGGTCTATACAGAGTGAGTGAAAATCACGAAGACATCAAACACACTACAACTCCTCTAATTTCTTATATGTATTCACTCAAATTCATATTTTGGGGAAGAAATAGTTAGGATACGATCTCATTTAAATTACACTATGGAAGGGAAAATGTATTAATGTAATAATGACAAATAGGATAAACCATCAAATACATTTTGAAAATATATATAACACTGTGCGTCTGGGATACATCATGTTTAACCCAGTTTGTGGAAATACTAACCAGTACTAATGTACCGTTACCCAAGGAACCTCCGGATGTACTGATCGTGGAACCAGTAGAAACACTTAAACCCAACTTGAACCTAGCTAACCAAACCCTGTAGACTGTTGGGGTGATTCGCCTTTCGGGAAAAATAATCAAAGGTGCCAGCCGAGAATCGAACTCGGAACCTATAAGCTAGTAGTCAGGTGCACTTACCACTACACCATGCAGTTGGTTATTTAAAAAATAATACCTTTTAACTTTTTTCAAAAATGTTTTTATTTTCACCAAATTGTGTGTATTTTTCTTTATTTATTACGACGATTAAAAAAATATTTCCAAATCTCATAATTATGTGCAACTGTGAAAGCAGGGTTAATACATTTTAGAGGTTTTGAAATACTATGACTTTTACAGGTTTCCAAACGAATAAAAATAGGTTTTTATCTAATATTTTACATGCAAAGCTAAAAATAAAAGTCACAATGATTTTACTGTTTTTTTTATAAAAGATTAATTTATCAATATTATTCACAAAATTGCGCTAGTAATATTGTAAAGGGAACGGAAATTATATCCTAGTAACTTAAAAAAAATTGTTAAAACATTCGAAAACGCCAAGGACTTAAATTCACCCAAACTTCTTCCCGACTTTTACCTGTAACACCATATTCAAACTTTTCCAGGCTTCCCCCCCACCTTTTTTTTGTAGGTGCATATCAGCACTGGAAAGTAATCATAACATGTAAATATGAAGCATATACTTGAAAATTAAGAGAAAGGTATATTTGTTTCTAAAAAGGCCTCACCCAACTATCCTTTCAAGTCGACTTCCTTTCTTATCACTTACATTAAATTATTTTACAGAGTTTCCATTGTTTACTCATATATTTCTAGGTCACGAGGATATTGTTCGGTTTTATATCTAAAAATAATAATTATTTAAAATCAATTTTCTTTCAATATTGATATCTACATAAAATAGAGTTGTCTAGTTTTCTTAATTATCGCCAGCCTAACATTCTTATAAAAATAATACTTTGTCACCTCCCCCCGTTGTGGGCCCCAAACTGTCAGGATGGGCTGCGGCCGAGGGTTGGGATGGCAACGTTATGTACGTGTGTGTGTTCGTAATGTATATACATCTTTGGTTTTTAGGGTTTTATTGCGCCATTTTGCACCACTACAAAATGTGATGTTGTTACGAAGTTACTAAAATGATATAAAAGACTTTACTTAGGAACTCGTGACCGAACGAAGTATAGTAAGGAATGCTTAACCAATGGCTTGACTGAACCTCTAGGGGATCCTACATGGACATGAACCCCAGTACTATGGACACGATGGTAGCCCTCCAACCTACGTACTCGATGACCCAGCATCTTAACCCGCGCAGCCGCAAAAACGGGCAGAGTGACCCCATAGAATCGTTGTTAAATTTGTCAGCCCTGTTAGCTAGGAGAATAGTACTATATATAGTGTACTTTGGCCTTATTACCAACAAGAATGGTGAATAGTTGTTTAGGGTTGTTTACTCACTCACTAAAACACGTTTTACAAGTTATGTCACTCGAAATTCACAACATTACAATGTTAAAATAAACAAACACCTCAATTATTTATATCATGGCAATTACAGTTATATTATTATAGTGCGAACACTTTAAAAAGTCGATTGAAATAGATCAAAATACGATTCTTTGATCGTGAAAAATGACACCTGGACACAGAAATAGAACCCAGTACCTTTGGTTTAGGGCACCAATGCTCTAGCACTGAGATATCCAGGAGTCGTTTCATGATCAGGGTCAAACTTCACTCAGATTTTAAGACAAAGTCTGTGATGGACGTGTGAAAATTATCAGATACTGGTGAGTAGGTTGTGGCTTTATGCTGCCGATATTACAAGTACTTTTTTTTATTATTAGTGAAATTATGTGTACCCATACATAGTTCCTATTAAATTGTAGTCAATCATCCTAATGTTAGTAGCGATCGCACAATATATTGTTTTAAATTTTCAGTGAGTTAAATAGATTAATTCCTTTATTTACTTAGTTTTTAAATTTAGCATTTTAAAACTTTAAATATTCCATGGTTTGAAATGTACCTTATTTTTTACATGATAACATTTTAATATAATATAGATTAAAAATAATTTCAATAGAGTTAATCTAAAAAATTTTCAATTGTAGTTAGATGTTAACTATGAACTTTTCCGTGGTTTGGATTTTTATATATTATCTATTTGAAATGAACTAATACTAAATTATGTAACTTAATTGGTTCAAAACTTTTAAAATATCCCAAACATTTTTTTTCATACACACTCTAATGCACTCACTTGTATCTGCGATATAATAAAACACATATAAATACGTGGTACATTATATATTAAAATCTAAATAATTTTACCTATTTTATATGAAAGTATGTGTGGTATGATTTAAATAACTATTTTAAAAAAAACTCTGACAAGACATCTTGTGAATGTGTAGAATGCCAGGCCGCCACCGTGGTTCGGATTCCACGTTAAACTGTAGGTCCTTCATTTCATACTCACAATCACCCTACCATTACACATTAGCGTAAATGCGTATAACCCTAACGGGTAGTAAAACGCGGTGCTAATAATAATAATAATAATAATAATAAAAACTAAGATTCGAGTTATTTTTAACAAAAATAACTAAAACATAAATTATAAAAGTAAACTAACAGCAAACATACTCTAGAATCCACTTTACTAATGTTAGCTCTTGAAATCGTAAGAAAATAAAAGGTGAGCGGAGGAAAATCCCATTAGCTACCGACGGAGCCACTCTTTAAATTCCCTGAAACACTGAAATGAAAGCGCAAACCTTGCTCTCTCTCTCTGCGAATAGCTCTCCCCTACACTGGAAATTGAGAATCTCGCTTACCAAGATTCGGCTTGAGCTAATAAGAGGAACTGTACCATCAAAGAAGAGAGAAGATAAATAAAATGATACGTTTTAAAATTAGATTATAACAATGTCATAAGAAATTTAGCCTCTCAAGAAAACTCTGTACAATAATGCAATGCTTCGAGCAAGTTATTTTCTGTCTCCATTTCCTCTGTCCTTGATGTTGAGTTACTTTACGTTGTGTGTTAGCTTAAGTAATAATATATACATGCTTGTTTTAAGTAACTGCTTCTTAAAATGGTTTATATATTTATTTGAGACAACTTTTGTTTTGATAAGGGAAATTTATATCAATTTATTGACTATTTTACTTGAGTGTATTTGATTATGAATCCCATTAAAAAAATCGTTTAGTTTTGAATGTTTTGTTACATTTAGTAAACGAATGAAGGTTTTTTTTATGTATTTTTAATTCATAATGGTGACCTGGTGGTCTAAGAATAAGGTGCCAGACTACTTTGCTGGGGTCCGGGGCTCAATCCTCGGCCCCAGCATATATTTTATCTGATGGCCAAACCCTTCCTTCACCTCTGACAAGACGTGTATTAATCACAACTTGTGAATGTGGGGAATACCAGGCCTCCACGGTGGTTCGGATCCCACGTTAACTGTAGGTCCTCCATTTCTTCTCACAATCATCCTACCATTACATATTAGCGTAAGTGCGTACAACCCGAACGGGTAGTAAGATGCGGTGATAATAATAATAATTATTATTATTTAACTCATCAATATTAAATTCAAGCTATTTAGTCAAGTTATAGAAAGAGCGCATTACAACAGTGAATGAGCGGTCTAGGCTGAGCGCAACGTATGATTAATTGACCACGTGCAAAAACAGGTTTAGGCAATAATAAACAAACTTTTAAAAAAGTATTAACTTGACTCGGGACGAAAACCTCAACCTCAACGGTTCAAATCGGTTCAGAAAATTCGGAAGAATTGTGGGGATGAGCTTCTGATTGTGGAGGTTTAATACTTTACCTTAAAGCACCTTTGAAAATTTAGCATAGCAAACATTTTATATAAATATGTTTTATTAAACTTTAAGATACCACTGGCAAATTGTAGGATTTAAGGTTTCTTGATTAAAACTAAAAATGTATCGTAACACTATTATTACTTTATATCTATTAGATACTAATACACTTGACTCTGTCATTCAAATATTTGTTTTAAATTATTTTTTCTTCTAAATAAATTAACTACGGATTACTAGATTACCTTCTCGAAGGGAAATATTCTAACACTTAAATATATTTTAAGAGAATAACCGACAATTCTGAAGCTTCAAACCCACTAAAAATTCCTCAATTATATCATAATTTTCTAGTGTGACCTTCTCATAAGATGACTTTACTTTTGTGAGGATGCAACATTTAAAATTAAATATCTCTGAAATTTAACTAACTTCCACCTATAAAAAATCATAGAACTTAAAATTTAAACTTTTTAATACTAAAGGGAAATAATAACTTTCTCCATTTTAGCATAAACCATATATTAAAATAGCAAATCAAATCGAAAATGATGCGAGATTTTTGGATGCCTGTAATACGTATCAGTACTTTATTAGGGACTTCTTAAAATACCTCATCAATGAGTGAATTATTTTTATTTAATACCTTCGTAATATCATACCCATTATACTACTATAAAGCCACATGCCTAACTCTCTCACTGATATTAATATTTACCCACTTCCAGATGAGCCAGGAACTTGTAATTTGGCAAACTTTTAGCTTCTAGCCTGTAACCGACCGGAAAATTCCTATAGTTAAAAAAAAAAAAAAAATTTTAACCTCCTAAAAAAATTCAAAATGTCAGAGCAACTTTAAAGTCGGTGTGGACCTTTCTTTGGAGGTCTCTTGTGGCTAAACGGTAATACCTATCAAAAAATAGTCCTGGAATTACATTAGTTTACATCCACTTGCAAAGAAAACTTACTGGGGCTTACGAGCGAGGCGAGTTTGGTCTATATAAAGCGAAATACTCCCAAGTCATACGTAAATATATATATATATATATATATATATATATATATATATAGTGCATGTTCGAACTGAAATATACGAANTATATATATATATAGTGCATGTTCGAACTGAAATATACGAAAGTCACTTTCCACTTGTGTGCGCATACTAATGCTATTCACCAGAAAATACAGAGATTGGCGTTACAGAACTTCCCCTCCCCCTCCCCTTTTTTTTCTCATCTCATTCAAATTAACATTTCTCCCTCTTCGTAGAGCTTCAGTCTTGAGAGACTAGGATGGACGCTCAGAGCTCTTCTTCCCCTCCCACCCTGCTTTCCACCCCCCGATGTCAAAATCAACATGAACCTTCAAACTTTTCTTGCGAACAGTAGAAAGAAGAGAACTTTTTTTTTTCCATAGCGAGAAAGAAAGAGTAGTAGAAATAATATAAAAAGAGGCGCTGGCTGAGTGACGAGTTCAAGTATAGAGAAGTGAGGAGGGAGGAAGTGGGGGAGGAGAGTCGACCAATTAACATGAGATACTTCTATTTCCCTCTACTTCCCCCTCCCCCTCTACCGTCCCATCCCAATGTCGATCACGTAAGTTGAAATTACAACGACCGTCTTTCGAGTTTGACAACTTCCTGATTTGTGCGAAGGAGATTTTCTATATCCAACCTTTCAGTATTAGTATGTTTAAAAAAAATGTTTTTTTTAGTTAGGTACAGTCATATATTTATTTTATTTATGTACAGTCACTCTGAAAATATCTTGTTATTAATTTTATTTCAAGATTAAAACACAAATTAGTATATTACTTCTAACTTTATATGAAGTATTTGTAGAATATAAGTTTTTTTTTAACTTAAATATGTGTACATAAATTTTATGATTAAAATTGAGATTTCTGTAAATGTTAACACGTACTGTAAGAAAAGATTTTACGTTTTTCTTTTTTTTAATAGTGTTGTTCCCAAAGTCCTGAGACTCCAGTGTCAAGACTTAAAGTTAGTGCAAATTAATCATGAGTTAATGTGACCATATTTGTTCTGTTCAGGATATAAACAAAGGAACAATATGTATATACAACAATTTTAATTTTAGAATGACCCAACATAATAAGTCTGGAAATATTTTCCACACGAACATGTTCTTTAAATTAAAACAAAGTACTGTATATATGTATATAATGATAAACAAAAGATACTCCTGTTAGATTCAGCGTACTCATTTTCCGAGTTGAACAAATGTTGGTTGCCCATTAGATTAGACTGCTCGCCTGCAGAGAAAAGTAATCGCTTTAATATTCAGATGCTACAGTCACTACCAGCTTTCTCCAACAACACGGATTCTTACAGTTAGCGTTTATCCAAATATTAGAATAGTTTGTTGTGTTTCCCCACTTAGAAGACCAATTAATCTAGTTAAGGTTCTCTAAAACAAGGTTTTGCGTCAAGATAAGATTCCTTTGATAATACACAGGAAATAAATGTGGTCAAGCAATTAAAAACATTTTGCCATCCAAAACATAACATTTTTTTAAATATAAAGGTATATTAAGGAGTGTATGCAAGGAACGCGAGAAACGGTCAGTGTTTTTTTAGCGTTTTTTAAGCAAAACCTTTTTTGTTCGAAATAAATCAAATACTGCTTCTATATAAACATAAAGTTAAATTTTCTTCACATGGCGATATCAACAATAATTATTGTTAAATATATGTCTAGACCAGAGCAGTATTTGATGAAAAACTTTTTAAATGAACAGAAAAAATTATCATTAAATTTTAGGATACTATTGACTTATATTTGTGACACGAGCCCAAGGACCTCCTTAGAATACCGTCCCATGTTTAGTCATTATCATTTTTTTCTGGCTGGACTATGACTCCCCCGACATCACGCGGTTTGCACAGGATCATGTAGTCATGTGAAAGTAAAACATTGATATTTATTCAGGCCAATTATATTATTTTTTTAAAAGGCCTCTGTTGTTGGTTCCGCCCTAACAGAGTTCGTTATCTCAGTGTTCTTTGGGGCGTGGAATATCAAAAGTTCAATTGAGGTAGAGATATAAAAGACCCGATCTGGGAACGGCGCGGTGGTCGTCGCCTTTTAGAGGGGTACTCATTGTTCGAGCGTGGTCCTTCCGTCCTGTCACCCTGCAACCTCACCAAGTTACCATATGTAAGTACCACACCATTAACTTTAATAAATTGTTACCATCATTATGTAGTTTCTTTTGTCTTGAATATACTGTAATACACATTGTTCCACTGACATCTTTTGACGCCCGCCTTGTCCCAACTCCCATCAGGATCGGATCCAACTAGTGTGGAACCCATGACATGCCTCGTGGATTAACCACGCTACCGTCTTCCGTACTAGTTGGACGCATACGCAAGGGTCGTATGACATATTCAACAATTTACTGTTGAGTTCACCATGTGAAGAAAATTAAACTCTATGCTGGTATGAAAGTAATATTTAATTTGTTTTGACAAAAAAAAGTTTTGAAAGGAAAACTGCAAAAACAATGGCCTTTTCTCGCGTTCTTGCATCCACTACCTTAACAAATAACTTTTACAGAGAATTGCTTGAAATATACCAAGAAAGCACGTAAGTTATAGAGCGCCTTCAACATTGTGATTCTACTTCTTGCATTACATAAATGTATGAAGTGCAGTATTGTATTTATCTCACGGCGATAGTATTTTTCTAAGAGTATTTTATTTCAACCCACAAAAACTGTCTATAGAATGAATTTGTTAGATTTATAAAGATAGAAAATGTATTAAAACTATTATAATATATTCATATATCAAGTCATATAAACGTCACTTTTGATAGTTTGTACATATTATTAAAAAATGAAACTAGCACTGCCGTAAAATATGATAATTTTAACCGTAAAAATGTTTTTTTCTCTCGTAAACTTTTCTTATTGCCTGAATCCATTTATGTGTAATGCGTAAAAACAGCATTAGTGTTCACACCGGTGTTAACCTTCAGAAAGTAAAATGGCAACAGTGATAAAACAATTAATTACTATACCATTATTCGCCCAAGAAAGGTACTGTTATTTGTATTAAGGGCAAACAAATTTTTCTTATGGGAATTACTGTCATCAAGTTTCAAAATCACCAAAAGAATCTTAAATTATCTCATATATGTTCTATTGTGACCCTGTTAAAGTGACGTTATTTGTTTGAGGTATAAATCTAAATCTCTAATAACACAGTTTAAAATACGATAATTGAATATATTATTTTTTATTCAATTATTTTAATTATAATGTGAGGTTTTTAACCCATTATCGAAATGTTTGTAAATTGTATTAACATTTTGGTTTGAACAATGTTTTTTATTCAATAACGTGGAGTTTCTAGACGTCTGATAAGCGTCTTAAACATTTAGTACGGTGCTTCCTTAAGGGCACAGGGCAACTTAAGCCTTATTTTTAAATGAGCTGAACTAAATGTATATGTCAGTATTAATTTTATGAGTATTTTGTATTTTATTCTAAAAGTAAAACATAAAATTTAAAAAATACAAACTATTTATAGTAAATGCAACACAATATGTTAAAGGTAAGATCAAAACGTTTTCAAGATATTATAAATAAATGTTTGATATTTTTTAAAATGCAGAAAGTTTCACATAAACATTGCCTTGTTCGAAGAGTAAGCATATATATCCAAGATTATCTGTTTGTCGACCGAAGCAAACTGAAGGCTCATTAGTTCGGAGTAGATTTGAACAGAGGGTAAACAAATCCTGGACTAATGGATAGTCCGAATTATACGGTTGAATAAGAAAGGTAGCATTTAGAGGCAAGACTAGGCCAGTGATCCGAATAGAAGAGAAGGTGTGCAGTAAGGATTTAGACAAATAATTCTTAGAAGAAATAAATGATTGGGTCCAAATGAGCTTGAACTTTAAACTGTTAAGAACGTCATTTTAAACACGTTATAAAAATATGAGTGAAGAATGACCCTGGGCACGACACGATTCCTGGATACCTCAATGGTCAGAGCATTGACGTACTAAGCCAAAGGTCCCGGGTTCGATTCCCGTGTCCAGGTGTCATTTTTCAATTTTCAGTAATGCTCTTTAAAAAGCTTAATTAATAGCTTTGGTTATTTAATTGTTAAGTACGAGCTAGACCTCAAACTATTTTTTTAAATATGAAGGGATTTGTTTTCGTGTGTAAGGGTAGTTTTTTAAAACACGAATAGAGCCCTGGAGGGGCTCTCCCCCAACAAGGACGATTCCAGAAAACCATCTTGTTCAATTCGACACGCCGACATGGACACGAAACTCACGAAACTAGGAGGAGCAAATCATTCCCTCGCCGTTCCGTGTCTTGAATTAAAACAACATTTTAATACTTACCGACGCGTTCCCCCGCGAGAGTGATGGCAGTCCTCCCTCAGAGTGACAGCCCGGTCACAGAGGGTATAAAACGGTGGTTGGGGGGGAGGGAGGGGTATAGACTACCCTCATACATAATTCATTATCACTTGCCGGTTCTACTCTAGATACAGCTACTGTTGTACATCAAAACTAACCCCGCTCTTCCTTCCTTATTAACATTTTACACCACAGAGAAGAGGCCGACACGGCTTGGGGTGAGCAGGTTATACTTTACTTGCTCATTTCTACCTCCCCCTCTCCCCTTCTTCCATCTCCCCTCCTTTTTTAGAGCTTCTCCATAGAAAGAATCATTTAATAATTACTGTAATAGAAGGAAGTGTATATATTAAAAAGATTAAATTAAATTATCTTATGGTGATGACAACATAATTTGGAGGAGGGGTGGGGGCATAAGGTCTAAAATAACTCTAAAAAAAAGTAGGAAAATGTTTTACTGAAATATCTGGGATTAGTTTTCTTGACAAGGAGGTTAATATAAATAATATATTTGGACTTTTTATAACTTCGAGGCTTTTGGGGAAGAGAAGTCTTGTATTTTAGTGTATACTTTTACTGGGGCAATAAATCACCGTTTGCAAGCGATACCAAGGACACCTATTGGAGATATTTAATTGGTCGCCAACAGCATCCTTTGAGATGGGGATGTAAGGAAAGAGAAAAAAAAAGAATAGTTCTTTTTACAGTTTGTATATCAAAGCATTTTATTGGCCAAAATAAATCAAATATTGCTTCAGTAAAAATGTAGGAAATTAATTTTCTTCACATGTTGACATCAACAGTCGTTGAATATCTGTCAAGGGTGTCCTAGAATTTTAAAAAGTTTCTCATCTAATGCCGCTTTGCTCATTACAGATATTCAACAACTGTTGATATCAACGTGTAAAAGGAATCACACTATTGTGTTTTTACTGGAGCAATATTTCATAGTTTTTGAACAAACAAAAAAAAAGTCTTACTATAAAAACTGCAAAGACACTGACCTTTTCTCGCGTCCCCTACATCTTCCACCCTAAACATATCCTCCCTCCCCTCACGCCTTGGGATTACTCCGCCAAGGAACAGTATAGATAAAGTATTTTAAACTGATAGTGTCAAGGCTAGGGATTGTAAGTAAGTATCTCAGGACAGGGTTGAATGGCGTTCATACGTTTGGTGACCACGAACTTTCGAGTTTCTTAAGGGCAGAAAGTTAGTTAGTGCCAAGGATACTTCTGTTTTTGTGCACCAAATCTCACCACACCCATCCTGGAAATCATCATGCTTATAATTAGATATGAACCGGGAAAGGAGAATTTATAGGAAACTATCAATCCCGCACGGCGTTGCCCCTACTGTGGTGAGATAATTATATAAGCCCCCCACCCTCCCCCNAAAATTCATCCAAGTTAATGAGCTAGATATGTGTCAAAAATAACATATAGGAAA
This sequence comes from Timema monikensis, assembly GCA_902151445.1. NCBI lineage: Eukaryota > Metazoa > Arthropoda > Insecta > Phasmatodea > Timematidae > Timema > Timema monikensis. Next base: position 419,016 of record CABFVZ010000403.1, read on the forward strand.
ACTAATTAAAACAATAGCTAACATAACATATTTTTAACCTAATCTAACATAATCTAGCCTGACCAACTTAAATCGAAGCGATCAGAGGAACTTGAAAGAAAACGGCTCAAGACCTACATAGAACAGGATAAAAGAATTGATATAATTTATTCCGGGACTTTGGCGAGACTAAGGACTGGAAAATATGTTTTAATGCATTAACTAAATCACTTGAATAAATTAGATTAGAATTTTGTACTTATGTATTACTAGCAATCCCTCTCGGCGCTGCCCGTGACCCACTGTGGTATAAGAATTATATAAGCACACACACACACACACAAATGGTTTAGAATTACGGTCGATTTCTTACACTTTTTTCCCTAGGAGGATGCGGCATATTTTTATCACAGTTATCTCTGAAACGTAATTCTAAACCAGATTAACAATATTTTCTTCAAAAATTTGATTAATATAGCATTATTAAAAAGCTGATTAAAAATTTAGAAATCCGGCTTTGAGGTGCATTCGAACCCCCTTCCGTTCAGCTATGTTAAAAATTTCAGGTCTCTGCGTGCCGTAGATTTTGCTGGGCATCGCACACAAACACAGACACAGACAAACACTTCCTGTTATTATAATAGATGTAAACGTATTTGCGTGGATGTAAGAGGGGAAACTATTTATGAAAAAATGCCTTATCGACACATTACAGCCTAGGGAAGTGGTCAGTGCACCTGGTTAAGAGCCTACGAGCCCTGGGTTTAATTCCCGGCTGGTCCCTTGTTTATTTTTCTCACAAAAGGAACCACCTCAACGGTCACCAGGGTTTGGTTAATTAGGCTTAAGTTAGGTTTAAGTATTTCCACTGGTTCCACACCCTCATCTCATCTCACCTCAGCGGGACATGGAAAGAGCCTCCACGGAAAGGATGTACGATTAGTACATTCGGGCGTTCCCTGAGCAATGGTGCATAATATTTCCACTACTGGGCTACGATTGGTGTAATCCACCCGCGTAATATTATTATATTACCATAGCGAAGTGGCTGGCATGGCTTGGAGTGACCATGTATTCGATATTCGAGCTCCTATGCACCAGCAGGAATGAGCATGTGACCACAGATTAGGATGATAACACCATTGGGTGCGCTATTTTTCCACCTTATGATTTATTTGGTTCCAATTTCGAAACAATCAAGTGGTAGTGAGGTGAGGGTGGTTCAACTAGTTCAGAGTCCTGCATCTGTATTATTATTATTATTATTACTATTACTGGCACCACGTCTTACTACCCGCTCGTGTAATGTGCAATGGTGGGGTGGTTGTGAGATGAAATGGAGTACCTACAGTTTAACGTGATATCCGAACCACGTAGTGATTAAGAATCGACTTGTGAGAGGTGAAGGAAGGGTTTGGTACTCAGATAAATCTGTGCCGGGACCGAGGATTGAACTACGGACCCCCAGCACAGAAGTCCGACACCTTACCCCTAGACCACCAGCCCACCAGAGTATTTTAATTGCAAGCTTTAGTACTAGCATTAGCTATCAGCGGCTTACTTACTCTCCAAGTCAAAGGAAGAGTTAGGAACATTGTACAATCTGTACCAGCATTCGTTTGTCGCAAGGACAATAAATCACATTGTCGAAATACCAAACTCGGTGTAGTTGGTTAGGAATAAGCTATAGTATTCCCGAGAAACGGTCTGAGGTGCTAATCAGCAGCTTAAATATGTCAGAATAATTAATTACTACCTAGAGGTTTCAAGATCTAGTTACTCAATTATTTTGCTAGTGGAGAGGTATTTTACGTATTTTAAAATTTGAGACTAATGATTTTCTTTTTATTCCACACAACATTGGGACAGCCTGTATAATAGCTAGAAAGGAAAAGGGGTGGGATACATAAATGCCTTCCCCGGCTCAGGAAATAGGAGCGTCGTTAATTAAACTTGGCAGGAATCCACGAATAGTAGTTTAACGTAAACGTTTCGGAAAATCGTCCGAAAACAGCACAAAGGAGACAACCCGATGAGAAAATTCTTGAATTCATTTCTTTGTTTTTGACAACGCAGTCAGATTTCAAAAAGCTTTTTTTATATAGAGTGAATATTTCAGCCTTACAAACCAAGCACTATGATAATAATCACTAATAAATATTTTATCTTCATTATATTATAATATATATTCCTATTGTGTGTGTCTTTCAACATCCTCAAGAAGCCTCTAAATGACTTAGAAAGGTAAAACTTTGACCATATTATAGTATAGACCAGTGTTGTTCAACCTGGGATATGCGTACCCATGGAGGCACGCGAAGATATCTTAGAGGGTAGATTTTTTTTAAATAAATACATAAATAGATTATATATATAAACTTTCAGAGGCATGTAAAATGAATTTTTCTATAGGTTTCTGCTTTAAGGGAGTAGAAAGAGGGGGGTCGGGACACCCCTCTGAAATTTTATGGAATCAACCTTCCATATATACTTACTTATCACTTATCAAAGCTTTTATTGGCTAAATCAGGACAGGCGTGGCTAAAGTTAAAGTAAAATGTTCTAAAGGACCCACTCCCCTATAAAAACCGTTTGGGTGATTCCCCTTTCAGGAAAAATACCCATTGTACCAGCTGTAAATAGAACCCGGGACCCCTAGATTCTTGGCTAGGTGCATTGACCTCTATGCCACGGTACCAGTTTCAATATCCCGTGGGACCAACTCATAAACAATTAAATATTTTAATGAGCTCGAAAGTAAGAACAATAACTGTACAGGAAATAAAGAATCAACATCCATATACAGTAGCCCCATGGCTTCCTTGGTGCTGACTGACAGCTCACAACTGACAGCTGACGGCTTTGAAAAGTTACCAGACCAAATTATGTATCCCTACGTCGAATAAGATTATCTGCAAAAACATGTGTTTAGCAGTTGTCACTTCTGACGGTCAAAATTTAGGTATATACCTAAATGTTGACTGTCAGAAGTCAGCTGTGAGCTGTCAGTCAGCACCAAAGAAGCCACGGGGCTACTGTATATATTACACAAGATAACGCAAAGGAAATTTTTTATTATTATTTTTAGTACCATGTACTACTAACTATTCAGGTTATTCGAATATGTACTAATTACGCCAATAAGTTAGGGTTGAGGAAGTTGAATTTAGAGGACGTGTACCAGCATTTGTGTGGAAGAAGAGTGGGAGACAATTTAAGGAAAACCACTCTCCATACACCCAACTGGTATATGAACCCCAATCTCCCTGTCATCGGCAGTCTAGTTTTATTGATAAAGTGACGCCTTAGACCACGTATCCACCGAAACAGGTATAGTACAAATAAAAAAAGTTATCAGCTCGGATTTCATCAGTTCAGATATCAGGACTTATTTACGTCAGCAAAATTAACTAGTGTTTCCCCTCACAATATAATTTTTTTTTAAATGAGTCCTTATTATAGACGCGATTAATTTCGGTCCTAGCTCGACGTCATTAGTATAATTAGGACCGACCTCATTAAAATATAAATATGATCCTACCGGAATTTAACATAAACACACCATTAAAAGACTTCAATTCGATCATTCCTCCACGCTAACAATCTATTCTAGCCTCTTGCTGTGGGAAAGCAGAATTAAACGACAACAATCGACATTTACCAAATATCGGTGGTCGCATAGTTATAACGCGTTACTCTTGCCCAAGAATTAACTGCTGGTGACGGGAAGGTTGAGGTTCAAATCCTGGTTTGGGTGTATCAAGTGTGTTATTTACTAAATGGTTTCGTTTCCTTACTCTCCCCTCAACGCAAATTTGAGTACATTTGCCATAAAATGATACCTTCTTCTTCATTACCCCACTAGTATGTATTTAAAGGTATCCTAAACAGGCAGCACAAAACCAAAATACACCCAATATCATTGCTAAGGGTCACTGCAGGTCTTATGGAGAAAAGCCTTATCTTCACTCTCTCTTAGTTAACTGTTGCCAAATCTCCTCGCTCTCAGTTATGTCTGAAAGTGGTGTGCTGGGGTAATAAGGAGCTACTGGCCAAATATCCTCGCTCTCAGTTATGTCTGAAAGTGGTGTGCTGGGGTAAGAAGGAGCTACTGGCCAAATCTCCTCGCTCTCAGTTATGTCTGAAGGTGGTGTGCTGGGGTAAGAAGGAGCTACTGGCCAAATATCCTCGCTCTCAGTTATGTCTGAA
>CABFVZ010000403.1:428744-455933 GCA_902151445.1 Timema monikensis
TGTTGCATAACATTGTTATTGATAGAGGCAGTGCAGAAGTGGATAGTTATGTTGCACAAAACTAAACACAGCTGCTTCGAGACTACCGGCAAAATGATGACTTGAGTAGATACAATAGAGCTACTGAAAAGGCAATTAAAATCAGAGATTCTTTTAAACACTACTTCAATACCTAATAAACTAAACATTGTTCAAACTTTCATAGGCTAACTACTAATAATGAAGCATAACTATTCAGTAGGTAATTATATTATTTTGTGATTTTTGTGATAGTTAAAACCATAATAATTAAGTTGAAATAAAGTTTTTTCGCCACTTTTCAAAACTATCATTACCTACTTGGAATATCCAATATGGTTCCTATCTCCGCCCACAGTTTCTTTATAATGTCTCTGTTGCTATGGTTATTAGAAGAGGCATCCCAGATGGCCCTTTTTGCTTCAATGCATGCTATTAGCATATCCATTTTCGTCGTAAACACAAACACAAATACATAAGGACAAAACCTCTTGAAAATACAAGGGAAATAAAATAACTCTCACGTCGATACAGCAAGCGTGCATGAAGAAACAAATTTATTTGATCCGCGATTGCACGTGCACAAGCTTGTACAAGCTTACGCATCCAGTTCGCACTCAGTGTGACCAGCTCAGGCGCGCCACCATTGGTTTAGATGGGTTTATTAGAATTCTGTTTCTTCGTGCAAGCTTGCGCACGCTCGCGCATACAGTTTACTTGCGCAAGCGTGCATCCAAAGTGACCGCAGCCTAACACAAATTGGCAAACATATATGTTTGGACAATTTATACAAGTTTATAAATGGTTTTGTGTATTTGTATATTTATATTGACTAATAATGTAAACACACCAATCGAAGAGGTGGCAACTTGTAATAAACTTATATTAGTCATCACAGCTTCATATAGTTATATAAAAAAAACACCTACAAATAGTGTAATTGGAAAAAAAAATACAATTTAATTAATTTGTGATTCAAATGTGTTTTTAAAATAGTTTTTTTGTACTCAAAAACACAGTTTGTGTTTTATCCCTTCAGCTCAGTACCCATCAGGGTTGTACGCACTTAATTATGGGGTAGGAATGAGTAAGTTATAATTTAGAGATAATGAACTCGCATTTTCGTGAAGGAGGGGTTGAAAACAATTTATTAATAAACATCTTCAGCACATACAACCAGGATTCCAGCCCCAACCTCCCTGTCACTGCTATTATATATTTTAATGAGCAAATCTAAATATAGATACTTTAAAATATGTTTTAATTTTGAAAATGCCTTGTCATGATATTCGAACCCATCAACTTTGACTTGATTTGCGAATGTTTTACCACTGAGAAATCCTGATTCGTTTAGTAATAATAATAATAATAATAATAATATTTAGCACCGCGTCTTACTACCCGTTCGTGTTATACGCTTTAAGTACTAATTACACTAATGGATTAGGAATTGGGAAGGTTGAATTAAAGGAAGTGAACCCGTATTTGCGTGGAGGGGGAGTGGAAAACCATTTAGGAAAAACCGCCCCCAGTTCACCCGACCGAGATTCGAATCTCGATCTCCCCGTCCTCAGCAGTCGAGCTCAACACGACACGCGCGTTAGCCAACTATGCCACCGAGGCGGGTGTTCGTCTAGTAACCAAGGTAGTTCTTTACTCATCATTTAAGCCAGTAAGTATATACAGTAGCTGGTGTGGGAATTCAAAGAACCTAGGTTTTCGTAAGAATATTTAGGTTTCAAGTAAATATGCTAAAATACATTATATGTAGAATTGAAGAAAGCATTTTTTAAAACACTCCCAAATTATTTTATCAGAGACTATACCAGTGAAGGTATGGACATTGGGAGTGGATTGGGCTATAACCCTCAACCCTCATTAAAATCTCATTAAATATACGTGACTCTGAACAGGCAATATACAACATGAACACATGCACGTAAGGTAGGGTAGTGTGGTGGGGTTAAACTAGCTCGTGACGTCATCAGCGAGGTTCAGAGGTAACGCAGATGGGGGTAATACTACCCCCCTAACCTGACCACACCTCCCCTCCCCCAACAGCTAATGACTGCTGCTTCATTCACACAGGGGGATTAAATAAACAAATAATATAAGGTAGAGAAAATGAATAATTTGATATATCCCCTATAACAGATATTTTTAAATAAAATTAAATTGTAATATTTTACTGGTATAAATATTGTTAATAAGCTAGGAGTTTTGGATATTTTTTAATACGCTTTAGTGCTTCAAACATATAAAAACTAAAATGGTTAATCAACGGTGTTTATTTAATGCCCGCATATAGTTTTTCGCGGCAGATTTTCTTACTTTTTCCGTTTAATTAGATTATAAATGTATTTTAAAAAGATTTTGAAAATTATCAACACACAAAGATTAAAATTATTCACATTAAGTTTAGCCTTTTCTGACAACTGAGAAGTTATTTAATACTTTGATATTCAACCGCTTCGCAAAAACTTTATGTGCTGTAACTTTTTGAAATTAAGTAATATTACATCATTTGTTAAATTTTCATAAATTATTCCCCATGGTAATAAATACGTTGAAGAATATCAAACTAATGTTTAGTTACTAGACTTTGTTTAAGGAACTACACAATAAAATAATATATTTAGAGTGAAACATTTTTGTTTGCACTTTTGTTTTCTAATGCCATGCATAAACGTTAGTTTGTATTTAGAATATTTTGATGAAAGAATTATTTTTTAAAAATCGGTCTCACATTAATATAAATAAAGTGTGAATATATCTTTTAATTATTTATTAAAATGCCGAGTAATATAACTCATATATCCTTTAAAAACCTAGGCGCAATCTAGTTTCTTTATTTAACTTTAAATAACATTATTGTTCCAAAAATATATTGAAACTAATCCTGAGGCATTGAAACGACTCCTTTACTGATTTTGCTTGGTCAAAAGAATAAAAAGAGGAAAGAAAATGTTCACACCTTTACACGGTCAGTCAAAAAAAAAGGGCAAGAAATTCGAGCGAACTAAGTTGGCTTTCTTCAATCCTTCCATTTGGAGACCGAAACTTTATCAGCCCTCGGGAAGCCTCTTAAATATTTGAGAAGCAGTTCCAACCCCAGGAGTATTTTTCCAAACAGGAACAAAGCGTCCATTTAAGATGGCTTTGAGTTAGTCTTCACCTCTTCTTTAAACCCTCACCCCATAGAATTTCCAAACTCAATTTCCAACCTTACCTCTCTCCTCAAAGCCAGGACTAAGAAAACACAAAACCATAGTTAAGAGACGACATTTTAAATATTTTTTTATTAGGGACATTTTAACTTTAGTTAGGTCCGGTCTTGTGACTACCGGATGAATATTGATATCGGGAGGTTAAAGTTATCTACCAGATAAAAGTTATCAGCCACTTTAATATTTTACGCGTCTTTTAAACTGAATTTATCTGCTGGATAACTATCTGTAGGATAAATATATTTGTATACAGAACACGCAAGGTCGGTAGTGTTTTTGCTGGTGCGCGAATGCGTATGAGCCCTGCTGATAGCTCTACAACCTAGCGAGTGGTGATAACGCTCATTTGTTAAATAATGGCGGCTAAACGAGTGTGAGTAAACAGATGGCGTCACGTGAGCGCAGAAGCTAAGATGTCTTACAAGTACTAATTTCGGTGTCTGTCAAAATTTGGGCAATAGTTGGGTACAACGTTTACAAAATTTCATTTAATGTACTCATATTTTGATAATTTGTTCTTATATAAATATAGCCCTACAAATATCTTCAGTTTATATAAAAGTGGATTAAATGATCTAACTTTATATAATTAGAGCCCGGGCCTGTGCTTATTAAACACCTGAATCAAGTTTTTAACCTAAAAACAGATTCTGATTGGCGAAACCTCATTAAAAACAACGCGTCACTATGGCAACGAGTATTTTAACTCACAGATAAAAGTTATCAGGTACTTAACCCTCCCGATAAAAATGTGATGGATAAATACATTTTATTTGACAGATAAATGCTATCTGGCAGTCATAAGACACACTTTTAACTTATCCACCAGATATAAATATTTATCTATCAGATTAATGTTTATCCAGGAGTCATAAGACCGGCTCTTAAGGGAGAGGCATTTACCTATCATATAAAGTAAGGGCGGATAAAATATATTGTACTACGAGACCGTTGAAATTTAAACCAATATCATTATGATCGTCATCATAATTCTTCATGACCTTAGTGGTCTGTTTTGACCTTCAGGCGAATATTATGTAAAAGACTATTTTAGCGGTACGCAAGTCTTTGTTTCCCAGTGCGTTGGTATTTTAATATTATTTTTGAAATAACGTTGGTCATCCCATTGTTGAGACTTTTGTAGCTATTTTGTTATACAATTTCGTAATTTGGATCAAATTGGTGTATCCTGAAGTTCTTATATTATTTCTTCATTCTTTTTAATAATACATAAATGTTAATCCGGCTGTTTTCCTTAAAAAAAACATATTTTTTACGTATTTAATGTGTGTTACGTTTTTTATGTTCTGAAAACCCATAGTATTGGATTGCCTAAAGAAATGTCCATCTCAAAATATTTTAAACTGTTATTCAATGTGTATTCTATCCTTTGGAGGTTGTCTTCAGTCAGATTATTTGATTATCGGCATATAAAAGTGTAAGAATCCATATATATATTTATATCAATGGATCAATCCTAGATCTTATCAAACTTGAGTAATTCAGTAAAATCTTAAAATAATATATTGGCACATAGATTTATAAATTCAACCACAGAAATGAGTGTAATATCTTGTCTAGGCGTAGATCACTAATGCACTCGTCTTAAACCATACGAGTTTGACTCCCAGCCGGTGACTTGATTTAGCGTCTGACAGGATTTAAGTGTCTCAATATATAGTCGGGAAGTCCTAATAAAGTGTTCCATCACCCTTTCGAGGCAACCTGATGAACCTATTATTATTGTTAGGTGATTTCTATAAGGCTGTTAGATGTTCAGCGAGTGATATAAGGCTGAGTGAATCGAAACACCTGTATTTGACACAGGATATAATATAGTCCTTAACACCAACTTTGCCCCGACCTTTAAATTCTGAAAAATAACACCCAAACAAGGATTGGATCCGTATTATCATCCAGATTTACTCACCCCTATCCAGGTGCGGTTTCTATTAATTAATAAACTCAATTCGACGTCATCTGAGAAGACGTACGTATCTTCAGCTTGCTTATCTTTACTAAACTATTTAAATGTCTGCATTAGTGTGTGTCATTATAAAGATTATTAAAAGACAGTCCTGCCAGATGATGAATCAGACACGTTGGTTTCTTACTAAAGCATAGATTCGAAACAAACACCATCACTTAACATCCCAGGCTTCACAAACATGCCTAGATAAATAATTCATGCCATCCTACGAAACGGCCAGCCGGTGGCATTTTTTTTTTAACATCCGTCATGTAACTTAACATATACTGTCCGAAAGTCCCCATGACCACTTTTAGGACCGTCGTTTTTAACAGGAAATTCCCCCCCTCCCCCCTCATTCTCAACGCAACCATTTTCCAACCCCTCGTAATCAGTTACCAGCACTGCTCGTGCAAGAAGGCGTTAATGAAATGTAAATATTTAAAATTGTAATCTGGACATTTTTACTTCCATATGCCCCAACTCATTTTATTTTTTTTGTAGGCCCATTTTTTTTAATATCCAACCTTAGAATGGTGTTCACTATGTGTTTGCCTCCTGTACACACATACACGTGTATATGCATGCAGAGCTCTATTAAAAAACAGTTTAAAAATATCCTCGCTAATCAGAGACAAAATCACGAATCATTGGGTACCATGCACTTAATAGGATATTGATCAAAATCAAAGGACACAAAGTAGTAGAAGGAGAAAAGTGTTTTTTTTAAGATGTCGCTAAGAGAGAAGAGTGTTTAATTAGGGATAGATTATAGTCTTACTAAGTTTTTTATACCTCAATGCATACTAGTCTAACCTAAAAGGTAGCAGTCTTACTCTATATTATAATCTATACCACAGCGTAATGATGTAAGGTAAACTTGCGTCTTCACAGAGTTAACGAAAAGTACACTCTACATGTCTAGGAACTTTAACAGTAAGTATCTAATGTATCAATAGTTGGGTTTTTTTGTGGGCTAAGAAGGATACATTATTTTGTAAATTTTACAAGTCTCTAAAGTACTTCTATGAAATATGTACCCATTAGATAGGCCTACACCAAAAAGAAAAAAATATTGAACTTTATTTTCGAGAAATTGTAAAAAAAAAAAAAACTAAATCTTTATACAATTTCCTAATGCGTGTGTGTGCGCGCGCGCGTGCGTAATTTCACGCAACCTCCACAAGCCCCTATCTGACCTTGAAGGCTGAAACTTTGTGCAAAATTATATAGACCAGGTGATGAACAAAGAGAGCTAGATTTGCAATTTTTTATTTTTATTTAATGTATATATAATTTTAGCACCACCTCTCCTACGCGTTAGGTTATACGCTTAATTTAGTTCACTCTCACATTTTTATCCCCTCTTATGTAACAAAAGCCCGAAATAATTGTTTTTTTTTACAAACAATGCCCGACCTTCAACGTGTCTATTGAGGTTTAGGTTTTATTAGGTTGGCTAATAGTATAGCCAATCGGTCGTCGATATGCCTAAAAACTAGTATGTGTGTGTGTGTCTTTAATAGTTGGGAGCGGCAATGATTCTTGAATATTTAATATAAGAGTTAAACAATTATTGTTTTACAACTCCAGAGAATAGCTAGTTCACGATAACTTTGACCTTTTCTATCAAATGAAAGTTATTACAAAGATTTGCGTCGCAACACGTCTCTAAAATATTTGTAGCCACTTTGACAAGTTCTGTTTCCTTCACTTTTGAATAAACATATTTGCGTGGAGATGAATAAATAGCCGTAGTAACATTTCAATAAAAAGTTACCGTGAACCAAATACGCAAGCAACCGACCATAAAAATAAATGTGAATAATATATATTGAAATGTGAGAGCTTATAAAGGTGTGTAGATCTATTTATCAGTCTAAGGAGTCCGAAAATATTAATAAAACCACCCGACACAACCTCTAACCAAAGACGCACAGTATGTTGTTATGTTCGCCCCCACAAGGCCTTGAACAACGTAGGTATGGTGCGGATTTATTTCATAACCGAAGGCCGAACTTTATTTCGCTACTTGAAGAAAAACATAAAAAACACACGCAAACTCACCCCTAGCGCCAGTTTTTATCGGTCCCTCCAGGGTTACGAGTGTAGTGATGGTTGGGTGGCAGTAACCATTGTAGCTACTACTTCCATTGGCTCTACTTCAGAAAGGGGTGAGGGGGGAGGGGGGGTGTTGTGACCAGTTACAGCTTGCACCCGCTCACAAAAACATGCAAGGACCGTGCCAAATTTCAGATTTACGATGGGAAGGAGTGGCGTATATTATAAACTTTGATTCAATACAAACATTTACCCGGTTCGGTGGCCTCGTGGTTTGAAGCGTTACTCTCACCCAGTAGAGACTAGACTGCCGATGACGGGGAGATCCTGAACGGTTAGTAAGACATAGTAAAAAATAAGTTATTTGAACAGTCAATTAATGTTTTAGTTTGTATTTGCAATTTAAGTATAAGAGTGAGGAAAAATAAATAAGAACAATAAGAAAAAGACACTAAAACTGTTTTTAAGAGGGCAATTCGTTACGACGTACAAGGCAAGAGCGTAAAACTGTTGTCACAAACTTGGAACAGATGATGAATGCAGTGAGTTTCTGGTGCGCTATCCTGTACGCAGAATAACTGTCTTTACCTGGAGCGACTGACCAGTGGTCTCACGACGTAAGAGTAGAGTGCACTTAGGGGACGGCCAGACTGGGCGAGTGAGCGACTAAAATATAAAATAGAACACATTGGTTGTAGTGAAAGGTGGCCAGACTGGAGCGAGCGACTAAAATATAAAATATAACACATTGGTTGTAACGAGAGGTGGCCAGACTGGAGCGAGCGACTAAAATATAAAATAGAACACATTGGTTGTAATGAGAGGTGGTCAGACTAGAGCGAGCGAACAACCCGGTACAGTCTAGTTTACAGGCGCTAGGCAATATTATTTTATGTTGGTTCATTGAGTGCTAGGGAAACTTTTCATTTTGACATTTTTATTGTTAACGATAGGTTTAGCACACTTGCTACTAACGGCCTAATTAAATTGGTAGGATCATAAACCACACACACATATATATATATATGTGTGTGTATGTGTGTAAAACTGATATGTTAAAATACTTCAATATTATAATCAAAGTAGGCCTTTACAAATAAGAATCACGATTAGCGTGGAGAGAGGATGAGAAAACAACAATAAATCACTTGTCAAAAACCACCCTCAGTTCACTGAGCCAATATTCGAACCTTTGCCTCCTTGTCAACAACTATCGAGAGCTATCTGCTAATCACACTCTCGCTCACGCGCTTGTCAATCTGGCCGGACCCTTACTCGAGATAGGCCGGGGGATCAGGACTTGAAACCCAGCTCTTGCATTTGGAGAAGATTCTTTAAGATAACTTGGTAATGGACAGAGATCTGACAAATGTGTACGCTTGTGAATCAAAATAAATTGAACAATTTTTTTTTCTGATTTTATTAACAGATTTTTTTTTATAAACTTGTCTGCAGTTTCCAACAGATGGAGGAAACTTAACAGATTGAAAAGTAGAGAAGAATATCAATACAGAACCGAAGCCATCTTACCATCACCGTCCCAGTTCGCCCGGGCTAATGCAACTCAATGTTTCGGAAATAACCGATATATCGATACAATTTGATCGATACATCAAGGCTTTCTGTATAGAGAGAGACAGTGTCAGATCACATGACCCGACGTATGAATAATATGTGAACGTAGATCAAATAGCTGCCAGATGCGGAATTTCCTATGAAAAGTGTGTATCGATACACGTTGGCTCTAGTATCAGTACAGACTAACAACAAATTAAAAATATTAGTCCTTGGAGAACAGGATGAGAAGAGTGAATGTTTAAGGGACTAAACCATCGCCTGGGGTAAACGTGAAAATCCGTGTTATTTTGGAAAATAAAGATAAAAAAATTAAATAAAAAGCTTTCGAAATCAAGCTGAAAGCGCTATCCTCTTAACTTACTACACTTGTAGGTGTGTGTGTGAGAGAGAGAGAGAGAAATATAAACTCTAAAACGGTGTCTCACAGAAATCCTCTTGCCTACTTGTACAGTCAAGAGGTACACCAACAACACTGTGTGGCTCTACAGGCACAGTAAGATATCTATGATATTCCCTAGATACGAGCTCTGTTGAGAGTGGTTAAGGACAAGGGATTCGAACCCAGGGCCCTTGGATTTGGACGTTAATGCTATCCAGTTTTAGTCCCGTGCTAAGGGTCACGTGATCCACTAATAGTTTAAGGATGAGTCTGTGAGGGACGTGTGTAAATAGGTAATGCAATATGAGCTAATTGATATCGGGAGTTATTAGATACCAAAACAATCATAGCACGCTAAGCCAAAGGTCCCGGATTCAATTCCTGTGTCCAGGTGTAGTTTTTAAACTTTATTAAATTGATTGAAATGTGGTCTTTTCCATGTAAACATTCCAATTATTATAATGATTTGCAACCTGTGTGATGAAATTCATTTATGTAGTTAGCTTATAACTTAATCCTACTTCCCCTCCTTCGGTGGTCACATGGTCTAAGGTATCACTCTCCTAATAGACTATACTGCCTATGACGGGGATATCGGGATTCAAATCCCGCTCAGATGTACATATGCGTAATAATCTTAATAGATAGTAAAACGCGATGTTAGAAAAATCCCACTCCTACAAAAAATGTATTTTTCGAGTTTGTATGATTTATTGTCAGTAGCAAAGGGTTGGTGAAAATGCCCAGAACACCTCTTACCCATCCAAATCCCCCTCACACCCCCCCCCCTACTCAAAAAATCCCACTAGCATCGGTTTGAGAGATTCTCTTTTTAAATTTTTTCGAATAAAATTTGGAATAAAAATAAAAAGCCATATCTAAACAAACTTAACGTGAAATATTAACATAAAGGTAATTCAAACAAACTTGATAAATACAAGACTAAAGTAAGCCTATTATTGTATTTGTGTATCAATACAAACTTCTTTTTTTTTAGCTTTATTAATACAACACAACAAAAACATAAAAGGTCATCAAAAACCATTTAAAATAGCTATCAACTTGACACGGTTTGGTCCCTTGAACTAACAGACGTAGAGATAACAGTATGTGTGTGTGTGTGTGTGTGTGTGTGTGTATATATATGTTAAAACTTTAGGTTAAGAGAAGCTTATGAAAAATAGTAATTATAATAATAATAGATGACTTGAAAGAAAGAAAATTCTGGGAGCTGGAGAAGGAGGCAGAGGACAGGGCGCATTGGCGGTCTTAAGATCACTGACGAAAGTAATGGATATGTCGTAAGACAAAACACCTAATAATAAATTAACTAAACTTAAGCCACAGGTGCATTTTGACATTGCTAAGTTTCTAAATATATATAAAGGTTCTAAATTAAGAAAAGTGCATGTGGTTTAACGCTCATAAATTGAAAGCATTAATTATTTTTGTTTTAATATATTTGAGGATTTAACGTGAATTTTTAAGCACAAAGCTTAAGACGATAAAGTAGCACAAAGCCAGTTATGAGAACTAACATTTTTGGATAGTATACAAATACTCTACTATTTAAGGTATCATCACCTAAGATTGAATTAGGATCTCATTAAGCCTTCAGCAGCCTTTTAATTAACAAACCATTCAGCTATGAAAATTGACAAACCCTTTTCTTTGGGGTTACTTTAAAAAGAAAGGTACTCACCAAAATACGAATAAAAGACCATACTCGTAACACTTACCTAGAAATAAGAGAAAAACAAAATTAATTTAATTAGTACATATATTAATTTCAAAAATAGCATTGAACTTTTATTATTATTATTATTTTTATTATTATATTATTTTTATTATTATAATATTATTATTATTATTATTATTATTATTATTATTATTATTATTACTAGCAGCACCGCCTCTTACTACCCGTTCTGGTTATACGCACTTGCACTAATATGTAATGGTAGGGTGATTATGAGATGAAATGGAGGACCTACAGTTTAACGCGGAATCCGAACCACGGTGAAGGCCTGGTATTCCCCACATTCACAAGTTGTGATCTATTATATAAAAAATAGATGCAGTTTATGTATGTTTTTTCCCTTCCACAGGTTTTTTTCATACTTCCCGGTGAGGTAGAATGTTTACATTCGACATGGAGTTTTCTGGTAATCTGGGAATGATAAAAATCCTAAACCTGAAAAATTCAAAAAAAGGACTGAATGTGTGAACACAAAAAGTTCCCAAGCTTAACTTATGGGCTAAAAAAATCAAATTTGTCTCATTGGGATGAAATTCGAATGAGAGAGATCTGTAATACTGTTCCACACAACCCTAATGTAATTTTTTTTATTCCAGTCTAATGACTTTAAATCAATACCTAAAAGGTATACAAAAATTCAAAAATTGTTAGTTTCCATTTAATTTAAAAAAAATCTATATCTGAGGGTTTTCAAAGCCGGTATACAAGATTCCATCATTTGTTTTTCGAAATTATATTCAAATTACCCCCAAGTGGTACCCAAATGGTAGATGGGGGAGGTATATAATTAGAAAAAAACCTTTGGTAAAGATAGAAATGTAGAGAAAACAATCCAAATAACAAAACTAGGTAGTGAAATGGGGAATGAGAAGAAATTTCCCAAATTAAAGAAAAAAAAACCTTTTAGTATGAAATAAAATAAAAATTTCGCAAATATCTAGCATAATATTAAAAGTTTTTTAATTTAAAATTAAAATTTGAGTTGAAGGAGAGTTAAGAATGTAAAACCTTACATAAGAAATATTTTTTAAGTGTGGTAGATAATTTAAATATTTGCAGGTCGTTAGGATGACCGCCCCAAATAATTAAAAAAAAATTAATAATTTTAAAATTGATTCCACAAAAACTTTATAAGCCAATAGAAGAAAAAGGAAAATGTTCGGTGTGGAATAAAATTGAAATTTGGCATGTAAGTAAAATGACCGAATGTTGTCTGACTAAACGAAATCTAAAAATTTAAAAATAGGAGATGGAATAGCTCGAAATTGATACAGATAACGAAGAACATTTCTGGTGTGGTTGGAAATGGAAATTAGGGAGACAGGTAAGAGAAACAGCTAAATCTTAAAATTTCAACATGGGAATATTGGAACCGTTAAGGGTTGGGGGAGGGCAGTAGCTTGATATTTCTCCAAAACTGTTAGAAAATCTACGGAGGCCTACAAATAATACATTGCGATGAATAGAAAAAGGACGTAACTGTCTTGACCGAGATGGTGGACTTAAAAGAGAGGGTAGTGGTGTGGGGGAAGATGTATCTATAACGAGTTGTCATGGTAACAGTCATCTCCACAGGAATGAAAGATGTTTGGAGCAGTGAAGCAAAAAGGGAAGACGCGCGCGTGGTGTTTCTGGTTCGGTGATATTCCTCTATGGCGTCCAAGCATTTCAACCAGGAGAGCAGCAAGACCAGAGGAATAATTTCTACTACGCTATATAATAAGTTGTATCTGCCATTCTGCTATATTTTAATTTTATTTGAGATATTTAAAGTGTACTTTCTGAACCAACCGATTATGTCAGCTCACAATAAGTTATTAGAGCTAAAGCTAAAGGGGTTATATTACAAATTTTGCCAAAAAAGCCATTTTCACTTACCTTCTAGGGTTCTTTTACATACCACAACCCGCCTCGGTGGCGTAGTTGACTAACGTGCTTGTCGTGTTGAGCTCGACTGCTGAGGACGGGGAGATCGAGGTTCGAATCTCAGTCGGGTGAACTGGGGGTGGTTTTTCCTAAATGGTTTTCCACTCTCCCTCCACGCAAATGCGGGTTCACCTCCTCTAATTCAACCTTCCCAATTCCTAATCCATTAGCGTAATTAGTACTTAAGGCATATAACCCGAACGGGTAGTAAGACGTGGTGCTAAATATTATTATTATTATTACATACCACAATCGAAGACTTTACTTCCTCTCCGAAGGGAGTTATGCTACTCATTTTCATCGCTCCCACGAACCCACGAACACCGAGTACTTAACCCCAGGATCAAAGAGGTTGACCATTCTGATATAGATACCTTAAAGAGTGCCTTATTATTACCGTGTACACTAATAGGATTTAACTTCAGGCAGCTTTTAATTCACTATACAGTCCAATTTTCACTTTAAGAATATTATCAGACAACAAATAAAATCATATTTACTTTAACGAAGTTAAACATTATGTCATTTGAAATTCAGCTACCAGTGCCTATAAAATAAATCAATGCCTATAAAATAAATCTATTTTGGCCACACAAAAAAAAAGGTTTTTGTATTACTATAATTATTAGCCTCGTGACTTACTACCCGTTCGGTTTATACGCACTCACGCTAATTTGTAATATCAGGGTGATTGTGAGATAAAATTGAGGACCTACAGTTGAACGTTGGATCCGAACCACGATGTAGGCCTGGCATTCCACACACTAACAAGTTGTGATTAATACACGTCTTGTCAGAGGTGAAGGAAGAATTGAACCCCGGACCTCCAACACAGAAGACCGACACCTTACCCCTAGACCGCCAGGTCACTTAAAATGAACAAAAATTATATTATATTATGTTTGTTTATATTCTGGGGAATAGAGGGAGGAAAGGGACGGGGGCACAATATTTTCACAAGTATATAGTAGGCCTTCTGATATCTGTGGTCTTCGGGTAGAGTGCTCGCCTTAGGACACAATGTACTTGGGTTCAAACCTACTTGGGATTGACGGATTTTTCTGGAGCGATAACATTATTATTATTATTAATACTTAGCACTAGGTCTTACTACAGGCTCGGGCTATACGCTTAAGGTCTAATTACGCTAATGAATTATAAATGGGCAAGTTTGAAAGTATAGGAAATGAACCCATATTTGCGTAGATGGAGTGTGGAAAACCATTTAGGAAAAACCACCTCCAGTTCACCCGACCGAAATTCGAACCTCGATCTCCCCGTCCTCGGCAGTCTAGATCAACATGACTAGCGCGTTAGCCAACTACGCCAACGAGGCGGATTTTAGCTTTCTTGATAAATCGTTTTATACAAAACTACTTTTATTAGAACGTTTAATACAAAGATTATTGGTGGGTTAATCGAAGGGTAGTGACTTAACACCTGAGTTAGGGATGATAAAGAGTAGTTTAGATGAAAAGTAACAGCACTAATGTGAAAAAAATATGAGAAAACTATTACACTATCACATGTAAAACCTTTACTCGCAACAATATTCACAGCCGGGATTCGAACCACGATCTAGACGACAAAAAAAGTTCAATACAAGCCTAACGTATAAAATTCTGAGCCACAGGTGAAGACAAATATTATCCATAGTTGAAAACAAGAATAAGAACCAGTGTGACAATACGGTATTATTGCATTGAGCTAAATGTTTAAGGTTTTCAATATCTAGGAATATATTTTCCAATATAGGTATGTACAAAATATAGCTGTACACATTATCTTGTACTCATCACAAGAGCGTGTTAGATTAATCAATTATCGTAGATTACGGTGACCAGGTCATGAAGCGCGAATGGGAGAATCTAGAACCGTATTCAGGTTACCGACTGATAAACTCAATGGGAAGAGACCATTGGGAAGATCATGACACAGATGGGAGGATAGCATTATAATGGACCTGAAAGAGGTAAGATGTAATGAGGTGGACTGGATAGAACTAGCTCAAGATAGAGGTAAGGTGTAATGAGGTGGACTGGATAGAACTAGCTCAAGATAGAGGTAAGGTGTAATGAGGTGGACGGATAGAACTAGCTCAAGATAGAGGTAAGGTGTAATGAGGTGGACTGGATAGAACTAGCTCAAGATAGAGGTAAGGTGTAATGAGGTGGACGGATAGAACTAGCTCAAGATAGAGGTAAGGTGTAATGAGGTGGACTGGATAGAACTAGCTCAAGATAGAGGTAAGGTGTAATGAGGTGGACTGGATAGAACTAGCTCCAGATAGGGATAGGGTGTAATGAGATATATTGGATAGAGCTAGCTGAAGGTAAAGATAGTTTGTAATGATATACTGTATAGAACTAGCTCAAGGGATAGAACTAGCTCTAGATAGGGAGAGGATGTAATGAGGTGGACTGTATAGAACTAGCTCATAGATACGAACAGACGGAATACTTTTGTAAGTGCAGTAATGAACTTTCGAGTTCATAATATCATAGATTAGAGTAAGGTCCATACAGTATGTGTGTAATTATGTGTATGTGAAAGAACTAAAGATCCCTTAAAGCGTTAACATTATATGTGTAAATATATATAACTTATTTGAAATAAACTAAAGCTCCCTTAAAGCTTTTACTGTGATGGTTAAATTTTATGAAAAAGTAAAAAAAAAAAAAATTGTAAAAAGGCAGGATTTCTGTTGATTAAAGCTAGGTGTAAGAAAAGAAAATATTTCAAACGATTTTTTTACTTGACATAATTTAATGAGTATATTAATTTCAGAAGGAAAAATAAATGAGTCAACGTCGGAAGAAAAGGATGAAATGTAAAATGTTTCATTGCCACTTCCATTAGAATATGACTTTGCATTTGGTAAATTAAAACTTCATGGCAGGGACAGGCGGAAAAAAGAGAGAAATACAATCTTTTAAAAATAGATTTTTATTTACAGACAAAACTGAAGTTTCCTAACATGTAATTATTTATATATTTGGGTACTCAAGCTGCACCAAATTCATCACCGGTATTGTCAAAAAACAAAATATTCTCAAAATAAATTGAAAAGAGAAAGACTAATTTTATATCTAAAGTTCTTATAAATTACTTTTTTGGTTTTTATTTTATCTTTTATAAGGGTGACCTGGTGGTCTAGGGGTAAGGTGTCAGACTTCTGTGCTGGCGGCCGGGGTTCAATCCTCAGTCCCGGCACAGATTTATCTGATTACCAAACCCTTCCTACACCTCTGACAAGACATCTTGTGAATGTGTGGAATGGCAGGCCGCCACCGTGGTTCGGATTCCACGTTAATCTGTAGGTCCTTCATTTCATCTCACAATCACCCTACCATTACACATTAGCGTAAGTGCGTATAACCCGAACGGGTAGTAAGACGCGGTGCTAGTAATAATAATAATAATAATTTATCTTTTATAACCCTACTAAATTTTGAAAGTTGGATATTCTACTAATCTATAAGGTAGGGGGCCCAAATTTCGTCCCCTAGTCATTTTTTCGTACTTGGAGACCGTATTAACTGACGTAAGAGCTCCAAAATTTTATATTACCTTCGTTAACTATCCTTTCATCTGGAAACCAAGCCATATTACCTGTATTCTCAAAAGTTTGTGTAAAAATATAAAAAAAGGCCTACTTTTGGCAAAACAAAAAAAAGTGTTCTTAATTTCATCCCTAAAAATTATTCCGAAAAAATGTGGTAGGCCTAGTTATGATGTTTGGATTTTTTTTATGTTAAACTTTATTAATTTTATTTACAAAAAGTCATTACAAATGTGCACATAATTAGTCAATACAGTGAGTTAGTAAAAAAATTGGCTTCAAGAGAATTAAAAACTGAAATTTAGCAAACAAAAAGAACATTAAGTTTATTTGAAAAAAAAATGCCTTACTATTTTTTAAGATGAGAGTTTAGCCTTCCAAGCAAGTATAACAAATAAATTTTCCACGGTTTTTGGCGCTTAAGCATGTTTTATGAAATCATGTAAAATATTTTATGCAGTGGAAATTCATTGAGTAATTTCATAGGATTTAATCAACAGCCCAGCTAACTGGATATTGCTATCTATGTGACCAAGATAGTTACGCAACTAAATCTCAATTGCTTGAGCATAAAAAATTCTTGAAAGGAAAAATAAATACTATATAAAATGGTTGCATTTTCGCTGTTGAACCGTACCAACCGTCAACCGTAATCCATCCAGACTTATGAACTGCTTCGATACTACCTTGCAATGCGCCGTAAGTCTTTTAATGGGAGACCATAACAATTATTCTCCATTTCAACAGGAACATGAAGGGGGGAAAGATTAGTAGCAACCCTCAAACAAACATGGCGACTTCTAAATTTTCAACGAGTGAACCTTTTGGCACACAACTCACATGTACCTAGGCCAATGACATGTAGAAAATATTAAAATAACGCCCACACCAGACGTAAAGGACTACTAATAATGGCATTGCAAGAACTCACCTTACCAGGAAAACGAAAAATATTCGTAAAATCAGAACTGAAGCTTATTGGATCACTAAACTTTTACAAGTGGCTCTGATTGCTCACCCCTGCATACACATGTTGGTACCGATAGTGTTCCTAGCGGCAGGATTGAGAAACAGAAGAGGACTAAATTAGGCGCGGGGACGAAATTTGGACCCCCTACCTTATGTCTAAGTAAAAGGGGTTTCAAATAAAATGATTATTATTATTATTATATAAAAAATCTGTCGCCGTTTAATGTAGATTTTTGTTGTTTCTAGCAAACAGTAAATAAGGAAGATAATTAATTTAAACGTAATGTCCCACCCGGGTTTCAAAAACGAACACCCAAATGACGCCAAGCGGAAGACCCCTCCAAGCTATCATCCACAGTGTTGTCAACCTCTTAAATTTCTCGTATAGAAAAAGTTTTATAATCGTGAACATTTTCTACCCAAAGATCATGTGCCTCCCAACTCAAAAAAGTAGCTCTTCCGATTTTTTATATTTCTTTCTGTCCGTCTATACCTGAGGGGAAAGTCGAAACGGTTTGGTAAAAATCGTTCACTTAATATTTAAATGGTATATGGTCACATTTTGAGGTTTTTAGTTTTAGTACTAGGGTTAGTGATGATTTACTGGTAAAAGTTTTATTGAAAATTTTGTTTCAAATTAAAACTAGCTATAAGAGAAATTATTTATAATTGTGTCATATAGTTAATCTATCGTTATACTTGATCATTTGATTATTATATTGGGCCCAACAATGATTAAATGAAATAATTTAGCTTTGGAAGCCATTACTTTTATCTAAACCTAGGTATATATTGAAAAAAACCACCTAGATACGTGATTCGAACCCGGAATATTTTACTTAGAGCCAATGCTCTTACAAAAGACCCATATAGTTTTCTCCTGTGACCAGGATCATAATTTTATGACACAGAGTTAATGACTACCGAGATCAAAGATACCATTTTAAAATATCGTTTCATAGCTCAAATAAAAATATTTATTTCAATATAGTGCCGACTCGCACCGCTGGGCAAGCAGACTAAATGTCAAGCTCATCTAGTCTGGTTAGTCTGTGATGGGTAAGGGGATCTCGTCTTGATCAAGTGAACCGAAGATAATTTTTTTAAATGACTTCCCACGTTCCATCCACGCTTGTGAGGGTACATTTTCTTTCAATATTAACCTCCCCAACCTTACCCTATTAAATTAATTAAATTTGTACATCCCGGATGGGTAGTAAGAAAATGTGTAGAAAGGGATATAAATATCCATATGGTATTTAGTAATTTCACCTTTTAGGCCAAGATGACACTATTTGAGGTGTGAGGGGGGAAAAGGGTTGGTTCTTGTATCCTTCTTGCAGTAATGACAAGAACTCCCACCTAGATAACCAACCAGCCTCACGTTTCCAGACCTCATCAACCAATGGCAGACAAGTAAGTAACATTATGTGGGTGTATTATCGGAGGTTCTATTTGGCTCCATCTAAAGGACTAGGAACTTTGATCCCCTGAGAGATCCCCCGAGGCAACCATGATTACACGGTACAGTCACCAACATTAAACTTGAGAACGCATTCAGATGTACAGCCTCTAGCATTTAAACATTGGACAATTTTGTTAGTACAGTTGTTCACATTAAACGTGAGTATCTTAGATGGTCAAATAACCTCAATGTCAAATAACATAACTAATTGAATAATAATAACATGTTAAGAAAGATAATATATTTAGAATTTACAAAAGTTCATCAATTACTTTTGACACATTCACATGAGTTATCTGCACTTGTCGATTTTGATATAATATTAATGAACCTAATAACTTATAGGGTCTGCCAATATTTTCTATTTTTAAAAAAATCCCCTTTATTCCTAAGCGAAATTCTCATTTTTTTCAGACCCTTTAGAGAAAGTAAGCGGATAAAGTTTAATTTTCTTATAATATTGTCTCGTGATAGGTCTTATTATTGTAGTTTTTAACAGGATTATTTGACCATATTGGGGAAACAAGTGGTCGCTATAACCCAATGTTTCAAGAGGTGAAAACATTTGTTTGAATCAGAGAACTTAGTTCACTTTTTATTCATTTTAAAGGCAAGACTATTTAAAACTTGCAGTAAAAATTCCTGAGATTTCCCTTGACATAAAAACACTATACTGTTTTTAAGGTGCATGGCATCCCTGCAACAAAATAATATATAGTTACATGTACTTGTTCAATGTTGGCATCCTTGCTAGAGTTGTTATATTTTTTTACTACTATAATACAAACCATGGCAACATTTAGCCGCATGCAGGTATAAAAACATTTAAAATATATACATGTATTTATCATTTATTGTACCTCCCATGATCAAGGTACTATATGAACCTACTATATATAAAAGAAAATATGGTTCGATTAGAGGCAGTACCCGAAATTATTTTGGATTTGTGCACGATATTAAAATTACTATCGTTTAAGGACGAGATGCCTACTGCACTAAAGAAATTATGTCAAGCACCGCCATTGATGGACCATCAAGTTGTATATTAGCGTGGTGGATGTATTTTGTTTTCCATATAATGCAACTGAAATATGTGATTATGTTGGTGCCATTGTTCCAGCAACGAGTGTGCACAATAATGATAACACATTCAAATTTATCGGAACACGTTCGTTAGTAAGTAAACAATATTACCCTAACAAAATATAGCCACCAAATGTAATCGTCACAGTTTTATCATAGGACATATTGATTTATTTGTTTACAGCTTAAATATTATTATGTGTGTATGTGTGTGTGGTCCACATATAACTTATTGAATCTTTATTTAAATATTAGTGAAAGTTACTAAATATTGGTGACCTGGTGG
Organism: Timema monikensis; assembly: GCA_902151445.1. Taxonomy (NCBI): domain Eukaryota; kingdom Metazoa; phylum Arthropoda; class Insecta; order Phasmatodea; family Timematidae; genus Timema; species Timema monikensis. Next base: position 449,030 of record CABFVZ010000403.1, read on the forward strand.
TCTAGGGGTAAGGTGTCAGACTTCTGTGCTGGCGGCCGGGGTTCAATCCTCGGTCCCGGCAAAGATTTATCTGATTACCAAACCCTTCCTTCACCTCTGACAGGACATCTTGTGAATGTGGGGAATGCCAGGCCTCCACCGTGGTTCGGATTCCACGTTAAACTGTAGGTCCTTCATTTCATATCACAATCACCCTACCATTACACATTAGTGTAAGTGCGTATAACCCGAACGGGTAGTAAGACGCGGTGCTAATAATAAATGGGCGTTTATATTGATGTGAGCTCTATTGAAATGAAAAATATTTTAGCCTTCAGTTAACTGTTAGGTCACAGCTTGAAGCCCTAAACAAAAGTTTTTTTTATTGTACTTAATTCAGTAAGTTAATATAAATTACGGAAAATCTCGTGAAATGGCTAGCACAGAGGCTACGACGATTATTCACAGGTTAAATATGTCTGTCCGTGCTTTGGGAGTATTTAATGTTAACACAAAAATAAAATTACATTGAGAAATAGAGTATTTGTGTATGAATAAAAACTTTAGTAAAATGTCTGTGTAAGCTCACCAGCTAAATAAAATTAGTAGAAAAATAGTAATTAAATTCGCTTTTCCGAAAACTTTTTTTTAAATTTCTTAGCACCACGTCTCACTACCCGCTCACGTTATATACTTATGTACAAATTATGCTAATTGTTTTAGAGATTATGAATGTTATATTGAGATGAAGTGTACCAGCATTTGCGTGGAGAGAGGGTGGAAAACTATTTTGTAAAACCGCCCTAGGTACACCCGACCTAGATTCGAACCTTGATCTCCCCGTCATCAGCAGTCTAGTTTACTGTAATAGCAGCGCCTTAAACCATGTGGCCACTGAATCAGGTTAGATTGAAGATTTCTGGTTGTTAAGACGGTAATCTGTTTCTAAATACGGTCATAATAATTTATTGAATATATAGAATATGATGTTTGTTTTAAGAAACTAAGTTATGGAACGATTAATACTTTGTTTTAATTCGTTATATAATATTATCGTCAAACATAGAACAAAATATCTCTTTTGCACGCGTACTTCCTTAGCGTCACTACAGAAATGAAGAAACGTTTTGAAAATTTCTAAACTTTCTATTAAATAAACACAAGACGAGAGGGAAAGGTATGATGGTTTTATAGATGTCAACCTCGTTGGAGTGAAAGTGGAAATGGTGGGGGGAGGGGGGGGTGTAAAGTTCACCCGAGACATTATGACAAGTTTAGTAAAGTAACACGACGCAAAGTCAAGATGAAGACGCAGTTAAGATAGAGCAGTAATGTGACGGATGCTAGACAGAGACCAGAAAAACACAGCGCATTCTATGAATACCCGCTGTGAACTAAAGTAGGACAGACAACGAGGAATGAAACTAACAGAAACAGGCAGCATGATTTATCTTGAAGCCTCAGACACATCAAATGGGTTTGAAATGTGTTTTTTTTTTTTGTAGCTTCGACAGAAAGTTGAGTTGTATTTGAGAGTGAAGAGACGTTTTGATAGCAGGTTTTGGTTTGGTTGAAGTTCTTCCAGGTTGAGTTGTGTGTAATTCATGAAAATGGTTGTGTTTCAAACTAATTCATAAGACTTGATAAATATAGGAGAGAAAAATCCAAATGGTCGATATAACTATACCCTGATTTTTGTTGGAGGAACAGAAGAGAAAATTCAAATATATATTTTTTGCAGTCAACAATGGTAACATTTTACTTTATTGTGTGGTATGTCGACATGAGACGATGAGTAGTTTCTATCTGAAATTTAAGGCAACATGATAGAAATCACACTGCTAATTAGGTGGACGCAACTCATACCGCTCTCTCAAGTGAGTGGGCCGCAATTAGTTCGCGTATTTCAAAAAGCCGGGCCGCAATTAGTTCGTGTATTTCAAAAAGCCTGGCCAAAATTAGTTCATGTATTTCAAAATGTCGGGCCGCAATTAGTTCGTGTATTTCAAAAAGCCAGTCCACAATTCGTACATAATTTCAAGATTAGTCCACAACTCACCTGCACAGGTTAAATTCCCGTAGTACGACAAATTCAATTACATCGATAACCCATTTCTAAATTAATTATCAGCTTAAAGGAGCCATTACTAGTGCCTAAATATGAACCTTCTATTACTACCAAACCGACTGTGGATAATGAAATTAAAACCAATCAAAGAGCATCTCAAATGTGTGAAAAATATTAACATTAGAGAGAATAATTTCTGCAATGCATTTCGTGGAACGTGTTTGGAACAGAGCGAAAATGTGTGTTCATGCCGTTAGATACTAAACACACCAAAAATAGTGTTTAAAGTTGGCCCGTTACTTACCGTTAGATATGATACCGAATAAATCTGTGAAGGGGGTTGAAGAGAGGGCAAAGGTCACAAATTAAATTACTCTCTACCTTCTTCATATGTGACGTCAGTTGAATGTCAAATTGTTCCTGGATCAGATGGAACCAGAGAAGAGAAAAGGAGATGGAACGATACTGGTGTGAAAATAATGACCCATTTCCCCTTCCATACTTTTAAAACATCTGAAGTTACAACATGGCATTACATTGAATTACATATCTCAGTTTGGAGACACGGACTATTTGAGAGGACCGTAACTCCACGAGAATTTGAAAGGGTTCAGCTCCATTAGCAAAATTAACAATTATGTATCCATCCGTGATAGCTATTATGTCCAATTTATTGGTTCAAAAAAAGAGTCATATTTCATTATAAGAATGTAATAGAAGTGAAGTTTGTTAAAATCAGAGTAACTAATATACTAAACAATGCTCTTCAATGTCGACTTCAGTTGTCTTAGGGTAAGGAGAATCAAATAGCCAAAGCTAATTATTTATGCATTTTAGTGAGGATTACTCCATGTAAATATTATATTCTGAAAATTGAAAAATGACACCTGGACACGGGAATCTAACCCGAGATCTCTGGCTTAGTACGAGCTGGTCAGAGCAGTGGCGTACTAAGCCAAAGGTCGCGGGTTAGATTCCCGTGTCCAGGTGTCATTTTTCAATTTTCAGAATATGATATTTAGGGTAAAGTGCTCGCCTCCGGATCCGGTGTTCGTGGCTTCAAGCCCAGCTGGGGTCGATGGATTTTTCTTGAGCGATAAAAATCCATATATAAACTTCCTTTGGAGGGAAAGTAAAAACCGTTGGTCCTATATATAGTGTGAGATATAAAAGAACCCTGGAAGTTATGTGGAAATACCTTTCCCGGAAAAATTGGTAAGCTCTTTCGCTCTCGCTCAAAGAAATTCTCGTGTGCTGATATAATCAGTTGGTTCAGAAATTGTACATTAAATACCTCAGATAACTCTTTTCGGGGGAAAGAATGGTTTTTTTTAAGTAATGACACTTATTAAAAGGGTCGATGGAAGGGGATAATAAATATAACGTGTTTAGTTTAATAGGGATATGCTAATTTTATTCTTGACTCGTAGTTTGGTTAAAAATTTAAACAGGTAATTATATAAGCTCAGAAAACGAAGTTAAATACATTTTCTGTGGCTATGGAAGTTTATTTGATCTGTTAAGAACAGTTTTTTTCAGCACAATCTCAACATTTAATTTCATTTTGTTGGAAAACTTAGCTATATGTAAATAAATGGTACGACACAATCGTATACACTTTCTCATATAGTCTCTTATGACTTGGAACAAAATTTTGAATAATAGCTTTTCTGTAAACTACCCTTTTAAGTAATTGTCCTCAGAAAAAATAGACATAATCTTGTTAATCACAGTAAACACTCTTCCTCCAGAAATTTTAAACATAACTATAAAAAAAATTATTTCAAATTTTCAAAATGTGTTTTCTGTAAACAATTCTCAAAATATGTATGTTTATAAAAAAAACGAAGTTATATTTGTCCGGAAACCCCTTTCTTAAATAAATACCCATTTAGAACCAAACCGTTAGAACAATTTTTTTAAACATTCAATCTAAAAAAATCATCAGTAATCTACCCTTAATCGAATATCTAGCAAAAAAAAAACAAGTATACAGTACTATTTGTCAGGTTAAACACTCCTTAGATATACAGTTTAAATATAAATTCCAAACAAACAAAAATATTATTTAAAATATTTAATTTCTTTTAGAAGTAAATGAGAAAAATCTTTCTTTGGACGCACTTCTGAAATATGTTACGAAGGAAACCATGATTTTTAAGAACGGATACTTGATTGATTTATTTTTTAAGATGGAATATTGGCAAACTTGTCTACATTAATGTTCCTTAGAGTGATCGAAGATAATGGAACAAGATAAGGAAAGAGAATTTAACTTTAAATTATGCATCACCTTAAACAAACTCGTGTCTCCCGTGAACCAATTTTCTTAAGAAGGTCTCCTCTATCTAACACCTTAAAGTTACTAGATCTACCTTCACTTAGTCAATCTTCAGGTCATGTAATCTTCATCTGTTACTTTTGATATATATTGAGAATATTATTAAGCTATATACTAATAAATGCTGGACGCAAAAAAAAAATTAAACTTTTATATTCTAAAAAGTTCTGTTTATGGAAAATGAACTGTAATTGTGGGTAGTTTTAGAAGAAATTCTAGTTCAAAGAATTCCAATGCGGCCTTGTCGTCTTGTACGCCTGTTCATACAGCATCCAATTAAATTTGAAAGCGGCTCAATGTTAAAATAGAGGCTGAACATAAACATACTCAATTCGGTGATCGTATGGTCTAAGTCATTACTCTTGCAGTAGAGTAGATTACCAATGACGGGGAGATCGAGGTTCGAATGTAAGTCGAGTGTATTAAGGGTGGTTTTTCCTAAATGGTTTTCCACTCTCCCTCCACTGGAATGTGGGTACACTTTCTATAAAATATTAATATAACCTCCCTAATCCCTAAAACCATCATCGTAATTAGTACATAAGCGTATAAACCGAACGGGTGGTAAGACACGGTGATAAAAAAAAATATCAAGAGGGAGGTTGGGTAGGGGGTGATCTCTCCATCAAGCCATGTATATCTCAGCTTCTTCGTTGGTCGCATAGTCTAAGGTGCCAATCTCGTGTTAGACTAAACTACGGAAGTCAGGGAGGGAGTTCAAGCCCTGGTCGAGTATACTAAGTTTTTAAAATTGATTTTCAACTCTTCCTCCACGCAAATGCTGATACATTTCCTCTTAATTCAACCTTCCTCATTCTTAGCTCAATAGCATACTAAGTGCATTCGCGTATAACCTGACCCGGTAGTAAAACGTGGTGCTAATAAAAAGTTATGTCTCTCGGATAATCCTTTGAGCGGGAGGAATAAGGGGAAAAAACAGGCAAGACCGAAAATTCCCACTAAAACGTGAAAACAAAATTATAGTTACATAATAAGTTTGAATAAACCAGAAAAGGATGTTTTATCTAAATTTTTCTTGTGAATGATTAAAAAAAGGTTATATAATGTATTCTGCCTGCAGCTTAGTATCATGTTAGGGTTTTATTAAAATAATCACGTGGTAGTATATATAAGGATTCCCCACATACGCTCAGGCATTATTTTTTTCATCATCTAACCGACATGCGCGCATTTTGTAAACACTTATTTGCTCTAAACGTGATTCGTGGATAAAATACGTGATGAGCTTATGAGGTAAACGTTGTTGGATTACGTAAAATAAATCTGCTATTTTAAATTAGGCTTAAGTTTAGTGTTGGAATATTGTGGGGAAATTTTCAATTTAGAGGAGGATATTGTAAACATTGGGAATTTTAGGGGGTGGGATTGGAGTGGATTGGTAGTATAGGTTAAAAAAAACATTCAACTGTACATTTGTTTTATATCAACTGTTCTTGTAATTGGCCAGGGAAATAACAAATACATTAAAACATTCCCATTTAGTCGATTTAAAAGATTAAAAAACATTAAATACATTTTAGAATTACACACACACCAAAAAAAACCAGAGGAATAATGTCTGTCTTTTTTTTTAATGTTCATCAGTCAATGTTGACTATTCTTTGTTGCTAATGCTAGAGCTAGTAAATCAAATTTCTAGTTCTATAAGCAAATTTGTTCAAATTGTAACTATCTTTTACAATATATAATTCACTATATATGTTCGTAAATAAGAACTTCAAATTATGATGATTTCTACGCATTTAATGCATATCTCTTCTTACATTCTTACATTTTATAAAGCCATTCCTTTATCGATTAGATAATAGATTTTAGAAAAATATTCTTTATGTTCTAAGATCGTAGAAAACCCTGTCATTAATAATGTTTTACATTGCACTCCTCAACACATGAATAGTAATAGTTACGTCCCATTTAGACCTAAAGTTAGATATGTGCAAGTTTGTTTGACAAAGCTCCACTAGTTTAGTTTTTCGCAAACTGTGGTACGTGTCCCCCTAGCGGTGCGCAAAGAAGGACATCAAGGAATCCATAATGCACCAGAGTTTTATTAGCTATAAAATAAGTTTTGATAGCAACAAGTTTAATTAATTTAATTCATCACCACTACTTGTTCAGGGTTATACGAATATATTATATTTATTCTAATGTCCTACATATGAGGAAGGTTGAATTTAGAGGAAGTGCACCCACATTTTCATGGTGGTAGAGTGGGGAAAACCACTCTCAGTGCATCATACCAGACCACGTGGCCACCGAAGCGGGTAAAAAAACTGTTTTTTAACTAGCGCAACAAATGTACTTACTTAAAGCAAACACCGAGAAGTGGAATGCGGGAAAGGAGGGTAGAGGGGTAGAGGGGGGTAGAGGCTGGACAACTCCCTCACTAACTCTGAGCAAAGGTGGCAAAGGCTCTCTGAAGGGCTGCATGATAACAAGATTAGAAGGGCGATGTAGTTTACCACGCGTGAACGTAATAAACACACCGTCTCTAC
>CABFVZ010000404.1:0-40790 GCA_902151445.1 Timema monikensis
TTCATCTCACAATCACCCTACCATTACACATTAGCGTAAGTGCGTCTAACCCGAATGGGTAGTAAGACGCGGTGCTAATAATAATAATAATAATAATAATAATAATAATAATAATAAGATATCCAAAAATTATTCTATTTTATTTAACTCGATATACTTCTGAAAATAATCTTCTTTCGTGGTCCCAGGTTCAAGCTGTTTTATCTACAAAAATGGATCGTCTGATAAAATTAAAGACAGCATTTTGGTCCATTTCAAAGCGCCATACTACATTTATATGTCAATAGCTACTACCATGTCTAAATTTTTAATTTATTACATTCGGTTTACTCATTCACGCTCTTAAATTAAATTTGAGCATCCATAATTTTTTTTGCCTTAATTTGAATCTACTCAAACTGTTTAATGAGACCCGCTTATAAGTTAACAGTCTGCAAAACATTATCACAGAGGCAGCTGCCATGACAGGTTACACTTTGGTAAATGTTTCGTGCCCTTCCAGTTTAAATGCATATATTTGTAATATAGTAATGGTCTATTCTGTCATGTGACCGAAAAAATAAGTAAATAAAGAAATAATGGAATTGGTATTTATTGAAAGCTATAGAAAAATATACATTTACGACCTCGGTGGTCTTCAAGTAAAGTGGTAGTCCTAGGACCCGATGTTCGCGGTTTCAAACTCGACTAAATGTGGACGAATTATTACTGAGCGATGGAAATAAGTAGCATAATTTATTTCAAAGGGGAAATAAAGCTGTTGGTCTATTGTCGATTGTGGCATGTAAAATAACCCTGGAACGCTTATGAGATACTCCTGGAAAAATAATGTTAATAATAAGAATTTTAATTACATACAGTCAAGTTTTAATAGTAAGGGCCTTTTCTAAAAGCTATAAAGGCAGATATGCAGATATCCCATTTGATAGTATTAATACCTATTATAACACTAATAATATAGTTAATATTTGAGGCCAAAAAACTTGGTATTTTTTAAAATTACATAATTATATAGCTATTTTTGTTCACTGTTGACATATTGATTTATTTTTATTTTCCTAACCTAACCTATCTCAATTTACCTATTAATACACATTAGTATAACTGATTTGGTTTTCTAAGTGAAATACAGTAAAAAGCTAGTAAGGAAAGTTTTTTTCCTTCTTAACTATTTCTAAGGAACAAACTAATTTGAGGTCACAGCCTTATAAAGGTGAATTTTAAGCCTTTATTACACCAACACTCACCTTGAGAAATAAAGTTAAATAGAGAAATAAGATCGCAAACCTCAATCAATACGGCCAGGATTTAAACCAAATCGATCCTAAAATGTCCTAGAAACTGGACTGTTGGGTTAATAAGCCAACTTAACTTTAGTAGCTTGATATGTATCTCATATATTTTGGCCAAAGGGAATGAAATGTAAGTGAGATTGATTTAGCAATACTACAGAAACTTTATCATCGGTGGGGTTGAGGTTATACCTTTCGCAGTGATAAGTCGACAACCACAAGACTGAATGAATAGTCAAGTAAGATTGTAAGGCATAAGCTGAAATAACCTTTTTCAGAAGTGCAAGTTAAGTACACCTTATTAAAATAAATAAATCGCATCGTTTTGCACCTAGATTTCGCCAATCGAGTGCGTGAGTCTTAATTCACGAGACGTGCATCAGTGGAAGCATAGTCTAAGGCAGTACTCTCTCAATAGACTGGACTGTCAATGACAGATCAGGGTTCAAATACTGGTAAGTACATTGAGAGTAGTTTTACTGAGTAGGTTTCCAAGCTTTTCATATATTCTACCTTATAATACGTAACTATTTAACGTAATCATTACATATTGCATAACCTGAACAAGTAGTAGGCCTAAGACACGGTGATAAAATATAATTCCTCTCTGGTTTTTAATCTATTGCCCCAGGCCAATGGTCGACAACCTTATTCAGACAAAGAGCCAAATTTTGGCATTTTAGAAAATTTGTGGCACTCAAAGAGCTACTGATACATTTTACTTATATGATTGATAAATGTTATTAAAACATTAATTTGCTATAGAATAAATCACATTTATTTAAACTTAATCATACACAAACAGCTTTTATTATAATTTTTATACTAGGTACGTAACTACTTGATTTTAATTTTAGATCCCGCTTTGGATTTTTGTGACACAACCAAACAAATTAATGTGAAATCTGACCCTGCATTTCGTTACATAGATGAGTGATACCTGGTGTGTAGTTAGTAATTTTTAGTTCTAGGCACGATTCAAGATTCTCTTCTTGAAGGCTGTTCCTTAGTTTGCTTTTGATCAAATTCATATTGTAGAATGTTTGCTCACAAGAAATGTTGATCCGAAAGTAGTCAAAATTCCCACTGCGTATATTTTTAACAATCAATACGACTTTGGTAGGCTGTTACAAGTGTTTAATATCACTTGATCTCGCCGTTATAATCTTAATAATTTTGACCATTTATGTTGGGCAGATAACAACCTTTATCGTCTTTCGAGAATTTCCAGAGCTGCATCGAAAGTCTTAAATTTATAACTCTATAACTCTTAATTTGAGATTCAATAATTAGAGTTCTAAATCAGTTTGGTTTACAATGCTAGCAAATGTTGAAAAATGAAGATAATCTATTTCTGATTCCAATGGCTTTATAACCTCTGAACTCCTCAAATCGTGTTTTGATTGAGTCACTCATTTGTTTGACTGCATCCACCAAAAATTCGTAATAAATGGCGAAATGTGTGTCCTCTTAATATATCTTCAGTTGCATGAAGTGAGTGAAGTTTTTCCTTTGCAAGTTCATGTGGAACAAAAGAAATACCTTCTTCTAAAAGAGAAAATGCTATGTTTTCTTGCTCTTGTAGCTTCACATTGAGTTTATTTACGTGCGCATGTATCTACCATAAAGTCACATCTTTGAAGCCAAAGATCATCAGACAATTTGGAATAATGCAGGTGTTTATTGCCAAAAAAAGTTTTTATATCAGTAAAGCGGGATGAAAATCGATTAAGCAACTAACCTCTTGAAAGCCAACGCACTTATTATTGCAGACTAATTCTAAATATTGGCAATCTACGTCACGAAAAAAATCTAAGATTCCATTGGTTAAGTGCTTTAGTCATTATATTGTTGTTGGTGGTGCAGATAGATCCAAAATGTGTATTTTTGATTATTAATTAACATTTGTTGAACCTTGTAGAGAAGAGCCGCAAAAACAGGTCAAAGAGTCACATGTGGCCCGTTGGCCGTAGGCTGCCAAGCCCTGCTCTTGGCCCTATTTTTAATGTCAGGAATTCTTATAGCTAAAATCGATAAATACACCGTCAGATAGTACCAACATCATTTATTAGTTTGCACCGTGTAAAAGCTTGAGGTGTCAGCAATATTTTTGGCTGCATGTGCCAAAATATCGACTGTGGCTTCGAATTCCCGAGCGTTTGGAAAAGTTTGTTTATTAATATAGTGATTAAAGTGTCCAAATAAATATTCTTAGAATAAACATATGCAGCATTTTAACTTAAATTAAAACATAAATAAATGGTGTGTGTGAAGTTTCTAAGATTGCGACTTCACTTCTAAAAAAAAATAGTTTCTACAAACTTGACTAATAAACTTATTTAAATATACAATATACATTTATGAAAAAAATATTTTATTTTTTGGCCTTTGGAAAGCTAAAAATTAAAGTTCACATTACCATAAACTACAATAACTAAATTGTATGGTTTAATAATTTTTTATTTATTTTTTAGTTCAACACATATTAATTATTTATGATACTAAACTATTTTAAGGCTATATTTACCATGATATAAAGCTATAAACAAATTGTCAATACATAAATTAAAAATAAACTATATTATGATAGAGAAATATTTCAGATAGTTAATCCTTCCTTCACCTCTGTCAAGACGTGTATTAATCACAACTTCAGAATGTGTGGAATGCCAGGCCTTCACCATAGTTCGGATTCCACATTAAACTGTATGTTCTCTATTTAATTTCATTAGCGTAAGTGCGTATAACCCGAATGGGTAGTAAGATGCGGTGATAATGATAATAATAATGATTCAGATAATTCGAATAGACATCACTTTAAACCAAAAAAATTGGATTTCGCACACTCCTAAAATTAAATTATAATGATGTCATAAGAACTAACAGTTTAAAAAATAATAGTGCTAATTTAATATATTCATATTTATAGTCGTGTGTTGTGTAATTGTCATTTTTTACAGATATTGTCAATATAGATACAAAATATTACTAGCAATAGTAGGTCTATTAATAGATCTATATTTTATCAATGTTGAAAATATTTTCTAATTTCATTATTCTTACTGAACCAACTTACTATTCAGCTCATGACTTGGCAAACTAACTTAAATCTAGAACAGAGAAATCTCCCAGATCCCAGGCCATTCATTATTCATCACTGTGGAAGCGGGCGTCCTGAATAACCAATATATATACTTTTTTTATCTTTGAACCAATCGAAGTCGAAGATCCTTAAATAAGTAGACATACACGTTAGCAAATATATATTTTTTACCACTGTGTCTTACTACTCATTCGGGCTGTATGCTTATGTACTAACTACGTAAAAGGTTTTAAAGAATATGAAGATTATGTGTGTAGGAAGTATACCAGATTTTGCGTATAGGGAGAATAGAAAACATTTTTGGAAAAACCATCCTCAGTACACCCGACCTAGATTCGAACCTCGATCTCCCTGTCATTGGAAGTCTAGTCTATATTGAGAGTAGTGCCTTAAACCATGTGGCCACCGAAGCGGGTCTGTTAGCAACTGATCTCAGATACGATCCACATCAGTGGGTACCTGAACTTATTATTATTATTAGCACCGCGTCTTACTACCCATTCGGGTTATACGCACTTACGCTAATGTGTAATGGTAGGGTGATTGTGAGATAAATCTTTGCCGGGACCGAGGATTGAACCCCGGCCGCCAGCATAGAAGTCTGACACCTTACCCCTAGACCACCAGGTCACCGACTACCTGAACTTAACATCAAAATCGACAGGTCTGGGTTCTTGTTGATGGGGAAGTAGGAGTTTGAATACCAGCTTAGATTACTGATAGTATTTCTTCCAAAATGCTTTCCTATTCTTCCTCCACGCAAAATGAAAGTTAATTTATCTCATATAGTGTATCTTTATCAGTTATAATCCATGAACTAATCACCAAGCTCGATAAGTTTAGCCCTCTGGTGACGGAAATGTAAAAGTTTATATTATCCTGATTTAAAGTATTAAGGTGCGGCAGAAAGGAGTACAATTGTTTTTACAGTTTTATAGGAATTGATTTTTTTTTTTTGCCAAAATAAATAAAATATTTCTTCAGTAGAAACATAGAGTTTAGTTTTCTGCACATGCTTATAGAGTTTAGTTTTCTGCACATGCTTATATTAACAGATCTAGAATACATGTCAAAGGTATCCTGGAACTTTGTCAGAACCTTTTCTCTTTATTTAAAAAGTTTTGACAAAACTCCAGGACACCCTTTACAGATATTCAAAATCTGTTGATATTATCATGTGCCGAAAACTAAACTCTATGTTTCTACTGGAGAAATATTTTATATATTTTGGAAAAAAATGTCTAATGCTATAAAAACTGTAAAATTACTCGCGCTCCCTTCTGCCGCACCTTAATGCTGTATTTTTTCTAGTGTTTATCAGTGGGCAGGACATGCAGTACGAATGGGAGAATCAAGAATCGTGTTAAGAGTACTGACTGGCAAACCCAATGGGAAGAGACCATTGGGAAGATCTTGACGCAGATGGGAGGTTTCCATTAGAATTGACCTGATGGAGATAGGGTGTAGATATGGACTGAATAGAACTAGCTAAATATAGGTATAAATAGTGTATGTTTGTAAGTGCGGCAATGAACTTTCGAATTATTAACGTTATATAATAAGTACGTTGTTCTACTATCCAGCCACTCGAAATGAAAGTTAGTTTTTTACAGACTGTACTTTTTTCAGACCTAGCCGATTAGTTTGAATATATATCGTAACCCCGGATGATAGCAAAACGTGAAACACCAGAAACAATTAAGATGTCAACACATATTTCAGACGCTCATCGGTTACCCCATGGTCTAAGACATAACTCTCCCAAGAGATTGTCCTGCTGATGGAGAGATCTGGATTAGAATCCTGATCTGAAGTACTTGAAGGGGTTTTCCTTAAAGGGGTTTCCACTAACCATAAACGTAAATGTGGGTTAACGTCCTCTAAATTTAATCTTCATCGTCCTTAATACATTAGCGTAATAAGTACAAAGGCGTATAACCCTAATCAGTAGTAAGGGGCGGTGGTGCTAAAAAAAAATCTGGATCAAAACTCTAGAGTGAACTACTACATCAACCCTGTCTGTCTTAACAATTATTTAATGATTGGAATCTGGATGCGATGGTAGAGATATCACTTTTAAAGAGTCCATCTCAGTGCTGATTAGGTATATGATACTAAATCGAACAAAAAAAAAATTAAATTGCGGTTTTCTGCCTTTTTCATTTCACAACAGAGAAAATTTAAATAAATTTAACTCAAGTTTTTTAATTTAAAAAAATATTCCTAGTTTTGGTTGTAATTTTTAAACATTATTAAATGGTTTCAATCATCTCAGAGAATTTTTTCTTCCTTAAAAAAGTAGTAGAATCCGTAATACTGTCATTTGAGCGTAATTTAAGTTTTTGTATCACTGTGTCTTAATACGCATATTATATTATAATTACTCTAATGGGGTAGGAATGAGGAAGGAAGCATTTTAGAGATAATTTACGCACATTTTCACTGGAAGGAGTGGGAAACAATTTATAAAAATACACTCTCAGTAGAACCGACAGGGATTCAAGCGCGTATCTCCTCGTCACTAGTTGACAAGTTTAACATGGGAGTGACGCCTTAAATCAGTCAGTCACTGAAGTAGGTTTGAGCTTTATTACTTATCTAAATTTTGGGAGATTGTCTCTTAACCCACCGAGACACACATGAAACCATCTAAATCATAACCGAAAAAAAAAACACCAAGTTAATCTGCATGTTTTAACGTTATTATAACTGACATTGAGATGGTTAAATTTCCTCCGGTTCATATTCATCTACTCACCGTATTGTTCGTAGAAGAAAATAATGGAGGCAGGTCCTAGCGTCGGAAATGGGCGTGGCAACCATTAGAAACACATTAACTATGTTGTGCTCTAAAATTATCTCTCTTTTTTTTTATTGTGCAAGCTATTTCTTAGTTAATCTCCTGTTTGTAAAGTCATATCACTTTGCTAATGGGTTTCCTACACACATTCACAACCCACCACCTGCGGTTAGAGTCAAACAATTAAAACATTAATATTCAGGCTTGGACACATACAATGTGTTGATGTAGGACAGGATAAGTATGGTCACAGGCATAAATATACTAATTAAATTCTTTTCTTTTTTTGGGGGGGGGAGGGGGGCACGTATTATTATTAACACCGCGTCTTACTACCCGTTCGTATTATACGCACTTACGCTAATATGTAATGGTAGGGTGATTGTGAGATGAAATTAAAGAGCCACAGTTTTAACGTGGAATCCGAACCATGGTGGAGGCCTGGCATTCCCCACATTCACAATATGTCTTGTCAGAGGTGTAGGAAGGGTTTGTAAATCAGATAAATCTGTGCCAGGACCAAGGATTGAACCCCGAACCCCAGCACAGAAGTCCAACTTACCCCTAGACCACCAGGTCACCTCACGTTTTATCAACTGTTCGGGTTATGCACTTATGTACTAGTTACTTTGACGGTTTTAAGGATTAGGAAGGTTACATTTAGATGAAATTAACTGCATTTGCGTGGAAGGAGATTGTAAAACCATCCTCAGTACACCCAACAAAGATTATAATTTAGATCTTCCCGTCGTCAGCAGTCTAGTCCACTGCGAGAGTAGCGCGTTAGACCACACGGACACCAAAGTGGGTTTTACTACCGTTAGTTAAACTATAACCAAACCCAAATCGATGGTCGCGTGGTCTAACGCATCACTATATTGTTATATTAGATTGGCGGTGACTAGAAGGTTGGGGTTTAAATTCCGGTTGGGTGTCTAGAGATTAATTTTAATTTCTCTTGACTCATCGGAGATGGTAAATAATCCTTACTCGAAATTTTGTTAAATGTCCACCTTTCACGACCCCATAAAACCTAAAAAGTGGTTTTGGTGATTCCATTCTTCTGTCTGTGTCTCGGCCTAAAGCCTACATTTATTTATTAATTAGACTGAAACTTGGTATAGACAGTTTTCATATAATAGTATTAGATATCCAACTCAAAATTGAATGGTATTTTACTGGATGGCATAAAAGAAAAAAAATAATCCCCCCAAATCTGCTCAAACTGTTTTTATTAAATTTTATATATAAATGTTGTTTAACATTACAAATAAAATGACTACTTTCATCCACCCTCCACCCCCCTCAATAAAAATTGCTTTAAGGGTATTTCAGATAAGCATATAGTTCCCATTTTGATATCTTCACAACTATTTGAAATCAAAATAGCTTACAGTAAATCTGTAGTAGGCCCTACTATCAAAAGTTTAATTCGAAATATACTTTTATAAAACCAATGGTTTTTGAGCTATAAGCATATATATATATATATAATTTTTTGACATTTTAAAGTGATTGTTATGATCTTTAATGGTCAGAGTTGTTCCTCTTTTTTCAATGTGTCTGTAAAATTCTATATTATTTTATTTATGCTCTTTGGTTGAATTTTTCTGCAACAATGTATAATCATGATCTTCACAAATCTTAGGTTTTAGAAACTATCTCTATTTTAAAATATTTCATGTGAAGCACCATACAATTTATTTTGTCAGTGTTATCCCACTCTTGCTCCAAATAAATATGAGTGCATTTCCTAAAAAGTTATACATTCCTCATTCGTATTCCTCTGGAGTAATTAATCTTTGCACATAAATCGAACAACTATAAATACGTTGTGACAAAAAAAAATCTGATAAAGGAGCAGTCTAAAGTATTAGTGTCACTGTTCTTTGATTCCTTTGGTCGAGAGTTTGGAGTGTTTTGAAAGCTTTGTTTTATTAATGTAGGACCACATTATCTCACCAGGTGTGTGTTGTCAAATATTCTTAATATCCACCCTTATCAATTTGTTCAGTTAGGTTGAATGTTTTGGTATTTAAAGTCGTTAATAACAGCTACTGACATAAATAGTCCGATTTTCTCTATACTATGAAAATAATTAATTTTGGAAAAGCCACAGATGAAAAGCTGAAGAAACAAATAACTTATATATAAAGCTACCCATTCCGTTACCATCATAAGTTTAACCTCCATCCATCCCATCTACTACATCTTACTTCCCTTACAGGCTATACGCATTTTAATTAAACTAATGGGATAGGGATGAAAAAGGAATAGTTTGGAATAAATGTACCAACCTTTTATTAAATTATTGGTAAGAAACCTTATGGGAAAACAACTCTTAGTGCAGAACCATTGGAAAATTGTTTATAACCAGTCAACTCGGTGAGATGAGCCTGACATCTAGTTCGCGTGCCCACCAATGCGGGCAAAAACAAGGTTAACAGTCATTTCATGGAATATCATAAAATAAATTAACTCTTAGAAGAAAAAAAAACTTTTAATTTTCCGCATGCTTAATTTTTTTGTTTGTTGTTAAAAAAACATCACTTTAAATATCAGTTAAACAACAAATGGTTCTCCATTAAAAATACAGGTCAGATTTCAACCACCCATTTACCCTTTCACTCCTTTTGTTTTCCATACCGTGTCTGAACGTCACGCAGGACTGTCCTGCTTCTTTCATATATGATGGATGGTTCAAATTGGGATAGGGAGCCCCCAGTCACCCTTCCAAGCCCCGCGGGGCCTAAAGGGCAAGCACTCCTCCTCCCTTTCTACCGCCTCTCCCTACACGCCGCAGAAAAACCCTAGCTACACCCCTTTCTGATTGAAAATCGATACGTAGGGCGCGTACGGTTCTTCGGGTCAGTAATACGTGATTAATGGTGAACAGCTCCCCTCTCCTTCCCCAAACGCACCTCTAGCTTACATTTTCAAACTCGAAACTAAAAAAAAAAGGTTCCAAAGAAGGTTGAGTTCGTGAAAAGGTTGGTTGACATTTTTTATTTTTATCTAGATGAGTTTTCAATCAGGCCTTCTAAAGTTTTAAAAATATATACTTAAGATTTAAGTACATAATATATATTTATATACATATTTTTTCATCTTGGTAAAAACATGTAGCCAATAATCAATAGACAATAGGAATTTTAATTGAAAAAAACAATTGCATAATTTTATTTCCTTTTGATTATTTTAATACTGTTTTACAATTATTTATTAAACAATTTTTTTAATCATAAGTTCTATTACCCATTAAGCCTGTGTGCGTATTTTACGCTAATGAGCTAGGGATGAGGTGTATCTACAATTGGTGTTGAGGGGGAGTGGAATTTGATTTTTAAATAACCACCCCAGAACACCCGACCGTTGATTGAGCACTAATTTCAACGCCATCGTTAATCCAGTCTACTGCGAGAGGGACTCCTTATACCATTTGATCAGTGAAACGGATAAGTTAAAATTAGTGGATCGGTTTTTTTGTAATGTACTTGTTCGTATATTTAACTGACCAAAACTGATCGAACTAATTAGCTCATGCGTGTATTAATTATAGTTTTATCACTTTGTTTTCGAGAATATGTTGTTACATTTATTTAAAATTGATCCTCATGTGTTTGTATAAGAGTTTCTATTTTAATACTTTTAATCTGTGAATAAATGATCAATTTGGCTAGTCGTAGGTTGGCCTGGTTTTATTCAGAGTGATGCAGTGGCGTAACACACAGGCCCACAGGGACTTCCAACCAAAAAAGGGGGAGAGGGAGAATTAATGGTATAGGGAAGTCCGCGAAAGGGAACTTTAAGTTACTATATATTTGGATGTGACTAAATAACTTAAGTCCCGATTATTGACAATTTAAATAGTTGAATGTGTTTCTTCAGTCGAGTCTGAGAAGACGAATGATTCGATTTACCAGCTACTATGATAATATGTAACGTCGTAAGGAAGCACTTCTGATTCATATTTAATTTACAGTCTGCACAAAATATTTGTTCTTACAGCCCTTAAAGCCTTATAAAGTTTGGTTGAAAAGTTTTTATATATGTTGCATAGTAGGCCTACTTGTGTTTTGTATACCTAAGGGATTGGGGCACAAATATGGTACATGATGGAGAAAAAGTTGCGCAACCTGCAGATCTTAAGTAAGTGGGCTAAGTACCATACCTGATTAAATAAATTATAATAACTGCCTCAGTGGCTGCCTGTTCTAAGGCACCAATCTCGCAATAGACTAGACTGCTGATGACGAGGAGATCGATGCTAGATTCCAGTCGGGTGTTCTGAGGGTGATTTTCCCTAAATGGTTTTACACTCGCCCTTTTTGCAAATCTAGGTACACTTCCTCTAAATTCAATCTTTCTCATCCCAAACTCTCTTTAGTAATTAGGACATAGGCGTAGGAATATGACGTGGTGCTAAATATATATATATATAGACCAAATCATATGTATTTCTCATGTAGTCTACTAAATAAGGACAATTTATTTGAAATTCTGTTATCAGTAGACTTCCTTTAAATAACATTTTCTCAGGGGAAGAAGAGAGTGTTGACATTTTATGAAGCACATTTCGTATATATATATTTGTAAAAAAATTATAAGAACCATTTAAAAAGACAACATATTTTCAAAAATCCGTTATCACTAAATTACTATTAATTTTTTCTTCTAAAAAACAAGACCAACATAAATAATCATATATCCATTTTGAACAAAGTAGTTAAAGCTATTTTAAGAAATTCATGAATTTTCAAAAATCGTTTGTCAGTAATCCATCTTTGATTTTACGGGTAAAATCAAAATCTAGCTTTTAGGTGTGACCATATTATATTCAAACAAGTTTGAAAAGAATACATCGAACTGTTTCGGTAATGGCTCCGAATACAAACTTAATATCGTAAAAAGATACGTAATTGCAATACAGAAGAAATGTATTCCATACCAATTCTTCAACACCAAATAAGTATATCTTTTTAATAAAAATTTTAATCTTTATATTTTTGAGAATGAAGGTTCGACATGTATGATTCATAGTGTGTGTTAGTGTCTACATATCCTGTTTTAACAAAACACATAGCTATCAAATTGAATCAGTCCTATGTGAGACTGTAACTTACACCTTAAATTTTGCCCATCCTCCTCTCAATTTAATTGCACGCCCGTCACCATCACCATTGCCTCCGGCCAGGAGATAGGCCAACCCTGATGTTAGGGAGAAAACTAAACACATTTTCCAATCTCTAGCCAAGTCTCCGTTTAATCATGTTAAATAACCCAGGCGAGATACGAACCCAGTAGCGTATACACGCTTCATACTTTTACCACGTTGAGAGGAGAACCTATGTTAATTTACGATAATTAGAGCCGCCTCACTTAGGAAGCTTTGGGACTTTAGGGCATCTAGGAATCAATTATCCTTGGGCTTCCTTGTTGGTGAGTAAGGTCCCTTCGGGGACCACTTTGGTTTCTGGTGAGTTCAAGGACGAACGAGAGTAGAACACTTTACATCTGGGTTTGAAATCTTGTTGGTGCTCTATCAACTTGTAGACTCGTCAAAGGTCCTGTGACCCATCATTTCTCCAATATAGTTTTTTTTTCTTATAAATCTTATACATTTATTCCTTAAAATCTACCTTTCACAATCATAAAAATACTTAGCAACGCGTCTTAATATCCGTTTGGGTTATACGCGTGAATATTAATTACACTCATGTTTTAGGAGTTAAGAAGTTTGAATATATAGGAAGTGGACCCATATCTGTGTGGAGGGATATTGGAAAACCAATTAGGAAAAACCCATCCCAGTTCACCCAAGTGAGATTCAAACCCTGATCTCCCCATCCTCGGCAGTCTAGCTCAACATGAATTTAGCGCGTTAGCTAATTACGCCATCGAGGCGGGTACCTTTTACAATAGATCTAAGTCCCTAATATTATGTTATTATTATTATTATTATTATTTTATTTGAGGTGTCAAACGTACACTTTCTAAACCGAATGATTATACCAGCACACTACTTATAGATTAACTTTAATTTAAATCAGACACAACATCCATCATTCATCACTGTAAAGGGGTAGACACACATTTCATCCATGATAAACTTTTCGATCACACCAGGAATCAAAATCTGGAACCCTTAGCTCATTAGATATTTAAGCTACCGACTGAGACAAATTGTCGAACTATCTTCCATTAAAAAATTAATAGACTAAATAAAATGAATATTTTCATAATTAAATTATTATTATTATTATTATTATTATTATTAGCACCGCGTCTTACTACCCGTTCGGGTTGTACGCACTTACGCTAATGTGCAATGGTAGGGTGATTGTGAGATGAAATGAAGGACCTACAGTTTAACGTGGAATCCTAACCACGGTGGAGGCCTGGCATTCCCCACATTCACAAGATGTCTTGTCAGAGGCGGAGGAAGGGTTTGGTAATCAGATAAATCTGTACCGGGACCGAGGATTGAACCCCGGCCGCCAGCACAGTAGTCTGACACCTTACCCCTAGACCACCAGGTCACCCGTTTCATAATTAAATATTTATTTTCTTATTTCGCCATACTCAAATATAATTTTAAATTACTATATATTTGCAAGTTTAGAAGAATCAATGATCGACCTTATTGATGAGGAAGCTACACGTGTTCGACTGAAAACTGCCGCGAGCTTGGTAGATTTGTCGCGATCTACTGGCGGTGGCTGATCCCTACCTTATATGGTTTACTAATTAATTATATTTTCTTCTTCTAATTTTTAAACACGATTGTTGTTTTGTTTAATAGCATCGTACTACTCTGCTGGGCATGACAACATATTTTTCACTAATGGACTAAGTATGAGGTGGATGAAATGTAGCAGCATTTGCGTGGCTATTGAGTCGGAAATCGGTTACGAAAATAATCTCGGTACACCCAGCTAATATTGAAGCATCGACCTCACATTTACTGGTAAATAAAATTTTATGAACATTACATTTATTACACGTGCCCACCAGTGTGTGTGAAAAGGTTTAATAACGACTACATATAAGTGGTAGGATGAGGAAAGTAGAGTAAAGAAAAAGGGAAAAAAGAATCTGAGAAAACCACATCTCAATTTACCCAACAAGGACATGATTAGTTCAGATAATTTCGTCAATAGAGACAGGACTCATGTGACCACATTATTTTTAATAACATTCTGAAATTGTTTTTAAGTAAGGAGCAAAGTTTAAGTAAGACAAAATTTGAGAATAAATATGTGATTTATAAAATTATAAAAAAATATGAGAACTTTATTCAGACAAAAGTGTAAGGATTGACAAATGATGTAAAAACCAATAAAATATAATAGAAAATATTAAAAAGAAAAACTGTTAACCAAGTTTGTATAAAATTAAAATTACTTTTAAAAATTTGAATTTTTTATAAACTTCGTTAACAATTTTTCTAATTAATTTATTATATTTTATTTTTTTGATTTTCCACAATATTAAATTAATCTTTCCTTACTAAACTTTCACAAATGTAGTTCCGAAACTCATTTTTTTACTTCAAACTTTCAAACCTCACGTACTATAACTATGTATTTATGCTTATTTAGAGTTTTATTTTATTTTAACTGTTTCTAATATTTCTAAATACTGTACTTTTTTACATTTTTAAACTTACCATTTTCAATCTATATGTTATCACATTTGTCAATCTGCACAATCTTTAAAGTTCACATAATTATTTAGTTATGAACTATTAAATTACATATTTAGTCTTAAATTCTTATGTTATCTTATTCTTTTTAAAAGTGTTAAGTAATTTAATTCGGAAATATCTTTATATTAGCTCTAGGAATAAAGGTTTTTTTTAAACACAAAAATATATTGATACAAATGATTTTTTTTAACATGATTAAATGTATTAGAACTCAAACTCATGGTTAAAAATATTTATTTTCTAAGATTAATTATGCTATATTGATACAAACAACTTAACAAAATGTTATCTCTTATAGAATATATTAAAGCTTTAGGTAGCTGATTTATTTACGAATTTGAAGAAATATATGACATTAATGGTTTCACGTCAAATAAATATAAATATAATATTGAATTTGTTAAATGATGAATTAATCCTCGGGATACCTCTATAATTAATTCACTAATTATGAATTAACTGTTTAGTGAAGTTTAACGACGCGTAATTAATGTTTTTTTCAAACTCGCACAGAATATAAATTATATTTAAAAACTCATCTAACACGATTAAGGGAAACCACAATAAAACATTCAACAGAGCATTCCAGCGTTCAAGGCAAAACTATATCAGAGAATTTGAAGCGAGGTCTTGTTGAATGTGAGGATGGGACCTGATGTAACACTAGTTTCTGAATTAGTGGCACATTTTTTTTAGCACCACGTCTTACTACTCATTCGGCTTGTACGCTTATGTACTAATTACGCTAATAGTTCCAAGGATTAGGAAAGCTATATTTAGAGGAAGTGTACCCTCATTTATGTGGAGGGAGAGTGGAAAACCATTATAGTATAAATAACTTCAGTACATCTGACCTAGATTTGAACCTCCATCTCCTCGTCATCACAGTCTGACCAAACACGAAACTAGTGCGTTAGCCAACTACGATTATGGGTGTTAAAAGTGCATCTAAGGTTAATATAGAAATTAAGTGTGGGAAGGCTTTAAAGTAGTTAACTGATTATAGGAACTATATCTGTTAGAAATATATATGAATAACTATTAAATTAGTGAAAGAAAAGTAACCAGATGAGTAGTGAAACGCGATGAGAAAAGAAAAAGTACGTATAATTTCTGACATTTGTTTTATTTGATATTTCTTGCCTTTTATTTAATGTATTTTGAATTAAGGCACCAAGTCTATTGCGTATATAAACGAGCCTACGAATCCTCTTGCTAGCAAAAGTATGAAAGCTTTCTATACACGCGTGGGTGAAACTGTAGGTAAATAATGCTTCCCACGTTAATTTTATCCATGACAATTTCTGGGTTTTTTGTGTGTGCTTCTGTATAGCTTGTGGCCAGTTCTAAAGTTAATGTCTGCTAATCGAGGAAACCATCATCGGGTGGACCAACTGCCATAGGGTTCTTCTAAAGAGATGGTGATATGAAATTGAAAAGCGGTAGAGGGAGAAATGTGGGGGAGGGGACTTGTAAAAGAGACAGAGTTTCATCATAGATAGCTGTGGATACCATTTTCCTATGGATTCAATGAATGAAAGATTCATCAGTCGGTAAAATAACCAACACTATTTTATTTAAACTTTTTAAAATACTATTATTAAGAAATTTGTGTGCTTTTTTTGCATCACCAGATCTCCAAAGAAATGCCTACCAAATTGCGGAGACGCATTGCAGATGTTAAGAAATCCCGCATCTTTAAAGAAGTCCTTTGTTATTTCAAAATATTATTAGGCTGTTTGCATAATTCTCTAGAGTAAAAAAAAAAAGCTTCTTGAGCTATATATGCTTTTAAAAAGTAAAATCAAAATAATTGACTCCTTCACGCAGAAATGTATCGGTGTTAAAGTTAAAGTAGATACCTTCTTCAAACGATTACATTCATTTATTTTCAATAAAATAACAATAAAAAATTACCAGAAATCTGAGGTTGATCTTAGTATTTTTAATCCTCGTAACTGTCATAACAAAGATTTGATTAGGAATGTATGTCTTTTCAATCGACGGCACCTCTTTAGCTGATTGCGAATTTCTCATTCGGCACCTACTTTCACCAAAATGTATTAATTCTTAAATTGTACTTTGAATTCACCTATTATTACAAATTCATTTATCTTCATTCCCTAAAGTTGACCATATCCTATTTTTATACTTTTATTTGGTAAGATCCATGCTCAATTATGTTACTGTTGCGTGGAATTCCATAACCTTAACTGACTTTCAGACTGGAAAATTTTCAATTCAAATTTTTCACTGCCGGCTATTTATAAATTATTTTTTAACCGTTTTTATAATAGAATCCAGAACCTTTAAGGGCTCCAAACTCTTTCATCTCGAGGACTGTGTAGTGAAACCTTTTTTTTTAAACATTTTTAATAGCACAATCTCTTTGTCAATCCACCTTTAAACATGTGGGAATCCTTGTATCTAATGCCTCTCGGAATATTAAAATATTTTCTATCTGTGAAACTTACAAACTTAAACCATTTAGTCCGTTGTATTAGAAACGTTAATTATATATTTCCTAATATTTTATTTTTATAATAAGAAACTTTGTAAATTATTAGTCATAAAGGTGTAATTTAAAAACCCTTTATTTGTTTATTGTGTAATCATCACTAAATTACTATTGCTTTATGATTTGTTCCTTTTGTTTTCTTTTATATTATTTAGTTACTAAATCTCTTTCAATGTAATTTATTGATCCCAAAGGTCATATATTATTTATTATATTTTAAGCCTTGTGCTAAATAGATTTCCAGTGTTAGCCTGCTATAAATCTCAAATGTTTGCAAGCAATTAAATAAAAGAGAATTAAATTATTATTATTATTATTGCTTAACCACATCCCAAAACCCATCATGGCTATCCAACTATAGGGATAGGAATGGTGAAGTCTGAATTTGGAAGAATTATAACCGTATTGGTTTGGAGAGAGAGCGGGAAACCAATAACGAAAATCCAGCCTCAGCACACCTGACCAAGATTCATGCCCAAAACTCCCCGTTACCATAAATCCAATCAATTTTATGAAATACGTCTTAGAACAATGGTTCTCAATCTTTTTTTTAACTAAATTCACGCCACATTACTCTTTGTCGTGAATCATCGTGAAACACTGAACGTTTAAGACTGTTATCCTACAGGAGATTCAAGAAAGCGCATGCGCAGAAATACTTCCCTCAGTTGAACAGGAAATGCGTGAGTGTTTGTCCTCCCCAGTGGTTCCCAACGTGGGTTACACCTATCCCAAGGGGCATGGGATAGGACGTTTGGGGGTAAGCGAAAATATTTTAATAAAGGAGAAAAGAGCTACTACATATGCCGGCAGTGTAAGATAAAAGATAGGTCAAAAGTTATGAAATTAAATCAACGATATGGTGCGGGGATGTTACTTTTTTCTATATTTGACCTTGAGAAAATGATTTTAACATCAAATATAAAATAGTTGTTTTAATAAAGTACTAATTAAATTAAATGTGTCAGTTTTTATTATAATTTTTTGTTTTTTGAATGTTGAAATATATGCAGCTTACTGTGACATTGCTTTTTTAGTCCCTTTAATAGCCAATTTATTTTCAGCCGCAACAATTAAATCAGAATTAACTACTAATGTAGTGCTTAAACATTTTATTAAACATTAAGACAAAGTTCATGGAAATGAGCTGCTAAGAGGTAAGAAGGTGAATTAAACTGTATGGAACTCTGCATGAATTTCTCATTCCATTGTTTAAAAATTCAGATATTCACTCAAAGCTCGTAATATATGTGAAGCGAATTGTTATACACTAGAAAACCCGAGCAAAAATTGCATTATACTTATTTCAAATATTTTTTGACTTTCGGGTTTAAATTTTATGAATTTCATTTTAAATATTTAAAGTCCACATTAGTATATTTGGAAAAAGAAAAAAGATCAATATTGGGTCCACAGGGGTCAATAATAATTAAGGTTATCGCATTTTTATTAAATCTTTAATTTATAAATTTAGGTAAATAAAAAAAGTAAATATTTACTATTCAGTCTTAAATAATAGAGATATCTCATTGCTGTACAAATATTTTCCCTAAGAGGTTAAAATAATAAATGGTATGGAATTCCGCAGGGACATTCTCGCTCTATTATTTAAAAATAGAGGTATTTACTAAAAACTCGTAATATAAGTGAAATGAAATAGTATACACTATTAAACCCAAGCATAAATTGCACTA
Source organism: Timema monikensis (assembly GCA_902151445.1). Lineage (NCBI taxonomy): Eukaryota > Metazoa > Arthropoda > Insecta > Phasmatodea > Timematidae > Timema > Timema monikensis. The sequence continues at coordinate 19,116 of CABFVZ010000404.1, forward strand.
TATTTATGTTTAAAAAAATTTGAGTCCCAGTTTTAAATTTTCTAATTTTATTTTTGAAGAATTAATGTCATCGTTTGTATATTTGGACCGATAAAAAAATATCATTATTGGGGCCACAAAAGTCAGCACTCAGCATTAAAATTTCGACTTTCGATTAAAATTTTCGACATTTTATTAGGTGTTTCACATCTTCATGTCATCGTATTACTATTAAATTCCTAATTTATAAATTTTGACCAATAAAAATGTAAATATTAACTATTGAGTCTAAAATAGGGATATATCATTGTTGTACAAACATTTCTCTTAAGATGTTTAAAGAAAAGTAACATAAACTTTTTGAGAGACTTACTTATATTTAATTACTCTATGGCATTGGAGAATTATGGCGTTAAAAAATAATAAGTATCTCTTTACAACTAAAGATCACAAATTGTATTAATATATTTGCCATTATCTCAGAAACTGTTGGTTTTATAAAATTATATTTCATATAGAAGATTCTTTATTTTAAATAGTACTACAATTTTGCAATGATAAATTATTTATTATCTCAAATAGTTGTGGAGATACGAAAATTTCATTTCCTGTAAAGTACCCTAAGTCATTTTCACGGGAAAATTAAAATCACCAGTTTATTTATAATTTCAATCAACGCCTTGATACAAATTTTAATCAAAATCGTTAGAGTAGATTTTGATAAAAATCGATTGTTTATCTTTACGCCCTTTCTTAAGCTACTCTTAATTTTAAGTTTAAACAGTCACTCAGAAAGACGGCATTGCAAAGACTACACTTTAGGTTTCGGGGGTCTTGAGAGGTCAACATCCATAAACATTTTAGGTCAGATTTTGTTTACGGTCGCAAACTTGTGTGTTCGAAAAGTTATAAATATAAATATTTGCGTATAGCTTGAGAGTTATTGGTTTTATAAATATATGCTTCGAATAAAATATTTGTACTATAAATAGATCTACATATTGGCAATGATAAGTAATTTCATATCTCAAATGATTTCGGAAATATAACAAAAAATGTTAATTTACGCATCAGACCGCCGGAGCCCTTAAGTCATTTTGTCGAAATACCATTTTGTTTGGAATATTTATAAATGTTTAGAAATTAAACTTTATTTAATATTTATAGCCAATTTTGAGAAAATAGACATTTTCTTTTTTTCCCCTTCATTAAACTACCCTTAATTTCAGGGTTAGATATCCAATTCCAAAAATTCCTTGGGGCAACCGTATGAGAATCATAGATACCAAGTCTTAGCCTGATCGGTAAAATAGTTTATGCTTTAGTTGGAGGTACAGATAGAGAGACAAACAGCAATTCAAAATAAACTTTTTAGTTTTCAGGGGGTCATGAAACGTCGAGATTCATCAAAATCTCAAGCTCGATTTTTTTTTACAATCACCATAATTTCTATACCTGTAAAATTGCGAGCAAGTGAAAAGGTTGGGAGCCGCTGTGTTTATTCAACCATGAATTCAACATTTGTGTAAGAAATTATATCCTCAAGCTTCTTATTAACTACGAATTTCTTTGTTTATATCATTTAATTTTATGGTAATAAAAAAATTTCAAAGTTTTCTCTTATATTTTTTTAAAAATATGAATGACAAACTAACTCAGAGTTTCAATAATACTAGTTGAGTGGGAGCAGGACCACCCCGAACTTTTAGAAAACCGAATCACATGAAATAACCGGGAAAATCTAAAATAATCACGCTATAAGATCTATCTACGTGGGTGTTGGTGGTAAATTATTTAAACATGCAACCACTTTGATAACCATATTATAAAATTATCATTTTGGAAGAGTGTGGGGTCTTAATAATTAGGTTTGTTGGGTGACACATTGTAACGTTTGGGTTGGGGCGTTAAGGGTTGTATTATTGAATCATGCCTCCAAGTTTGGTGACATTTAATGATCGAATTTGGGGGCCTAATTAATTAAGCTTGTTGGGTGACATGTTTAAATTTCACTCATGGATTTAGTATGCGAATAGTTTAAGTTGAATTAAATATTAATTAAATAAACGATAACATTACATTTATCTTATTTTCCCATGTATGTTGTCGTGTACAACACTCCACAGTATTTACATTATATTCAAAAATTTTCCACATAATTTCCGTCTAAGCCATCATTAGAACTATACTCAGATCATTGATTTGTAAAAGGATTATGAGATGGGGGTACATTCAGAAGCGCATTTATTGCATAGGCCCACTAGGCACGAGCCTAAGGGCGGCGGCTATAGGGGGCGGCACTTTTTAGATAAAACCTATTTTTTATCATAATAGTTTGTTTTTAGTAATTACTTTATAAAATTATTGACTAACATTATCAAAATAGTTCAAGTTAAAGTCAGAACGACAATATTTATTTTTAAATAACTGTACTTTTCAATCGTTTTGTAACTGACGTCTGTCTCTCCATCTTCATAATGTTAACTCAAGCTACTGTAGGCCATGTACAGTAAATTCCTGATTATCTTTCGTAGAAATATTTTCTCGAATACTAACTTCCTTCCATCCCCCTCAACACCTCTTCTCTACCAAAAAAAATAGGAGGTGCATATTATGTTTGTGTCTAAGGACGCAAAAATGTTAATTCCACCACTGGGTGCATTCCTACTTCAAATTACACGGAGCCTTGATCTATCAAGACCATTTTGTACTTATATTGATATTTTTTTATCGACAATAACTAAATGCGTTAAGTTTCGCGGCTCACTGGTTGGGATCCACTACCTTAGACCATGCACTCAGACGTGCTATTGTTTTAATCCAAGGGAAAGGTAGTGAGTTAGTTAAGGAGGGGTCAAACTTGCTATCTTATGCTTTTTGAATAACATTGTCAAGGTAAAGTAATTATTTTAAGGGAATGACATTTTGTATAGCTAGATAAATTATATGAGATGTACAAAATTAAATATTTTTAATATTAATATTTACTATAACTAGACATTCATTTGGTCTACACAATGCTATATTTATGTTATTATTAATACTATATTTACTTCATCGTGTACACTTCATATGAATGTCTTGTTATACTAAATTCCAGCCTCATACAATATTACTTTACTCTAGCAATCAATGGTACGATAAAAGCATAACATAGCAGAGTAGCAATAACTCATGAGCTGTAACTATTTGAAACCATTGAATCAATCTTAATAGCTCATAATAAATACACTTGTTGAAATTGTGCGAAATATTTTCTTATCCAAATGACCTAGAGAGAATTTGTCACCGTATTAGAGTTGAGAAACTGAAGACCATTTTATAATATGGCTGTAATTCAACCCTTCAAAAATATATGCTAAGGTTCTTCACATCTACTAAATGTAAGTGATTGCAAATCACATTTAACTCTTTAATGTAAAATTTAGTCCAGCAAAACATCAGCGAGATATAATAATAAATCTTTTAGTAGTTAGAAAATTAATTTTTAGACAAATTATAATAAAATATGTTTATTCCCTAAAATATATTATGCTTTATTTAAACAAAAATGTATTTGCAGATCACAATTCGATTTAGTGATTGTGTATATATTATAAATATGACACTATTGTAGCGTTGATCGATCTATCGACAGAGCTGTCTATATCGACTAGTTTGTTGTTAAACTATGCCTTGATTTGATTTCCCTACAAATGGGCATTGAAGTACCTTTTTGAAAATACCAACATATTTTTAGTGGTCAAAATAAATAGTATGTTACTATATTACTAGTTCTATTTTACTTATATATAGTGCTATTTTATAAACATATGTAACATTATTGTGCATTATGTTACATAAGGACCCACCCCATGCTGCCATTACCGCATAACTCTCAATAAATCATACTAGCCGCTCCAATTATACCAACGGTAATAGGACCCCTAGAATGGTAATCTTCTCTATTGTAGTTCACGTAGGTTAGTAAGACATAATAAAACAATGCTGTACAATATATCTAACTACATAATCCAATTCAATATAATTAAATTGTTTATGTACTTACCAATTGAATCTGCTTACACTAGTAACCACCAAGGCTGCACCTAGCATCCAAAACTGACGAGTGAGTCGGGTGAGCTACGATGTTCCTACAAGACGTAGTTCTCACACTCCGATTCAACTAACGTGTAATGGGCCATCCGTCATTGAAGACGACTAGAGAATAACTATTCACCTGCCCTCTGATGGTAGAAAGATGAGTTACTCTCAAAACATTGGATGATTGAAGAAATAGGCTGAAAATCTGATGGAGCAGTATCAACAAGATGTGTACCTGACTTTTTGAAGCCACCGTTGACGTCACCAAGCATGTGTTCAGTTCTACCACCTTCTATCTACTGCGACTAAACCAATTAATATTCCCTTTTTTTATTTAACTATTTCTTTATCTGATCATTCCATACAAAATGAAACTCTATATTTTGTATGTCGCCACTTGGCGCTAGAGTCCTTTGGAGAATTCAATCACTTAGATAGACACCATTATTAAATTGTTTTAATTTTATGAGTTAACTTTAATGTGTTGAAATTATGAATAATAGCATTTATATTTTGTAAACATCGATGTGCCATATCTTAAATTTATTTGCATATTGAGATATCGTAAAGTAAAGTAACTTTCATTATTACTTTGTATTAATTATGAATTTAATTAACTTGTGCATATTTAATAATCATTTTAAAGTTTGTTCTAATTGGACATTTATATTATTGTTTATTAAAAGATTATGGGGTTTAGTTTCCGAGTCCTGAGTGAGGATCAGATAGTCCCGGGGGAGTTTGACTAAAGTCTGTTAGCCAAACTCTCGCGTTATGTATATTCTATTGTATAAGTTATTCTGGATAAATTAACGTAATTTAGTGCCGTTCTTCATATTTAAAGACACTTTAGTATCAGTTTCAAGGTGTTCATTAGGCCCTTATATAGAAGTTGTGTATCATACTGATGGATGATATTATAATTAATCTTTATATTAAATTCAACCCGTGATGCTCTGTCTCTTAAAGACTGAATCATCAAAATTGTGAATAGATTACATGTTTATAACCTTCTATTAAATACCTGCGCTACTCTAAAGTTATAGAGTCTATAAGTTTGATTTCCAAAATAACTCATTTTGATATAATGAGACCATGTATATTTTTCTGGTCTATTGTTATTGTTTTGAATAAACCGTTCATATTGTTGCTTTTAAATATTGCTAATAATTTCCCTTGTCACTTGTTCCTTAGATTTCACCCACTCCCTTTTATATTATTTAATGGTCATTATATAAAAGGACTCATAGGGGGTGCTACACATACATATAATATAAATGTATATATATATATATATATATATTTAGCACCTAATCTTACTACACTTTCAGGTTATACGTCTATTTACTAGTTACACTAATGTGCTAGGGATTAAGAAGGTTTTAAATTTAGAGGAAGATCATCCATATCTACGTGGAGGGAGAGCGGAAAACCAGTTAGGGAAAAACAACCCTCATTGCACCCAACCGGGATCGAACCCCGATATTCCAGTCTTTGACAGACTATTCCAACAATAAAGTAGTGTTAGACCAGACGGCCACCCATAACGGGTGCTCTTTATATTAATAATAACTATCAAAAGGGACAGCTGCAGATTCAGTGAATTGACGAATAAATACATGAATGTAGATCTAGTAGATTTTTCTAGCTTTCAGTTAGGACTGTTAGGATATGTTATAAACCCTTAAGCTTATTGAAACTGAAGGACTAATGTTTAAGCATCTGTCCCGGTGTCATTGCTCCATATTACACAACCATGTAGTGTGTTAGTATTGTCCTTAATTTAGTGTTCAGATGATAAAACATAAGTTGCCTATTGGAACGATTTATATCAACAAAAACTCGCATGTTAACGTGACCCAAGGCGTCAGGCTCACAATATCAGTGAAGATAATCTAAAAATATACCCTCCATCATCCTCACCCCATGGATAAATATGTTATTAAGCTTGGTGTTAAAACGTACTAACAAACAAGATGCTTTTTATAAACTAAATGTAATCTTGATCGCGTTTTTTCCTGCTCGTGGTGGTTTTTAATTATCTTTATTTATATTTACTAAACCTAAGTGATTCAAATTTCCAGCCATAGCTCAAAACACCATCCTCAGTTTCAATAACAATAAAATGTATATTATTACAAAACTAAATTTAAAAATTACTATAAATCGTAGAAGGATACTAAAAAATATAATATCATAAAACATTATTAAATTTAGTTATCATGTTTTCATTTTAAGATTATTCAGTTTATACGCGAATGGGTTAAGGATGAGGAGGGTTGAATTTAGAGAATTTGTAACCGCATTTTTGTTGAGAGTGGGAAAACATCTAGGAGAAAACCTCCCTCAGTACACCACACCGGGATAAAAGCATGATCTCCTCGTTATCATCAGTCCGATATATTGCGAAAGTAGCGCCTTAGAACATGTGGCCACTGAAGCCGGTTTTAAAAATAGTTCAAGTGATTTATTTTTTTATGTTATATACCTCAAGAAAAATCAATTCTAATACTAATGTTAGATGTAATTTATTTTATTCCATTTTCAATGTAATGTATATAAAATGCATTGTGCACCATATTATTTGGGGGTACAAAGTTTAAGAGAAATTATATCTAGGAATATGCGAACTAAACAGGTTGAATACCAATACACCCAGTTTCATTGCTGAGGGAACTGCAGGTCTTATGGAGAAAAGCTTATCTCTCTCTCAATTAACTGTTGCCAGATTTACTCGCTTTGTTATGTCGGAAAGTGATGTGCTGGGTTAAAAAGGAACTACTGATAACCTCGAAAAGCCAGCGTTGCGAAACTAGTCATATTTTAAGGGAGATTGACCACACAAAAACGAGAAAAAAAAACACTGTTTCTCATTATTGACCATGCAGTTCCCTCAGCGATGATATTCAGTATTATATTATTATTATTATTATTATTATTATTACTATTAGTAGTAGTAGTAGTAGTAGTAGTAGTAGTAATAGTATTAGCACCGCGTCTTACTACTCGTTCGGGTTGTACCCACTTACGCTAATGTGTAATGATAGGGTGATTGTGAGATGAAATGGAGGACCTACAGCTTAACGTGGGATCCGAACCACTGTGGAGGCCTGGCATTCCCCACATTCACAAGTTGTGATTAATACACGTCTTGTCAGAGGTGAAGGAAGGGTTTGGTAATCAGATAAATCTGTGCAGGAACCGAGGATTGAACCCCGGACCCGCGACACTGATATCCAGTATAGAATTGTCTCCTGCGTCAACCAGTCTCCCAATCGTCCTGTAGTTATTGTTGTTTCTTATACTGAGATATTGTTTGACTCCTGAGACTTGACTATAAATCATAAACAGTAGGCTACCCGCCTCGGTGGCGTAGTTGGCTAACGCACTTGTCGTGTTTAGCTCGACTGCTGAGGACGGGGATATCAAGGTTCGAATCTCGGTCGGGTGAACTGGGGGTGGTTTTTCCTAAATGGTTTTCCACTCTACCTCTACGCATATGCGGGTTCACTTCCTCTAATTGAACCTTCCCAATTTCTAATCCATTAGCGTAATTAGTACTTAAAGAGTAAAACCCGAACGGGTAGTAAGACGCGGTGCTAAATATTATTATTATTATTATTATTATTATTATTACAGTAGGCCTACTTGTCAAGTTACATTTACATCTACACTCGGAAAAAATAACGTATAAAATTATATTGTTTAGTTTGATTAATCTTTAAATTATTTGTATTCCCTTTTTCACTTCTAGTATTGTTGCATCAAACAAAAAAGTTATTGACACATTTTTAACGGAGAGAATGAGAGAGTATCAAAAGAATTGCATCCACATTAGCATGGTAAATAACCTGCACTAAGCCAGGCCGATATTTGAAATTTGAGCTATCCTTCGAAAGAAATTCGTCATATTGCCAGACACACGCCCATAACCTCATGGCCACTAGTGAGAACTTTGTTCCTTTTCAAAACGCATATCAAACTATGAGGCAGAAGTAAGACCAATTGGTATGAAACTCTAGTTGACCCCATTTATATCGCTACATACATCTAGCTTAACCTTCCATATCCTGCCCTCTTAAGCTAGTTCAAACCTACAAGAACCCTTATTGGAACTAGACAGGACTAATAGATGGCAACTTGCACAGCTTACTGTCAGCTCGTGGCGTGTTTTTTTTTTTCAAGCACGTCTCTAATTCAGTGTGACACGTCGTGACGATGTAAGGATAATTATCTCTAATAACTGGGCTATTAATTAATTACACGCACGATGACATTGAAACACGGGGCTAGGGTGAGGTGGTGACGTTGGGATGGGAAAGAGAGGGTACTTGAAATACGTCATATCCGTGTAATTATCGAGTGTGGAATTGGTAGGTTGTGGGTGTGCTAAATATAGAAACTGAAAATAACAATTTCAACTGAGGGCAGCGAACCTTGTATTATTTGAAACAAACATTTTTTTATACATATATTATGTGTTGTGTTTTTAAAAGTTACGTTGTGTTTTAATTTATCACCCTCACCATCGGTGCTCTAAGGCACCCATATTGGGTTAGACTGGATGGCTGGTGACGGTGATTGGGGTCCTACTTGGGTACACTAAAGGTATTTTTAAATATATTTACTAAAAGGATCTCCACTCCTCAAACCACACATGTGGGTAGGATTTTCTCTTAAATTCTACCTACCCCATTACTATTATACAATTTAATTGTTGTATGCGTAGGCCTATAGTCCAATCCGGTATTAAGACACAGTGTAAAAGTAACAATGGAAGAGTTTTAGTGGTAAAGGTACATAAGAGGAGGAAACTAAAAGAAAATGCATCTGTTAGCTTTTTGTGAAAATTCTAATAATACTTGCAATGGGGGAAATGGGTAATAATCCATCCATCAGGCATAGAATAGAACCAAGTCCCTGACCTCTATGGTGTGAGTCATGAGTAGTCATGGTTTATTATAACACTGAAAACTCCCTCCAATAGATTATCCTATATAAACTATAGGAGTATATAGGATTGATTTTTATAAATATATCATTTGTTCGAGGTGGTTTTTCATTCCATCAACAAATTTAACATGTATTTTTCTAGTGTCAGTCATAAAATACATATAATAATAATAATAATAATAATAATAATAATAATAATTTCAATCATAATAATCAGCCAGCCGATAAGTATATTAGACTCTTACTCGAAATACCACATTTCAATTCCGTGAGGATGCATTTGGAGGTGCTTTCATCAAACGATCTATTTATGTAGTTCCTTAAATCATCCCCTTGATATTTCCTTTAAATAATACTTTTCTCATACCTACCCCTGTATTGTAAGGTGACCATTCATTCCCGAATTTCGGCAACAATCCCTGGAATAAGACTTATTTTCCGGTGTTATTTTAGCCCTGATTTTTGTTCCTGATTTGTAAAATTAATATATTAATTTGGATTAAGTAGATAAGATTTTATCAAATCGGTTATGAAAAATAATAAATGTTTAATCTGGCATCATTGCACACTATACGAATATTTCAAACGCATAACTAAAATTCTAAAAGCTCGTCAAATTAGTGAAACAAAAAATACACATTGTCACAAAAATATAGAGAAAATAGGAGCATCTCTGTTCATAAAAGAGCAAAGCAATCAATTTAATATTTCTAAGTATCCTACACAAATATATATCCTCGCTTATATATCATAAACCATTTGTTTTATAAAAATATCTTCCAGATTAAAATATTTTTTATTTTAACAGAACTACAACCCTAGAGTGATGTTATTTCATTTCTCAAATAGTGTTTGATATATGATTAAAATTAGAAATTTCTGCTAATGTAAGGTGTCCTTAAAGTCATTTTTATAGGAAAACGAGAAATGCGATTTTTTTATAATGTTGCACAATTCCTAAATATAATTAAAAACTTTAAAACGGATTTTAAGAAAATCGTTCTCTCTTTTTGCCCTTCAAGAAACTATCCCTAATTTTAGGGTTAGATATCTTATTCCACAAAACCCCTCGGAAAGATATTATGAAAACCCTAGATACAAAGTTTAATCTAATCAGTAAAACTGTTTAGGCTCTAGTCTGAAGTATAGAAACTCCAGGGGGTCATGAAACGTGGACATTATATCGAAATCTCTAATTTATTTTTATGACGATCACAATACTTACTTATTTGAGGGGTCTATAGAAATATAAAAAATTTCACTTTCTTAAAGTTCGAATATGCAGACAATCTGTATTAGTATTGACACGTGGTGCACAAAAGTAAAATATTTTTCTAAAATGGTAACATCAACTTTATTAATATATTTTAGTTTTGGTAAAATAACAAAGCTATAAATCTTACCATCTATGTTTATATTACATATAATGAAACTGTAAATTTGGCTGTACGTTTGTTTTATTCTATTTTCTTGTTTCCAATAAACTCAAAAAATACTCATCTCTACTAGATGGGAATACTTCTCTTGTACTTCTTATCTTTAAGAACAAAGAGTAAACTATATACGATCGTGCTATCTCATTACCGAGTAAATTAATGTTAAAAAACTTTTAGTGTGGTTACATTTGCTTTTAAATTTGTTACAATTCAAATACATTACCTTTTAATAAAATATCTTATTTGTAAATCTTATTGGAAACGAGGGGCTTGGAAATATCAACAAACTATGAATGTAGTATTAATTTATTTCTGTTTTACTTGATCGTCAAATCAACTGTAGGCCTACTCCAGAGAGTCATATAAATTATTTCAATCTTAAATTCGGGGAAAAAACTATATTTTGTTTTGATTGTTTTATATCCACATAAATAGGCAAATCACTATTATTTAACAAATAAAACCTACACATAGGTAATTTTCAACAGATTTATGTGATTTAATCTTACATTTACATGGATGTATATTTAGAAAAAAAAGTTAAAATTACAGAAAATAAAAAATATAATGGTATACAGTAAACAAAAATACATAGCCTACTGTTTCAATGTAAGAAATAGATTAAAATATATTTATTCTAATCGTGAAATTTGTTTTAATCGTCCCTACCCCTCTCAGCTAAGCCCTCTAGTTTATTGCAGAGTCATATATTAATTGTTTCCTTAAGGGCAGAATGTTAGTGATAATGTATACATCATTAGTAAGTGTGAGGTAGGGAAGTCTATATAAGTTTTTGAATGCTCTATCATGTAGAACTATAAGTGGCATAATATGGTTGAGATAGGCAACACCCCAAATAACATTAAGGTAGCTGATATGGGAGTGGATTATAAATAAGTAAAGTGGTCTAAGTTCATTAAGGGGAAATTTATAGGATAAGCTTTTAAGGTGGGGTGCTAGTGAGCGTGAGTTTAGTGCATTAATTTTGCAATTTTTATAGCACAAACATTTTTGGCCAAAATAAATCAAATATTTATTCTATAGAAACATAGAGTTTTGTTTTCTACACATGATAATCTCAACAGTTGTTGAATATCCGTCATGAGCATGGCAGTATTTGGTGACAAACTTTTTAAATAAAGAGAAACGTTTGTCACCAAATGCCGCCATGCTCATGACAGATATTCAACAACTGTTGAGATTAGCATGTGAAGAAAACAAAACTCTATGTTTCTATGGAAGAAATATTTTATTTATTTTGGCCAAAAGATGTTTGTTCTATAAAAACTGCAAAAATACTGCCCTAAACTCACGCTCACTAGCACTCCACCAAAGTATCCCTAATACAGGGGATATTTTATTTATTATTAACTGTATTTGCGTTTTCCAGCTAAGTTAGAAGTTTATCAACAAACCTAATTATTTTATCTCCAGTAATTGTTTCAATTATTTCTCTTGGAAGTCTGTTTTAACAATGGTGTCGCGATTACTATTAGGCCTATTAAAAACCATTAAATTGCTTTTATTTAAGTTAAGTGTTAGTAGATTTATTTTAAGCCAGTCATCTACATCTACTGTTTGTAGTAGTACCAGGCCCATTTCCATTTAAAAAAAAATGTTTAGCAGTGATTTTTCAACAGACACAAAACATGAATTGTCAGCATATAATTGAAGATGGACTTTGAAGTCTACCTTGGAAATATAATTTACGAAAATTAGGAATAAACAGGGCCCAGAACTGATCCTTGAGGAACTCCACAGCTGATTTGTACCTGCGTACTCATAAATTTATCTATTGAAACAAACGTAGACCTATTGATTTGATAACTCTTAAACTAGCTCAATACTACTCCATGTATACCAATTTTATTTAGTTTGTAAGTTAGGATCGCATGATCTATGCAGTCAAATGCTTCATTCAAATATATAGATATTAAATCTGACCTGATGTTACTGTCCAGAGCGGTTTAAATTTGATCAACTAGGTCCAAACAAGCAGTGTGTTTAATTTATCCCTAAAGACATACTGCCCTAGAGAGGAAAAGTGAATGTGTTCCAAATAGCTCACAAGTGTTTATTTTTCCGCTTTCTTGGAAACATATGATAAAATAGATATTGGCCTAAAATTATAGGTGTAAACCATAGTACAACTACCCTTAAAGATCGGAATGACTTTAGCAATTTATAAGATATCCAGAATTATTCTCTTCAAAGGACTTATTTATCATTAACGTAGTCAATTTTGCTATAGGGTTTTTAATTTTTTTAGCAAATTAATAAAACAATGATCATATGGGTGACTCTCATTGTTTTTAAGTTCAGAGATAAATGTTGTCACCTCGCTTTAATTTGTAAATAGTAAAGACATGGATTGAAAATTCTTTTCTTCAAATAGTCAATGTACGCATTATACACTGTGACTATCCATTCGGGAAGATAGGGAATCAAGAAACACAGAGAGCTACAAATTTGTACTCCCCACTTTACTCGGGAAATCTTAGCTTTTGTTACTACACATATTGTGAGTCTGTCGTATCAAACTGTGTAATTGCTGATACGGGAGTATGCCAAACAAAGGATCACGAAATTCTGAAGCTTTTTATTTATAATTATTATTGAGGGAAACTAGAATATGTGAACCTCTGCTGTTTTTTACTTTTAGACTTATGTAAAAAACTACTTATCACTGAAATTGCCTCAGTGGCCACATGGTCTAAGACGTCACTCTCGCAATAGAATAGACTGTCAATGACAGGGAAATAGGTGCTCGAATCTTGTTTGGGTGTACTTTGAATAGATTTTCCTAACTGGTTTTCCACTTTACCCCCATGAAAATGTTGATACACTTCCTCTAAATGCAATATTCACTCTCCTAAGTTCAATGCGGGGATAGTAAAAAAGCTTCTCATTGTGGTAGAATATTGAAATTAATAATGCAAGGTATACCAAAATACCAAACAAAATACTCCGAAAAAAAACCCTTTAATTTCAAAATTAATTTTCGGAAAAGGAGTAAAAGTGGTCCTCCCAAGAATTTTCCTAAAGTAATAATTGAATAAAACATTTTCCGTATGGTAGAAAATTGAAATACTCGTATTCAAATACATATAGAAGGAGCATCTTAAAACCCATTAAGAGTTTGAACATGTATGCGTGTTGTTAAACTGTGATGCTCTTATTTACAATATGTTTGATAACAATGTATATAATTTATTTTTACATCTCTTAAAATATCTCTTAGGCAAATATTGCATGCTATTGATTGAGCTCGTTTGTGAACGCAATTTATGGGCTGTGATTAATGTGGATCGAACTAGGCCAAAAGCATTAAAAACGAATTATTCATTTTCAATACCGTAAACATTTACAGTTCTATGTGAATCTCATTCATTTTAACTCTTTAACAACCAATTGCTTATGCTCACGTTACTGGTATTCTTATTTCTTTTTTAATTAGCACCAATAAGTGAGAGTACAAAATTTAATATTGTGTTGAGAGAAGCTATAACTTAATCTTCAATAGTAATTACAGCTTTTAACAATCACGGTATTTATATTATTATACGTTGATATTGAGTTTTATAAGTCCGGATTTTCACGTTTTGTAAAACAATTTAAAATAAGAAAGGACAAATATTTTACATAATTTAAGAAGTGGTTATTTTTACCTCTGATTAATTTTATGTAATACAAGAGAACAAAGTTACTTTATAGATTCCATTTGTGAAGATCGGGTACACCATTTAGGTTTTTTAGTGCATTCAAATTCGTGTGGCGTTTTCCTTTCCTTCTGGGTAGTATAAATTATAATAACACCAAAATATCCACTCTTAGAATGGGTGTCTGACTATCGATTTTTTTTGTTTTCAGTAAATTCAAAATGTATTCATCAGTTTTAGATGAGACTTCTTCTGTTTTACTACTTATTTTTCACAGAACCAACTTAAGATATACCCTCATACTAGCTCATCAACAAGCGAAGTGGTGTCAAAAGAAACTGGGCGTTAGTAGTGAACATTCGTCACGAATGGTATTGAGGGCACACAAGATGGCAGGTGATGAGTTGATGTTGAAGAGGGGGAGAGAGTGGGGTGAGTCCTTGTTTCTTCTTGAATATTCATACGCACATAAAAACCCTTTTCTTTAAGTTTTCATATTTTTTTAGCGTATGAAGTTGTCAAATGGGTTGCTGTATTGTTTAATGCGAGCGAAGCTGTGGGCAAATACTGATGTTTGAATAAAATTAGTAGGAGTGAGTGAAACTTCAGAATTTCAGGAGTCAAAGGTAAGAAGTATTTCACCCACAATAACTTCGAAACGTTCTGAAAGAAAAAGGAATATTGAATATATTATGAAAATCTTATTTTAGCACCAAACTGTGTGTGTTTAACTAATCTTAGAGATAAGGCAGATATGCCAGCATAAAAAAATTTAAACCGTTTATTTTCTATTTAATATTATTTTAGACTACGCTTCTAATTTGAAAAAAGTGACCTTCATACACTCTAATGATAATTATATAGTTTATTTGTAGAGAGAATAATCAATGTAAAAATCTTGTAGGCCTAATTTATTTGAGTAATTTTGAATCTGTTTGAGCGCACTGGCAAAAAAATTTTTTAAAAAATTGACATTTATGTCATTTAAGACACAGTGCTATAAAACATTTTATTTATAAAAAGTTTAAGATCAACTTAATATTATTTAAACAAAGATACACATATGCTATAGCCTTAAAACCGGGAAGGCCAAAAATTCATTAAATCAAGTAGTGTACTTGACAACTTTGCCAGTAGTTCTCTTTATTTCCTTTATTTATTTGTTTCTCTAAAGGAAATTCCACATTCTTTTGTCTTCCAAGTCAACTTCAGAAATGCTTTTCATCCCCCCTTTCCTCTCCTAGGCAATCCCTTCACCAACTCATTCTAAAATGAAAGTAAGAAAGGAAAAAAAAAACACTTTGCATGAGACGCTTTAAAGCTGCGCCTTTATAAGGTTTTGCAATAAACCCAAATACCTCCCCTTATTCACCCCCTTCGCCTTTCCACCAAGATAAGCTTTATAGCTGTTCTCGTGTTTTAAATGCATTGGGTTTTATTTATGACTTAACTTGTTAACGTTATATACCTGAGTAAAGAATCCCAACTCTTCTTGTAAGGATTTTACACACGCCGTTATTTCAAGAATTCTCCCACCAGTATCTCCTTTAGTGAGTGAAGTATGCTTTATACAGTAGGTCTTACATTTCACATTCAAGCAATAAAATGAAAAAACAAGCTTTAAGCTTATATTCCACGCACACACAAATCCACATGTTTTATTCTTTTTTTATTTTTTCTATCTGCTATACAAGACAACGCTGAAATATTTATACACTTACGCAATAGAGTGGTTTTGCTACTAAAGAGAAATGCCCTTAATCATGGGTTAAACGTTTTGTCTGTTTTACGTTTTTTTTAACTCAAACGTTGAAGGACCAGTGTAAAGAATATATTAAATGACGAGAAAGGATTATATTTAACTATTTTCATTCTCAAAAGTATTACTTTAAATATATATAGCTACTGAGAGCACTTAATATAGGAACCCCATATATGGTCAAAATCGGTATGATTTTTTTTTTATCAAATACCCGAATTAAAAAGTATGTATACTTTTGATTATAGATCAGAAGCTATTGGTTTTATAAAAATATATTTCAAATAAAATATCGTTATCTTTATTAGGACTACAACCTTACAATGATAAGATATTTCATATCTCAAATAGTTGCGGGGAAATGATTAAAATTGGAAAATTGGAAAATTTTCCTTATGTAAAATACCCTCAAATTCATTTTCATGAGAAAATGAGAATTGCCATAATTTTTTTTATAGTAATAATCAGTGTCTAGTTATACCATTCAATCAAAATCGTTGAAGCGAGTTTTGAGAAAATCTATTCTTTCTCTTTTTACCCTTTAGTAAACTAACCTTAAATTTAGGGACATTTAGTTCCACCCGCCACCCCTTCAGGGGGACCATATCAACACTCCAGATATTACCAAGTTGTGGCCCAAGTCGTTGACGCTGTGCATTTACACTAAAGTATAAATCATGACTATGGAGTGTACTAAGTACTAGTTAGATAGCGGTTACCTTCTCCGGCTTCAATAAGTAATTTTATCATTTGAGCTCTCGAAAATTGACATGATAAAAGGTCTCACTTTATTCTCGATTAAAGTTATCTCTGTCGGTTCGATTGAGACGGTCAACTCAAGGTTTGGCTCTAGACTGCCTCCAGCATCCAGCAGCATTGTGGTCCAACACATCTTTACCACCAATCCGTGTGTCTACTCAATCCCTGTCACATTGCAGGCCCTCCCCTTTGCCCCCCTTGTGAATCTGACCGGTATATTACTCCAATACAAACAAGGGGTGACAATGAACGGGTTTAAGGCTCGGGACAGTGTTTACCTTTAGAAATTACACAAGATAACGGAGGTAAACATTGTACATGGTTGTTTATAATTCCTTTCCCTTCTATCTATTCTCCACTTCACATCTCCACCTGCCCCCTCCCAGTCCCACTAATTCTAAACATATGTTAAAGCTTGAGTTCTAGAATATGATTTGTAATATTTCATATTCCTATATTTGGTTCACCAAAAGACTTTAGAGAATAATTGAGAGTAGCTGAAATTGACAAAACATTACTTACAACCGTAAAAAGCTATATCTACGAAAGACATTGGTTTGCTTGTGGACATTTGAATCAATATTTAGTAGCTTTTTGAATTTCTAATAAGTAATTTAGTTTATGACAATCCGATTATACTCGTATGAATGTGTGCATCAAGCTACTTTTTAAATCAACTAAGTTTCAAAACGTTATCCCTTTTTTTTAATAATATGTACCACGCTTTATTATTCGTATGGGGGGTTGTACTAATTTAATTACACTAAAGGGGTAGGGATGAAGATTCTATAATTTATAAAAAATTATACCTAAGTTTGCGTGAAGTGAGAGCGGTAAACTATTTAGTGAAAAGCACCTTCAATACACTTGGTCAGGATTCGATCCCTTATCTTTTCGTCACCGTCAAACAAGACTTGATGAGCCCAATATTTAGTCCACGTTTCCACCGATTCAGTTCCGAGACTTCTGTTGTGTGTTTCAGAACTAAGTTAGTTTGTCACTATGTGGAATTAATTTGCTCAGAAAGTTCACATTACATTTATTGCAAAACAAATAAAGGTAATTTTTTTAGACACTTGACTCAGGGATGATAAGGGTCCTTCTCGTAAGGACGAATCAACTATAATGTCCACGAGGAATCCTCTCCTTTCCGGGGAATCGAACCAATGTCCTGGGGACCTTCATCGATGGTTGCAGGTGTGTCAAAAAAATTTAGTCAAAAGGGTCACATTGAAAATTGAAAATTCTAAAGCGGCCACATTTCAGAAAATACAAGATTGTCATAACCTTTAAATATGGAAAATTTTATTTTAAAACTAACTTACTTATAAAAAAAAAATTAAATACAAATCTAAGATTTATTCTCTATTTATTTCCCAAAAATAAGACATTTTGGTTTTTGTGAGTGTTAGATTTTAATCCTGGGTTGAAGCTACGTTCATGATGGAGTTTCCATTAGCCTTGCTCTATGGGGGGTTTATTTTTTTCACGTAAGAAAACAAACTGTTCACACACTAATTTGTTGACAAACTTTGTAAATATTTGATATGCAGATTTCACAAATTTTGGAAATCAATCTTTGGGGAGTTAATAATATAGACACGTTACGCCTACTTCACTCGCTAGATTTACCCGAACAATGGCCGATTTCCAAATGTCATAATCTCAAATCATGTAACTTATTCCTACAAAGTTTATAAACATATTAATAGTATTAAAATTTGCAAGTTTGACATGCCTGGTCCAACGCGTTACTCTCAAGTTTGATTTGATTGCCAGTGTTAGGGCATTTGAATTCTGAATCTTTGTCAGATGTACCGAGGGTATTGTTTCCTAAATGGTTACCCACTCTCCATCCACAATAATGTAGGTACACTTCCTCTTAATTCTACCTTGAGCATTACGTGGGAGCAAAACACAGTAGAACTTTTTTAATTTGAAGTCCAAGGAATATTAAACAATTCTAAATATGCAAAATTTGAATTAACCATTTTCATTAGTATTTAGGAAGCTGTTACACAATAAATCAATAACCTCAAAATATGCTATACACAGTCACACGCATTTTATATTTGCTATATAAAACAAACAAACACCATAAACACATACAACAAAAATAATAAAAATTCAAACACAGAATATAAAAACTTGGAAAAATTTGGCATAAAAAAATTACAGAATCAAATTAGAACTTTTGAAAATTGAAACAAAACCTCCCCTATGTAAAGAAACCTGCTCACGCACAGTGCATAATTCCCAACTTTCTCATTTATTGTGTGTCACTATGTTGGCTCCAACCCTATTTGACATTCTTGGTATTTGGAGTGGTTTAATAAATATCGTTGAGGTTAAAATTAGTACAAACTCGAAAAAATCAACAATGTATAGCTTCGAATTACATAAATATTGCCTCCTAAAATTCGAATTAAATGTTATTTTTATACCATTGATTTAAATATAAATTTCATGGGGAATCATAATGAGTTCGAAATATCCAATTTCTCAAATTAACTAATATTGAATTATCCCAATCTTAATGTAAAACCTTGATAAAACTTAACCTAATCGAGAACCCTCTAGAGTCTAGACTGACCCCCAGATAACGTAATAATCCCCTTATTGCATTGAGTGGTTATCAAATAAAGGACTGAGGGGGATACGTAGGCCGTATCTGACACGAGAGCCAGCGGCTGTGACAAGTTGTAACACAATGTGACGTGACAGAGTCGGGACACGTCACAAACACTGCATCATTAAGCCACCGCTGTAATGTACACGTCATGAGACTTGTCATGTCAGGACAAGTATGTCTGTCTCTTTCTCACTCCAACACTCACTATATGAAGTGTGGTTTCGTTATTAATTCAATATTGCGTGTAGGTGTTGCTAGAGTTACATCTCAAACAAGGGTGAAGAGGTGGAACACCTTTATACATATCTCAGGGGTGTGAAATCTCAATCCAAATTATGATTATTTCGTTTTTAGAGCCACGTACACTCAGTTTACCCTGAAAGTTAAGAATCTTACTGTGGATTCCCACGTTCGCCGAAAAACTGTTGCAGAACAGAAAAGTTTCACTCATATCTACTTTGAGTGAGTGTGAGAATCCTTTTAGAGATAAAGTTAATTTAGTGTACCTGGTCGGTATTTGAACTCAGGCTTCCTTTCATCGGCGAAACAGACCAAATGGGACTGATGTCTGAGTCTGCGTGCCTAATGGTTCACACACTTGCTGTATTGTGTTGAGGGAGAGTGAAAATAACAGATATTGACTTGTTTCATGTTAAATTACAATAAATCATGAGGAGAGCCTCGTTAAAAACAATCAACGGACATGAAGAGTAAGTGGGGAGGGGGTGAGGGGGCGGGTGTCAGATTAGTACTATGCAAGCTCTCATTCAGTCGCATAAACTCCATTCATGGAAAAAAAAACTGTCGTTTTGAAGCACAATACATAGATGAGTCCTCTTAAGGTGGGAGTATAAGGGAAGCAAGAAAAGGTTAGTGTTTTTGCAGTTTTTATGGCAAAACTTATTTTATTCCAAAATAAATCAAATATCACTACATTTGAAACATATGGTTTAAGTTTATTCATAAGTTGTTATCAACACTTGTTGAATATATGCCATGAGAATAGCGGCATTAAATAATACACTTTTTTAAATGAAGAGAAAAAATTGTTATTAAATTTTAGGATACCCTTAACAAATATTCAACAAATGTTGATAATAATCTGTGAAGAAATTAAAAATTTACGTTACTGCTGGAGCAATATTTGATTTATTTTGACAAAAAAAAAAGTTTTTCCAAAGACATTGCAAAAACACTGCCCTTTTCTCGCATATCCTACTTTCCCCCCATAATAAGGAGAAGGGAGGGAAGAGGGTGACCTATCTAGAGGGGGAAAGGGAAACTAACCACAATTGTTTCATCGTGGGTGTGCAGGTCCTTGAGTGGGAGGGGTAAGGAAGGTATGGACGGCCAAGGCTTACCTAATTGCGTGTGTGCAAGTCATTCCACGCGTCTCACGCACACCGCCGTCCAAGTGGTATTTAGAAACGTACTCTATTCTTTAAACTCCTTCCAACCCCCTTTCACCACAAGTCATCCGCTCCGACCCTAAGCACTACGATAATCATCTCCCTGATATTTCCATAGCTCAATTAACCAAACGACTGTAGTGTGTGATTTTAAACCACGTAGTTATTGGTATTTGTCGCTTCAACGGCAAACGAAACTGCAAACGCTTTGCTCGCTGATAGCATAATACGATCTAGGTTACTGTGGTCATCGTGTTATCTTGGTTTCCAGTCTCACCATAAGTTCTACTTTTACACTCACACCCTGTGTATGTGCGATCGTATTAACCAAAGAGACATTTAATTTAATAGAGTAAATTACTGGAGGACCAGTTTTAGCTACACTCAAACAGAGATTCAATTTAGATGCGTGCAGGTGACCTGGTGATCTAGGGGTAAGGTGTCAGACTTCTGTGCTGGGGCTCTAGGGTTCAATTCTCGGTCCCAGCACAGATTTATCTAATTGCCAAACCCTTCCTTCACCTCTGACAAGACGTGTATTAATCACAACTTGTGAATGTGTGGCCTCCACCGTGGTTCGGATTCCACGCTAAGCTGTGGGTTCTCCATTTCGTCTCACAATCACCCTACCATTACATATTAGCGTAAGTGCGTATAACCTGGACGGGTAGTAAGACGTGGTGCTAATAATAATAATAATAATTGATGCATGCAGTAATATATATTTTTTTTTCAAATTCATAAATGTATTTGATGTAGAGCGTTGGAAGAAGTAGGTATGATAGAAATGACCTTGATGTGCGCTTTTCTAACTATACTAGTTGGGCGACGAGAGGAGATCTCTTATGAAACTGATTGTGTGATTTGAGTAATTATTATTAGCACTGCGTCTTACTACCCGTTCGGGTTATACGCACTTACGCTAATGTGTAATGGTAGGGTGATTGTGAGATGAAATGGAGGACCTACAGTTTAACGTGGAATCCGAACCACGGTGGAGGCCTGG
>CABFVZ010000404.1:40842-98668 GCA_902151445.1 Timema monikensis
TTCGGGTTATACGCACTTACGCTAATGTGTAATGGTAGGGTGATTGTGAGATGAAATGGAGGACCTACAGTTTAACGTGGAATCCGAACCACGGTGGAAGCCTGGCATTCCCCACATTCACAAGATGTCTTGTCAGAGGTGAAGGAAGGGTTTGGTAATCAGATAAATTTGTGCCGGGACCGAGGATTGAACCCCGGCCACCAGCACAGAAGTCTGACACCTTACTCCTAGACCGCCAGGTCAACTGATTTGAGTAACATTGTAACGAATACATCATATATAAACATACATGAAGTTTGATCTTATTAACATATCGTACTTTCTATTCACACGGTTTATCAACGATATAAAAGAGCTTGATTCATCCTGTTGCACATGAGGGAGAAAAGGATTGAAAAATGAGATAGAGAAATGTTCACAGAGATTTGACGTTTAGAGATTATTTTCCAACAATGCTGAGCGATAGAGCTAGGGTGTGTCGCAGAGATTAGACTCGCAGGGACGATTTTTCAAAAACTAACTGGCATTAAAAACAAAAGAACAATAATTTGCGACCAAAATAACAGGTAGGGTGGCAATCTCTCAAAATTCTAGTCACGTATAAAAGAATAAGGTGAAAACCGAGAAGGAACTAACAAGTTAAATGTACCTATCAACAAGTAAAGGTTCAGTGTGAGACCAGCAAATAAAGATATATTCATCATTCTTCCTAACAATCATTATTAATACTTTGTGTAAGTGCAATATAAGGGCTTACCCCCATCGGTGGGCCCGTGGACCAGACGTCTAACTCGTCCAGTCTGAGTTATCTTTGAAATAAAATGTCGGGATTCTTATTTTGATTGGATGTAGTGACAATTTGTGACCAGCTAAGTTGTCTTCTTGTAAGGGTTGGTAATGTATCTTAACATATCAATACATTTATCATTTTATATCCATCAAGGTAAATATCGAAAGCTACTAAATATCTATAAAATAATAACAATATATCTGTTGTTTACGATACATAGAATTGCTTTGTTCAGGACGAAATGAAACGGCGGTATTTTTTGTTTACGTTTGAAAAATATAGCAAATAAAAAATAACTAATAGGAAGTAATAATGTTCCTAGATTTATGATATAAGAGAAGAATATAAAAACTTGAATACAATGTATATACACATATTTTCCAAAGTTTAATGATCTGAACTTCCCTTACATATATTTCAATATATAATTAAGATACAAGATTTTAAACAACATACCGTACTTAATATTCTAGTTTTTTATACACACATTTCGCTCACATTGCAGGTATTTTTCCTCATTAAGGGATTTCAATATCTATGAAACATCTGTTTCTTATACATTAATGTACAAATAACTAAATAAATTGTCAACGATTTACCCGCCACATTTCAAGAAATACATAGCTGTGAATTAAGCACTACTTAATGTAGAAATATTATCCGCATTACAAATAGCTATTATTATTATTATTATTATTAGCACCGCGTCTTACTACCCGTTCGGGTTATACGCACTTACGCTAATGTGTAATGGTAGGGTGATTGTGAGATGAAATGAAGGACCTACAGTTTAACGTGGAATCCGAACCACGGTGGTGGCCTGGCATTCCCCACATTCACAAGATGTCTTGTCAGAGGTGAAGGAAGGGTTTGGTAATCAGATAAATCTGTGCCGGGACCGAGGATTGAACCCCGGCCGCCAGCATAGAAGTCTGACACCTTACCCCTAGACCACCAGGTCACCTTTAGTACCAATTAAAGTAGGACACAAGGGGTTAATGAGTAGCCACATGTATGCAATATGTTATTTATAGATTGATCTAAACATCGACACAAATATATTTATGTTTTTTTATAAATATAGCGATATATTGTTGCCCTATCCACACCTTGTTTCCATCGATCCCGTCTACGTCTTACTAGAGCAGTATAAATAAGTCCTTTTAAAACGTTCTCTGATATTTCATAGACACACTTATTTAATTGAACAAGTGCACATCTTCCAAGGTTGTCAAAAATAAAAAGTATATTTTAAGAAGTTAACTGATATTTCATAAGTTTCATAGTAGCTTGACCCAATATACGTCTACCAAGGCTATCTAAAATAACAAGTCCAGTTCAAGGAGTTCATTGATATTACACGACACATCAAAGTTGTTTAACCCAGTGCACATCTACCGAGGACAAGATAAAATAGCAAGGACAAAAAAATAAATAACTCCTATATAAATAAATGGTACTGCACACCGAAAAGACTTTTTCTCGCTTGTATCTTAAAATATACATTTATTGAAAGCTCGTAAGATTTGTGAAACAAAATAGTAGGGCTACACATCGTTGTATAAACACGACACCAAAGATCATAAATTAAATAATATACACAATTACCTACATACTCTATTGCATTAAGAACCCTATTAGAGTAAAATTGAGGAAAGAGAAACATCTTTGTCCACCAAGGAGCATAAGAATTAAAGTCATTTTCAAAGGCCTGAATTAAAAAATATATACAGTTACTTACAGTTAAAAAATAATTATTGGTTTTATAAAAATACATTTTGATTACAAGATTATTATCTCTAATAATACTACAATTTTACAATGCTAAATTATTTTCTATCTTAAAAAAAATAGTTGTGAAAAGATTATCAAAATTGGAAAATTTATCTCGTGTAAAGTACCCTCAAAGTCATTTTCATAATAAAATGAGAAATGCCATATTTTTTATAGTGAAAAATGTCTAGATCAAAAATTTAATCAAAATAGTTAGAGATAATTTAGATAAAATCTATTTTCTTTTCTCTTTTTGCCCTTCTGTAAACTACCCTTAGTTTTAGGGTTGGATGATTGATCCAAAAAATACCTCTGGGGACCTCATTAAAACCTCAGACACCAAGTTTGAGCCCAATAGATAAAATAGTTTCGCCTCTAGCCTGAAGTAGACAGACAGCATTTTGAAAACAACTTTTTGGTTTCAGGGGGTCATTAAACGTCGATCTTTATCAAAATCTTGAGTTCGACTTTTTTGACAATAACAATTCTTTCCCTCCTAGGTGTCGAGAGAAAGTAAAAATAAATGGTAGGACACAATCGCAAAAACTTTCCCATATTGTGTATTATGGCTACGAAGGTAATTTTCAAAAATAGGTTTTGAATAAACTACCCTTAAATATGCTTTACTCATAAAATCAAACATAATCTTGTTAATCACAATAATCACTCTCTATATAAATTTTAAAACCAATTGTTCAAATATATTTAACAAAATTCAAAATTTTCAAAATAAAGTCGTTTGTAAACTTACTTCTATGGGGGGTGCGTAGGAAAGAGCCTTTGTTTCATTTATCTAACCTGGGACGTAGAAGGTTGAGAGCATATTATAACTACAATTTTAACAAATTCTGCTTATTCTGGCAACACTCCACGATATGCCATATCCTGACGTTGCCGTAATTTTTTATGGCAACGGTAGTTCCTAAACTTCCGAACCACTAAACCATCTTAAAGTATCCTTTTTTTTGTCACTATTAAAAAGTGATTAAAATTGATATAATCTGAGGGAAGTGCATGGCCACCATTAGGAAAAAGCTTTCCATTATCTTGTTTTGTTGTCTCAATCGTCTTTAATAATATACAAGTATCGCAATGCTGGTTATTTGATATTGCCAACAGCTTCTTCTCATCCCAGCCCTTCACTTTCCGACATAATTTAAATTGTGTGTTTTTATATTATTTAGCACCGCGTCTTACTACCCGTTCAGGTTATACGCTAATTTAAAATGAATAGATATTTCAACACTTCACTGAGAGAGAGTGAATCTAAAGCTTTTCTTCATAATACCCGCATGTCCCTCATAGGTGTTATATTGGGTGTATTTATTTAAAGAAGAGTATATCTATGTTTATAATCGTATGATTTGATCTCAAAATTTCAACATTTCAAGTGAAACATCGTTTAAAACATCTTAAGCTCCCCTTTTAATAACTTTTTAAAATTAAAAACAAAAAATGTAAAGTTTTATAATCCTATAGGGACATAATGGTATCTAATATCTTAGTTTTGAATTCAAACATATTTTGAAATAACAGATCACTCTTTAAATAACGCAATATTTATGGACATCTGCAATAAGTGTCGGCGTTCCATTACGCAGCTACATTGAAATGATAAGGTATTTATATTTATTATTAACTGCATCGGTGAGTACACCATCTAATTGCATAGCTTAATCAGTTTGATTTATCAGTAGTGAGGGAGATATGATTTTGAATCTTGGAGGGGTGTATTAAGGTTGTTTTGGTTTGACAGGTTTAGTAGGATTTTGGTAGAAAGTAATTTTTATAAATGACAAATTCATTTTGCGGTCAAATATAGTACAATTTTATTATATTAGTAGCAATATTTTATAAATTTTTATAATCTCTATCAAAAGTAACAGCTGCAGATGACATTACTTGAATTATGAATAGGTGAAAGTAGAACTTTTTTTTTTTCAAATTGTCTAATAACGTTCCTTATAAGAAAATTGGGCAATACATAACCGTGCTAATGTTCTTGTTCCGCTTTGTTCTTTGCTTTGTATCTGCGCATGCCTACAACTAAACGTGCTCTTTATATCCACAAACGCTCTTCTGAAACTTGCAGGAGGGAATAATCCTGGTAACGTGGGAAACATCTTAACGAGGGTGGAGAGAATCTGGGCCCTAATTGTTTTAATCCTAATTAGCAGTGTAAGTAAAGGACGCTCTAGTGTTTGTTGATCGAGCCAAATCCCTCTTGTTAACAATGTTTGCCTACCCACCACGGAACGGCAAGTCAAGATAGGACTTATTGTTATGTTATACATTACTCCACGATTTTCCCAGTCAAGATAGTGAAGCAAAAAAAGTTATCTAAAATAACTGTCATATGTGGTCTGAAATATTCATTCGAAAACCCATATTTGTTGTTAAATGGACCTAATGTCCGGCTCATCTAGCATTCTTATATGGTGATGATGAGAAGGTTGGGCCTAGAATTTTGGCTTAGTGTACTGAGAATGCATTAAGTAAATATTTTCCCACCATAACGCTTTGAAAATGCTGGTACATTTTATATAAAACTGTACCATCACCATCCCTACCTAATAAGAGCTTTATGTATATATATATTTTTAAATATTCTTATATACATATAAACCTAGGTTTTCAAGTAGCAACTAAACCCACTACTACTGTGCCATGCAATGTATATCCCGTTCACGATAGGTTTTTACCTGGATGACAGTTCGAAAATCATATGTTTAGGTTTAACGTTGCCAACACTTGTAAAAGATCACAGTTTTGTTATAATTGTAAAGATCTTTAATTACCTGTTATATTTTACATTTAAAATAACGTACACTTAAGTTTTCTCATACTATTTCATTTTTTTAAATTATTTCTTTTTATCCAACTCGAAACAATATTTTAAACATAATTAAACACACTTATTTTTCGTTTTTGGAACGTTACTGATTTTGTGTAATATAGTGCACACATCAATACCTTTTAATACAGGCATCGTATTTACTTGGAAAAGAGAAAATTGTTGTCATTATTTACATACAATAAATGATTTTATGATTATTTTATCTTATTTTGAAATATTTAACTGAATAAAATATTTTCATCAACTGCGTGTCTGCATCATTGTAAAAAACTTGTTTACCGTTATGTTCAATCATATGGTTTAGATTCGTTTGTCGCCATTTTGAAGCTATGCTCGTTAGTAGTTTTTGTGAAAGTGGTGTTAATATATTTTTTAAGGGGAATAGAACTATAAATAAACTTTGTGTCCGACCTCAAATAAATATATAAATAATATTGGCCTAAATTACTGTGGTTAACTATCACATTAATATATTACCATCTGTTTTCATTAAAGTCATCCAAAATGATAGATGTCAGCTGTTGGTGTAGTGATATATTAGGGATTACTTCTAGTAACATTTCGAGCTGTCATCCAGTTAAACTTAGATCTTGAATGATTTATAATATTATTACAATAAGACAACTTAAAAGAAAGTTAACTACTAATAGTTTTTTTTTAAATGTATCTCCTAATGGAAATTTATATGTATGTATAGTTGTATGCATGTATAAATGTGTGTGTGTTGTCAGTGGTTGTGGTAGGAGAGGACTGAAAAGGAAATTATTTGTGATTAGCAAGCGTCAAACTCTTCTGGACATTGATACGCGATTTGGGTGACCTGGTGGTCTAGGGGTAAGGTGTCAGGCAGCCGGGGTTCAATCCTTGGTCCCGGCACAGATTTATCTGATTTCCAAACCCTTCCTTCACCTCTGACAAGATATCTTGTGAATGTGGGGAATGCCAGGCCTCCACCGTGGTTCAGATTCCACGTTAAACTGTAGGTCCTTCATTTCATCTCACAATCACCCTACCACTATACATTAGCGTAAGTGCGTATAACCCGAACGGGTAGTAAGACGCGGTGCTAATAATAATGATACGCGATTTGAAAAGGAATTTAAGTTATTTAAATTCCCAAGATAAGATTATTCCTTGTAGGTTATCTGTACCACACTATCCTGCTAATAAGTGCTCATAGAATTCAGCGATAGAGAATTGTCGTTCTAGATGCTTATGATTTCAAGGATATGGGAATGAACTACACGACGAGAATTTTGATTCAAATTTTGGTTAAAAAAAACTACATCTAATAAACACGAGAATCAAAACAGGAACAGTTTTTTTAGTATAGTTCTGTTAGGAAAAAACTTTTTGAAAATAAAATCTTATTTCTTTGAAGTTAATATTGATAATATCTCATTATATAGCGAATATTAATATTATATTGTCGAAATTTAAAAATGCAGATCAAATGACTTGATTTGTAAATAATATAAACATAGGTTTAGGATATTTCGTTATTGTAGGATAAAAAACTATTGGACTATACTTCGAACCAATAGAAACACAATAACTAAGGAACTCATTGGCTATCTCTGTTTTAAATTAAAGGTATTTAATTTAGAACTTTAGAGCTTCACCTATTTTGCTATGTAACCAATAAAATCAAATGTAATTCTTCATGGTAGAGAGAGATATATCTTAAATAGTGAAAAATGAGTAATATTAGCAAATGCATTCCCTCGCAGCCATCATCTGACAAATCACATCAGTTTGAAACAATTTATTTACTTCCCATTGAAACGTGTCTCTAACTCTCGTAGTTCAGTCATAGTTTCAACTTGGTCTTGACACACTACTCCAGGGGCTTACTCGACGAAATAAAATAGAAAGATTTAAACTTAACAAAACAAAATAAAATAAACATTTACCTGAAACACATGCTACCAACACAGAGAGCTCGCATTTCCCGTGAAACCATCCCACCTCCCTTTACCCCTTTCAATCTCTGTGTAGACTTTCTAAGTGCCAGGGGCGGACAAACTTTGAGTCTCAGGAGACATATACATGGTGGATATTTAGAGGCGCTCTCAACAACTTATCACTAGATATACAGACAAATTTTCATAGTAAGGTCCTTAAAAAGCTACTATATCTACTTTACTGTATTTATACGTCAATCCACGTGACCTGAAGCTGTCACCTTTGATATAAATGATCAATACCTTTAAGAAACACCAATAACATAGTAAAATTTTATCATTATTTAAGACAAAATGTTGTATTTGGATTTTCTCAAAGGATCTTCCAATGAAAACTGTACTTAAGCTCCACTTTTCTATCCATCTAATAAGAAGTCTATATGAAACTGATTTTGGGAGGCAAGTTCCAGGAAATAAGACACTTATATCCTTGACTGATATATAAATTCATTATATTTTCAATTCATATGAATATTTTTAATCCACTCATTTGCGAAATAGTTTACAAATTAAATTTGTCATCAATGCAATTCATCATAGCCAGTAAATAATATTTTTCACTAATTATTTTTTTTACCTTATATCTTGCCTATAACCGTACATATACTAGATTATTACTTTCATATGCAGTATCCAATCACTTTCGTTAATTATATTTCATTACATTTAATAGACACAATTTATTGACAGTGGAGATAATACACATGCAGCTCTGAAGGTAAGGGAATGCATGATAGATCACAGGGGTAGGACCTCCACTAGTACACATGAGACAAGATTCGAACCTTGACCTTCCAGTCAATGGAAATCAAGTCTATTGCGACCCTGACCCGTTAATATTCGTGGCCACTGGTGTAAGATAAACTAAATATGATAAAGCATACGCTATATTGTTCTTTGTTTCTTTAAAACCAAAGTATTCACCAGAGATTTTTTTGGACATTATCAATGAGTTATGATTTAGCGAAATATTATTATTAAATATTGATCTGATACTCCCCACCTCCCCCCAAAAATGTATTTTACTCATTACTTTGAATACCAAATATTTGTAATAGTTCATCAGAGTATGCCATTAAAATCGAAAAATATAAAGATAATTTTTAAGTCTGGTGCCACACACAATCTTTAAAAAATTGCTAATAATTGTCAATTAAGAGGCATCTGAAATTCGCGAGATGTATTTTTAATCACTTTTACCTGACACACTAAAATAACATTCCCAGCTTATTAAATGATCACTGTAGTACCTTTAAATGTATACTATCTATAACCAGACCTACACAATGCAAAGAAAAAACGAAACTGGATATTTTAATGATATTGACCTTTTAACATTTTAAGTTGCAAATAAGCGTCAATTTTGTTAATTAATACGGATTAACTACATCCATTTTTGTTTCAATATAACATATGTAAATATTCTTTACCATTTTTAGACGAGATTGCCAGAAAAATAATATCAAATTCACTATTACAATTTTTTCATTTAAAATATCAATACAAATTATAAGTTTATATAGAGTATGTGAAATTTATTTTCATCAACCAAAAATCCCTGATAAAAGAAGAATTACAATTAGTGTTAATTTTATAACAGTTCTTGAAGAAAATAATATTGTGTTTACCGACCATTCTCTTCATAACAAAATAAAAAAATTTATTTAACAAAATAAAATAATTTAACGTACCAGAAATCATGCAGGGTATATTATTTGTTATACTTTTTTCAAAAACTATTAAACATAAGACATCTACTGTTGATTGTTTAAAAGTGTGTTGGCTGCGATTTTAATGGTTTTGTTACTAACATTTATTTATTTCAAAATAAAAATATAAATAGTTTGGTTTAATTAAATTTATTAAAAATGTGGTAGGGTGTGGAAAGGCCGTGAGTCGATCCTTGCTCGGGTGGACTGAACTATAGAATATTAAATTTTTCCACATGAGCTGTTTTCCCGTCATATATCCAGACAAACCCACTCAACTGATTTTTACAGCTCAAATTAATCCTCTCGCGTTTGAGTAAGAGTTTAATTCACTTTTAGGTATCACACTAAAGTGCATCTTAGTGAATAAATTACTTATGTACTTGACCACCAATATAGGAGACCCCTGGCTTAGTTCTCATTTTTGTAGTGAATATGTTATATTTTAGCTATAGGGTTAGTTAACCATTCATATGTTTAGTAAATTTAATAAAAAAACTTTTGTAAATATACTAAATATTTACATGTAGTTATTTATTTATATTTTAGCAACGCGTATCTCTACCCGCTCTGGTTACACGCATGTGCACTAAGTATTGAGATAAGGTGTTAAGGTTAAGGAATATTTAATTTAGATTAAGTGTACTCGCATTCGCATGGAGGGAGAATAATACACCATTAAGGAAAAAAACACTTTTAGAACACCCGACCGGGATTCAAAATCCTATTTATCTGTCATCGACAGTCCAGTCTATTGAAAGAGTGACATCTTCGACCACTGAAGAGCCCAATTATTAATGTTAATATACAAGACTAGATAGCTGTTGCCCGCGGCTTTGCTCGCGTGGAAGTTGATTATATACAAATACGAAAATATACATATGTATTTACAGATTAATTTAAAATATTACGTTACGTTGATGACCATAACTTGACCTCAGATAAAAAATAATACAAGTCCGATACAAACTTTCACCCCCTTTTTCATCCCTTATTAAATAAAATTTCCAAAATTCCTGAAACACATATTTATTTGTTTTACATCAATAACCGAAATACAAAATTTTCTTTATGTAACTTTCAAAATGACGGACTTTCATACATATTATCATACATATTATCACCCCCTATTTTGACCCCTTTGGGGTGGAATTTTCTAAAATCCTTTCTTAGTGGGTGCCTACATAACAAAATGAATATACAGTCCGAATTTCATGATTGTAGCCTTTATAGTTTGCGCTCGGCGATGATGAATCAGTCAGTCAGTCAGTCAGTCAGGACATGTTATTTTATAAGTATAGATGTAACTGAAACAGTTTTACAAAAGGACAGGGGTTGTAGAGTGTAAAAAATTGGACAACTTTTACTCCCTACATATGATTTGAAAAATATATTTCAAACACCACTGTTAGTGCCGTAGATGCATGCTAGTGTACCTTTCCAAAATTTAAAATTAATTTAATAAGGTTTACTCTGATTTTATTACGACTAAACTTATTAATTCTAACTTCTAGAAACATTTACAAGATTTACTTTCATACATCCATGCTGCAAATAACTATGATCTACAATCCTATATGTTGAAAATTGATCACTTTTTGTAATAAACCATTTCACAACACTCATTTTTATTATTATTACTATTATTATAATATAAAATTATGAAAATAATTGTTTGGATTTCTTTCTTGTTTTGTGATAGCGGTAATAAATATGACAAACCCATTTATTGAAGATGGTTTATAACGTCAATACAACTCTTATTCCTACGCTGCTTATAATATATTGAAAGTAGTATTTTTAATTGATTTTAAGTTATAAAAAACATTTATCTACGCTATAACTTATAATGGCCAGTTCTAAGAAGATAAACTTGTATGCTTATCTTTAATACACTTTTTCATGCACTATAATATAAAATATTGTTGCCATAACCACTAGGCAAAATATATCTTTGTTCTATTTAAATATTCCGTTCTTTAGGTTGGTAAAGAAAAATTCAACTATATAGTAGACCCCTAATTCTAATGGGAGTGTTAGTATAAGATCTTTTATGACTTGAGATTAACTTTATCGTTCACTAAGCAAATAAATTTGATTTCAACAAGGGTTAACATTAGTTTACGATAGCAAATATTTAATTAGGTGCCCCCAAAGGGTATTCGTAAGTAAATTTAAGTTTTTGTTCTGAAGATTAAGCTTACGACAGTATGTATGTAGTGAACGTGTCCTTTTTTTTAATCCTTTACGTATCCTCCACGTTTGCAAAACATATTCAGTTACATCGTGTATGTATGGACATAGAATGTAAGAGAAACTAGGAAAGTGTAAGCCTTGAGAATGAATTTTGTGAGGAACATGTTATCTCTCACGAGAAGAAACAGGTTTAGAAATGAAGTCCAGGAAGAAGTGATGTATATAAGATAGTAGAGGAAGCAACAATAAGATGATATGGGAAAGTAATGAGGATGGAGAAGGAAACGATGATAAATAAAGTGACGGATATGAAGTATGTAGGAAAAAGAAAGCAAGGGAGCCAAGAAAGAGATGGGAAGAACAGTATACAGAAAGTGTTTAAGTGAGAGGAGAAGAATGGAAGGAATTAAAAGAGGAAGAACAGTGGAAGTACAAAGGATGACGGAGGCCTTTTACTATGGCTGGAAACATTTGATGATGATGATGGTGATGATAATTATATGTGTATAATATAACCCGAACGGGAATTGTAAGACGCGAGAAAAAAATAATTTAAAAACTTGATTCCCCAATTGTTGGCGGCTAAAGAGTCGTACCACACCCCTGGCTGTCACCGCTCCTGAGGAGTCATGGTTTACAAGACCCTGCAGTCTATACCAACAGAGACATATTACCGAGTAATTGTTCAGGAGAGCGAATTGCTTCGAAGCGCAACTGCATTAAGGGAATTTATCACACGAGGCATTTGCATGGATCCTTTTAAGTGTGTGTCTGCGGTGTGTTGCTTGTGTGTGTGTTTTTGGGTGGGATCTTAACGGGAAAAGGAGGGGGTAAAGGGAAGGCAAGGCTTTCAAGAGGGCTGTTTTGAAGAGAAAGGAGGTTGTCGCGAACAGTAATTTGCGGAATTGCCGCGTGCCTGTGGGATCTAGTGTCTTGGGTTACGACTCTCAGGATATGGTGTAGGCCCTACTAGATTTACATAACATCTACCTGAAACTGTAGGAGGGTTGACTTCATCAGTGATATTTACCAAGTATTAATTTAACAATTTTTTTTTAAACTTGTATTCAGACCAAAAAAAGTACACTATTCATATTTACATATAAATACAGATATATGTATTATTTTAAATAGGTTTTTCCTTCTAGTTTGTACAGATCCTGCTATTAGATATTATACTTAATTATTGAAATCTATAACTAAACACTTCATTAATAAAATAGTTCTTGAAAAGGTTGATATAAGCTATTTACTTAATATATTGATGACAATGATATAATGTGATGATACGAATATTTATAGTGAGATAAATTTAAACTTAACATTAATAAGTGTGTATTTAAAAATATACTTCATGCTTACAAAATATGATCATATACTAAAAATATAAGTGTACATGAATGGACATGAATCAGTTGGTAGAACGATTAACTAAAAAGACCTGATATTTAGGATTTAGAACTATGTAATTTATACGAATAAAAAAGTGGTTTGGTGTGTAAGCTACGAACTTTGGAGCACTTTACCTAGGTATATATAGTAAGGTTTATCCATTCTCTCTCTACAGTGTTGTGAGTGAATTTACTCTCGCTACCCCCTCATACTTACTTAATAGATCAGTAATTAATTAATAATCCTTGTCTTTAAAAATATTAACCAATAAAAAGTGCCTTATACCGATAATGCGTTAAGGAAATTGATTATTATTATTATTATTATTATTATTATTATTAGCCCGCGTCTTACTACCCGTTCCGGTTATACGCACTTACGCTAATGTGTAATGGTAGGGTGATTGTGAGATGAAAATGGAGGACCTACAGTTTAACGTGGAATCCGAACCACGGTGGAGGCCTGGCATTCCCCACATTCACAAGATGAAGGAAATTGATCTTTCTTGCACTGCATATTTCCATCACCTTGGGTTGGACGAGTTTAACTACACTAAGGATGAATAGACGGGAAGGCAGAATTTAGAGGAAATGTACTCGTGTTTACGTGGAGGAAGAGCGGGAAATAATTTGGGGGGAGGGTTAAGAACTCTGTTCACCTAGATAGAATTGAAACCCTGACTTTCCCATCATTAGCAAACCAAAATTAATAAGTCTGGCATTTTGTCTACGTGCTTACGGGTGCGTAAGAAACATCCAACTGAAAAGATGAGTATCTTAACCAGTGGCCACACATACAATATCATCAGTATCATTTCCTCTAGTCTTGTACTGAAGGGGAGGTCAAGGTTTGTATCCATCTTAGGTATATTGGGGTGACTTATCCCTAAATAGCTTTTCTTAATTTTTCGTCTCAAATGTGGGATATATATCTAAATTATACATTTCTTAACTTTACTCTTAGTGTAAATACGTGAATATTTCAGTGGGTAGTAAGATGCGTTTCACAGGAACCAAATTAAACAATCGTGTTTTACAGGTAAGATAATAATTAAACCTTGGGGGAGTTGATTCTGTAGAGCATTAAAACCACAAACTATGCCTCATTATTATCGTATCAAAGATATTCTTCTCAAATGGGAGAGTCGTGTAGTTTTT
Source organism: Timema monikensis (assembly GCA_902151445.1). Lineage (NCBI taxonomy): Eukaryota > Metazoa > Arthropoda > Insecta > Phasmatodea > Timematidae > Timema > Timema monikensis. The sequence goes on from CABFVZ010000404.1 coordinate 54,681, forward strand.
CAGAAATATCACTATACGATACGATTGACTTGAATACCACTTAGTTGGAGTTGATGAGGAGGTCTGTGTTCAAAGCCCTACAAGGTGCTATATACGTGTAATACATATTTGTACACTTTTCAATCCTCTATTCACGTCAATGTGGAATAAATTTAAAAAAAATATTCACCCTCCTCCATACCTCTTATATTTAATCATTAATGTGTCTTAAGACCTACATCGGTTGAAACATTGGCTATGGCGTCACCCTCATCTTGTATGGTTTACTGGTGACGTGACTGTCGGGATTCGAGTCCCAGCTGGGTGTACTGAGGTTGTTCTTTCCTACAATATTTTCCACCCCCCCACCTTTAAAATTAGGGTGTATTTCCTCATGATTATAACTATCTCATGCCTATCACCATCAGTATACACTTGGGGATAGCGGTGCCGGATCATAGTATGTGGTGTACAAACATCCCTAGTGTTCAAAGCTATCGTTATAATTAAGTTCTTAAATTACTTGTTCATCTTTATTTTAAAATTTAATTCTAAGCAATTACATATCATAATCGCCCTTAATTATTATGTCCCATTATTGTTCCAAACCTATTATTCACGCGACTTTGCGGCTCGGCCTCCCCCTTCCCCTTCCCCCTGACTTCTTCAAGAATCTTCACACCCGCACACTTCCCTTCTTCACAGCCCCCATTTCTTCCCCATTAACACCCACCATTTCTTTCATTAACTCCGTACATTCGTTCTTTTAAAAGCCGTCTTTCCGGCTCACGCCAGAGCAATTTACCCCATTCTCCACCTTGATGGCATTATCCACAGCAATGCCCTCACTTCGGTTTTAGAGTCAACAACGACCCATGTCCACACAGCTCTTTCACATTGATCGATGAACGCATAGGGTCTCCTTACGTAAAAAGTGAAATATTAGATATTTCTTTGTGACTAAAAATTATATATATAAATTTTAAACAGATACTGATTTACACTTTAGAAATATACTCAAATTGGTGGCAGGTTGGCTGGATGTCAAGCTCATTTAATCTGCAAGGAATGAGGATTTCGGGATTCAAATACAAACCAGGTGTAATGTGCAGCGTTTTTCGTAAGTGTTTCTCTTTATCCCTCCATACGAATGCCAGTGTATTTAACTAAAGCCATACACTTACCATCCCTACTCCATTAGCCCAAATAATAATTAATATATATATATATATCATGTACATTTATATTTCATCACATTATAGGCCTATACATTATATTTATTTATATATTTAAACGTATCATACGAATGGGTAGTGTGATTAGGTGAAAATTTATTCGACTCGAACAATATAAAGCCTTGAATTATCTTAATAAAGAATGAAGTAAAACGCCTTATGGACATATTATCCAGAACTGGCTTTACCATTATAAATTCAATAGAGATAGCTGAATAATAAACATAAAAGTTTCAAACAAAAAAATATTTTGAGCAAAAATTTTATGCTACAAACATGTGGAATTTGAAGGTGGAATTTTTGGGTTTTTGATTAGACTTTTTTAAATGTATTAAAAACTGGGTCAGAAGAAATAAAATGAAGATTTTTTCTGTCTGCTTGAAGATAAGAAAAGCGTTTCCAGGGTTAGCCACACAATTAATTTCATAGTTAAATCGGGTAACGCTGTGTACTTCTGCTAGTTATAATTAAGTTAAACTTTGAAAAAATATTTTATTTATTTTGGCAAAAAAAAAAAAGCGTTGCTATAAAGCTACAAAGATATTTGCCTAATTGGCGTTACCTTTCACCCCAACCTTAATGGGGGCCTTATATAAAGGTTTTACCACCCTGTCTCCATTCAAATGCAGGTAAAACTTTTATAAATGCTCCCTCCCTTGGGCCTATACCATCCTTATCCCAATAGTCTATATACTAATATTAAAAGAGGAAAGATTTGATTTTTTTTTGTAATGGATAAACTCAAAAACTACTGGCCCAATTTTAAAAATTCTTTCACCTATATAAAGCTACAAAATCAGCGAGTAACATAAGCTTTATTTTATTTTGAAAATTTAATTTATACCTAATAAAAATGTCGATAGTATATTATATAGTCGTTGGAAAAAAAAGTTGAAGGGAAAGTGGGGTTGGTGAAGGGGCGGGGGGTAGGGTTGAGGAAAGAAGGAGGAGGCTATACAGTGATGATAGGACTGTATTAAAAAAAAGTAAAAAAGTTTTGTTTTTATATTGACATGATGGATGATTTGAAGCCTTGTTTTACAGGATTCTCTAGAATATTTTTTTACGGGGAAGGGGGGCTGGTGCTCAAATAATTTCCCATGAATCAAGCAAAGTACTGTTTTTTTTACAGTTCAAAAGTGGTAGGCGTAACTTCGATTATAGATTTCCATTCTACCTTTGTAAATATTAAAATTGACTTGGAGGACAAAGGAGGTTAGTGTTGTTTTCAACAATCAACTTTACAATGGTATGGACGTATTTTGTTTCGAATATAATATTTGTCTAAACGTAGACGCTTTTAATTCCAGAGAAATTTCTCAAGTTACGAGAGAGTATTGATATTATGCTAAATTAGATAAAAGCTATCCATTCTGTCTGTTAAAAGTTGCGAGAAAATGGTTCAATTGGACGGACTGTCTGATGTTTGAACGAAAAGGAATGGAACAGCTGCAGACGATTCAATCGTCACAGAAAGAACATCAGCGCCACGTATTAGCCCTTTTTGGAACTAAGCTGACACTTCGTTTCCGCACTGCTCATGCCGACTACCATGAAAAATAAAATAGAAACATCATCTTGTTTTAAATATATGTATATATCGTACTCAGAGAAAAAATAACGATATTATTTTCGAAGGGTGCAACGGCGGTTATGTACTTTACATAACTTAGTAATAAACTTCTAGCTTTAAACAAGACACGACTATTTTGTAGCTCAATGTTTTAGTAACGTCCAAGTAACTAAAAACCCAGTCAATCTAAGTGGCCTGTAACTAAATGAAACAAAATTAATCTAAGTCAATTAGTATCCCCGGTCTAAATTTATTTTTACTTTGTATTTAATTTCAGCCATGAATTTTAAGAAATATTTAAACCATAATTGCTTTTATATCTGTGTGAACAATCTTTACTCAGATATTAAACGAAGATTTGCATTTACCAAGCAAATTTATTGAACACTATAATGTGGTTTAAATATTCAATGAGGTTCCCCAAAATACAGTATAATTTATAAAAAAGAAGGGCCTTATTTAACAACCAGAAAAGTTACTAGATCTACTTTCACTTATTCATATGTTAGGTCATGTTTTCTGAGCTGCAGGTAAGTTTCGGCTGCACGAGTTGTTTACCCCTAAAGGTACAGTTGAATTGCGGCCTCCACACTTTTAGAAACACGTACGAATTTCTACCCGGGCTGTTGACCTAACCTAACCTAACCTAACAAACCTTCAAATTTTGTCAAAACCATTGAACGACAAGAACCGAGAAAGTTATATTAAAGGTCCTCGCACACCGGCATAGTATCGTATACGCACGGTATCGTATGATTTTCTCTTGCCATGGTTTGCTAGGGAGCTGCGTACGCCGACACCCGTCGTAGCACCCTGGTAGCAGCATAGTATCGTATACGTACGGTGCGTGGTTTTCCATCTCGCTTTGAAAGCGGAAAGACACGTACGATACTGTCATGGCGGCCGTTGCCTCCCCCCTCTCCTCCCCCCTCCTCCAACTACACCCTCACAAACACTGCTATCGCACATCAGTAAGTTTTTTTCAGCCATTGAAGGGTCATTTTGACAGTTGCTCAAATAATTTCAAGGATCTGCTAAGGCTGAAATATGTAACTTGTTCTCTGAGTATGAGAGAAAATTATTAGAATGCGAGTACAGAACTGATATTACCCTGGACATTTTCACTTTTATCCTCAACAAGCATTGCAGTCCCATATATCCAACGATCAGCTATTCATGATACCTCTTACCTAATCAATATGTTCCTCAGTCACTCCATCAACAATCAGTGTATCCTCTTGGTTTCCATCATACTCTTTACATGCCTCCTCAACCAGCTCATAATTTTTCTTAATAGCCACCGCCTCCCACCGCATTCAACATTAGCCTCCTATGCTTTCCGCTTGTGATGTTCCTCAACAGCAACCACCTCTCACTGCATTCAACATTCAACCTCATATTCTTCCTCCTCATTATGTTCCTCAACAGCAACCACCTCTCACCACATTAAACCTTCAGCCTCTTATGCTTACAGCTCTTGATGTTCAACAACAACCTCCTCCCAGTACATTCAACATTCAACCTCCTATGATTTATGCTCGTGATGTTCCTCAACAGCAACCGCCTCCCACTGCATTCAACCTTCAGCCTCCTATGCTTACAGCTCTTGATGTTCAACAACAACCTCTTCCCAGTACATTCAACCTTCAACCTCCTATGATTTATGCTCGTGATGTTCCTCAACAGCAACCACCTCCCACTGCATTAAACCTTCAGCCTCCTATGCTTCTTTCCCATGTTCCTCAACAGCAAATGCGCCAACCTCTAACTGAAGTATACTTAACATATTTTATCGTCATGGATCAAATCCTCAAACATTATAGAAAAACGCTCCAAACACTTTCCTTTTCTTATTGATATCATGTATCCACTTCTTTTTCTCCGGCTCCAGCAATATAGCCCCTATCACAATGTCCTATTAGGAGGAAGAAGACAAGGTATCACTCATTATAATTAATAGACCAACAACAATAGACGCTTTTATTCACACTGCGCTGCTCTCAGGTAGGGTGTGGTGGGGAAAACAATATCTTGAGGCATACGTAATAACTACAATCTCGGTGTGCAGGACCATTGTGGAAATACGATACCATACTGGCACCGTACGTATACGATATTATGCTGGTGTGCGAGGACATTAAAAGGGATGTCGACATGAGACGATGATAGTTTCTACCTGAAATCTAAGACAGCATAATAGAAAGCACACTGCTAACTAGGTTCACGCAACTCATACCTTTCTCTCAAATGAGTGGGCCGCTATTCGTACGTGTCTGTCAAAAATCCAGGCCACAACTCGTACACGATTTCAAGATTAAGCCACAACTCATCTGCACAGGTTATCTGGTGCTATCACTTTTGAAAGATATTTTTATGTCTATAAAATAACACTAATATTATACTAAAATGCATCATTACTAACGGCAATTTTTTTCAATACTTTTAAAAAATTTCTTCATCGATTATTTAATATTGGTATGAGTTAGCCGCATATTCACCCTAATAGAATAGGGATGAGTAAGGTGTGAAAATTACCCATATTTGCATAGAATGAGAGTGATAAATTATTTATTAAAAAAAACTGTTTACACCTTGATGTGATTCAATCTCCAACCTCTCTGGCACCAGTCAGCTAGACTAGATGAGACTGACGCCTGTCCACGTTTCCATAATTAAATGTTATATAATTTAAAATTTATTTTTATGTTTTGTTAAAATTGTACACGTGCTTAGCTAATTAATATGGTTTAGTGTTGTGTTTTCTCATACTAATAATGTTGTTGTCACTTTGCATTTCCTTTAAAATAGCTGATTGATAAAGTTGTACTATTTTAAATAGTCTTAGTATTCAGGAGAAAAATTACTTAAGACGACCTTTTAACCTGTTCAAATCACAAAGTTTGGGAAGTCAAGTGAAAGTTCAGACGTTCTTGGAGTTTTGTTCAAATTTAGAGCACTATAACTTTTCTGTAATAAAATGTTTTTAAGGGCCTACTAAATTTTTGTATTAGTTCTTACTTTCATTTTCACTAATGGATTAGGAACGAGGAAGATAGAATTCAGAGAAAATTTGTGAAACATATTTTAAAGTTAATTTAGGAGAGATGATTATATATTAATTTATGAATCAGTCAATGTACTCTTTTTGATTCCTTCTGTGAACTATAAATATCATAGAAGGAATCAAAAAGAGTTGTATGAAACTATAAACATGTTTAGAAAATATACATGACATATTAGTAATTAATTTTATATAAACTAGTTAATTGATAGTCAAAACATACTTATAAGAGCCAATCTAATAACAAGACAAACACAATGAAAACAGGGCATATGTTTTACTTATTGATATAATGACTATTAAAATAAATGTTTTTACTATCATTCTTTTTAATATAAAATTAATCAATAGTGTTTCATGTATATTTTCCAAACTTATTTAGAGTTTAATACAACTCTTTTTTTACAACTTTGATAACTTTTTATTTTTATAACACATTTATTGATTAATAAATTAATATAGAATAATCACTCTCATTTATTAGAGGGATACCTTTAGTAAAAAAAAATCAATAGAACTGACTAGGATTCAAAGCCCGATTTTTAAATCATCTCTAATCCACTCTAAGCCAAATTAACAAAACGGTTGTGTTAACTTTTGTCTTTGTCATATATTAATTTATTTGGTAGAAATTGCATTTAAAGATTTGGAATTTTTGCTACGTAGTTTGACTTGAATGTTTAAATCAATTTAATTTTACCGTAGAGTATTTTCTCTTCTTTGTCATGTTTTGTATATTGGTGCTTTTATTGATGATTCATTGCTAACATATTATCTCAGTTTTCAGACAAGCAAGATTAATAAACGTTTAATATAGCACCCTCCTCGGTGGCGTAGTTGGCTAACGCGCTAGTCGTGTTAAGCTCGACTGCTGAGGATGAGGAGATCGAAGTTCGAATCTTGGTCGGGTGAGCTGGGGGTGGTTTTTCCTAAATAGTTTTCCACTCTCCCTCCACGCAAATGCGGGTTCACTTCCTCTAATTAAATCTTCCCAATTCCTAATCCATTAGCGTAATTAGTACTTAAAAGCGTATAACCCTAACGGGTAGTAGGACGCTGTGCTAATATTATATTTAATATAGCGAAATAAGTTTAAATCCATTTGTTGGGAAATAAATGCAAATTTTTTCCTATCGATCGAGTTTAGTTTGTTTATGTAGACTTGATTTTAAGCTTTGCATCGTATTAACAACTTCCCTCAAGGCTATTGCTAGAGACGGAATTATTTCTCTCATTTTGCCATCTCTTCGAATATTACTAAAGTAAAAAAAAGTTACGAAACATAATTTTTGTGAGAGATACGAGGAAGAATACTGTCTCATTTTTCCATTGAAATTTCAATTAACAAGAACTTATAATTAAAAATATTTTTTTATAGAGCTATTTTGAAATTATGGCTGTATATCACGTTTCATAAATTATTTAACATCAAAATTGTTATATCGTGTTCCTAAGTAATTTAAACCAATATTTCCATAAAAAATAGTAGGTACTAGAGAGAATAAGTTACATGATCTAATTTAAATAAGCTTATGAAAAAAATAACAGTAACATTTTTATACAAAAATGCTTGGTTACAGACGAACTTTAAATATTTTATGAGATCATATTATTTAGTAGCGACCGTATTTTGTTTATATATATGAATATATATATATATGAATATATATATATATGAATATACATATATATATATATGAATATACATATATATATATGAATATACATATATATATGAATATACATATATATATGAATATACATATATATATATATATATGAACATATATATATATATGAATATACATATATATAAATATATATATACAAATATATAAAATATATAAAAATATGTATTATTATTATTAGCACCGCGTCTTACTACCCGTTCGGGTTATACGCACTTACGCTAATGTGTAATGGTAGGGTGATTGTGAGATGAAATGAAGGACCTACAGTTTAACGTGGAATCCGAACCACGGTGGTGGCCTGGCATTCCCCACATTCACAAGATGTCTTGTCAGAGGTGAAGGAAGGGTTTGGAAATCAGATAAATCTGTGCCAGGACCGAGGATTGAACCCTGGCCGCCAGCACAGAAGTCTGACATCTTACCCCTAGACCACCAGGTCACCTAAAAATATATATAAATAAATATATAAAAATATATATAAATATATAAAAAAAAATATATATATATAAATATATATAAATATATATATATAAATTTAAATATATATATATAATTATAAATATATATATATAAATATAAATATATATATATAAATATAAATATATATATAAATATATATATAAATATATATATATAAATATATATATAAATATATATATATAAATATATATATAAATATATATAAATATATATATAAATATATATATATAAATATATATAAATATATAAATATATATAAATATATATTTTTTTTATTTATATAAATTGGAACTAAAGTCTAGGAAAAAGTGAAAGACAGAAATAGAAAATATTAACATAATACGGCTTGCACAGGACAAAAAGTATCACATTTCACACTTCACACTTCACACTTTACGCGGATGCCCAATTACCTTTTTGTTCTTGTAAACTCTTTACAATGTTGCTGTATTCATAGTGCAGAACGCAGTGATTTTATTCATCTTTGTACCAACATAATAATACAATATTCTTCAAAACAAATATTAAATGTGTTAAATAATTTAATAAATATTTTAAAATATGAATACGAAAAATTAACTTACTATACGAATTCAAATGTCATAAGGAATTTGTTTAAATATTCTAAATATAGTTGAAAAATGACATGTGAACATCTGAATCAAACATGATACTTTAACGCTTTACCACTGAGCTATTTAAATTAATTTTTCAAGGCAGAATCATTGAAGTGTACCCGCATTTGCGGGAAGGGAGAGTAGATAACTTTTAGAAAAAACACCCTCAGTTCACTCGACTAGGATCGATCCCCTATCTCCCCGTAATCAGCAGTCTAGTCTATCGTAAGAGTAGCGCCTTAGACCATGCGGCCACTGACTCGCGTGATTTTGACTTCATTGTCTCTTAGAGCACTCATCGAATCACAACCACCGATGGATTTGGGTCGAGTCAATAATAAAAATATATTAATAAAAGTGTATTTATATAACTATTTATCTTTCAGAAAGGTTTTTAAAATGTGAAACGATAGGAATATCTTTAAAAAAAATTGTAGCTAGAAAAATCTTCAGCTGACTCAGATGGTAAAGTAGTGGATGGGTTAAGACAATACCTGTTTTCAAATACCCGTCAAAGCAAAATTTTTTTAGTATATAATTTCAGATTTTTGGAAGGTTTTCACATAAACTGTAATCTCCATTTATCCTAATTACGGGGTTGTTCACACTTCTACTAATGTCCTTGAAGATTTCATCAGTGCGCTCTAGTAATCATGAATCATGGTTTGTACTTGAGTGTTTGGAGTCTTGAGTAGATATAAATGTAGGAATGTGGCTATGAAATATAAAATGTCCACCTGATTTCTCATTTTATAGGGAAGAAATGCGCTATGTCAAAAATATAGAATACACTGTTTTGAGAAATTAATCAATCATGTTTTAAATAAGCTTTAATTATAGCTTATTGACTTTTAAATGTGTATAAACAGTCGTATGAAAATAATTAAACACAATAGCAATGAAATCTAGAACATAATAATTAGATTAAGTAACCCTGGTTGGTTAAAAATGAATAAATTAAACATTTATGATAATAATACATATATCAGAGATATCTTCTTAGCAGACAATTTATTATAACCTCAGATAAGGATTGTTTTTGAATAATCAACCCTCAATCCGCCAATGAATATATTATAAATCTATCATAACACATAAATAAACAATTAATTAACTAAGAGGTAAAGCACGGTCTATGGTTACAGGCCGGAATACTGAAGTTTGGCAACACTGCGATGAGGCCAGTCAACAACAGAGCCACGTGCGGTATCGCTGATTTAGTTCAGTTTATTTTACTTAGCGGGATGTTTGTTTTTCGTGTAATTTACTTGATTTGAAATGTTGCGTTGGTACACGCTTCTAATGCATTATGTTTTGGGTCATATAACAACATATGCTATGGATGAAAATTTTGTGTCTGTGATTAGTGATATTCAAATAACAGCTGACATGAGTCCAGGATCCTCCATTTTGTACATTTGTGATTATGCTTGGTACAAAATGTACTTTAGTTTTGAATGCATTTGCTGCAGTGATTTCTCAGAAAGGTATTATACAGATACTAAATATTTCAATGATCTTACCAGAGGAGGACTTACAAAGCTTAGTCCATCAACAACAATTTGATTACAACAATTAAGATGTTATTAACACAAAAGTTTGAAAATAAGTTTCTTCAGCCCAAAAATTGGAAGAAACTTTCCCCATGCACCCGTTTCGGTGGCCGCATGGTCTAAGGCGCTACTCTCACAATTATCTAGAGTCTTGATAACGAAAGATAGAAATTCTAATCTCAGTTGGGAGTATTAAGGTTGCTTTTTCTAATATGGTTTTCTACTATTCTGTCACGCAAATTAGGGTACATTTAATATAAATAAAACCTTTCTCATCCCTAAAACCCCAAACGTAATTAGTGTTTAAGCGTATAATCCGAATGTGTTGTAAGACTCAGTGCTAAAAAAAACTTTTACTGCGTTTGGCCTATAAATACATTAATTGTAAGGATACAGATTAAGATCAATTTATTAACAACTGTTTCTGCGGTAAATCCTTTTGTGAATAATTTTATTTGGTTTCATCAACGCTTGGAAATATACTTATCAACTACATCAAGTATATGAATGATTAACTTTGCAATGAAAACTCTTGTTCAGAAACTAAGAAAAGTAAGCCCAAACACTATAAAAGTAATTTATCAAAGTCATACCATAACAAATTTTCTGAAGAGCTACACCTGGACATAGAAATTCAACCCAGGACCTTTGTATTAGTGCAACAATGAATACTCTTTCTAGGCTTCGAGTCAGTGCCCTTTTATAAGTCTCATCACTATATTCTAATCGTGTTGTGAACGGTACCTAGCAACTTTATTTTAAATCTATTATTTACATGTTTATTTGTTATATTTTTCAACGTCTGAATTATTTTTATTTAATTATATACGTAAACAAGTTTGGATTAATTGTCGGTATCGTTCAACGTGTCATATCAGATTTTAAATGAAGGAAACTGTAAATATTCAGACAATTTTTCATAATAACCAGTAGATCGCTAAGCCTCATTACGTCACTACAAGCGGAGATGCCACATTTAGCACACTGGCCTGTAATTAAAGACGGCCATGGGTAAATATGGTGGTATGATTATAATTTATAAAATGTAGGCAAAACCAAAGGAATTTAGAAGATATTTGATAACAAATTGAAAAGTAATTTAATGTATTGTTGTAATTTGTATATCGCTCCTTACTAAGAATTGTAATATTTTCTTAAAAAAATTTTAAATTTTAATTATATACTTTAAATAATTAAAATAAGAAATGATTTATTTATTTATGTATACAATGATTTCCGGACTTCTACCCAAACAATTTTAATAATTTAAAAATAATGTTTATGCGGCAAAGATGTGCTAAAAAATTTCAAATATAAAAAATATTTGAAAAGTATGCTGAAAATTTAGAACAGACCATTTCTTTTGGCAGTAAGTAATTTCTTGAGCTCTACGTAAACGTAATTTTTTTAGTAGAAATAAAAGCGATCTCCTTAAAGATTATCAAATACATTTTTCAATAGCTAAGTGTCTATATACATATAATTAACGTTAATTGATGACTGTAGATCTGCAACTATATCCGGGTTCTCAATATGAGTATCTTAAAATATAGCCTTGCACTGTAAATTTGCTCAAAAATGACAAAACAACCTAAATTAAGGTGGAATTAAAGCGGCCGCCTCAGTCAGCGATCAGTATCAAACGCTCTCAGGCCACAAGACTTATACCCCAATGGTCTGTGCCTTTTCTGGAACTACTTTTCTATATACTTATTCTCCCTTTCGTCCTTTACTTACAACCATCTGTTGTCATGTCAATAAGAAAATGGAGAGAGAAAACTACAAAATTTCTTATTCAAAGGTAAAGATGAGATCTCACTGCTAGTTCCAAAATAGCTTAAAATCTATCTTTTGAGGTTATAAAAAAAACTGTATTTATTAGAAGCGGACTAGATCTAAGGCTCTTTTTCACTAAGCCTGGTCTCAAAGATCCGCAAATATGCTTAAAAAATAGTTTAAAATGAGCTAATGTCATATTCTTACGCATTATTTTATAATATTAAAACTCAAACTATTGGTTTGATAAGGAAAAATATCCTTGTTGGAATCTTTCTACTTTATTTTAGCGTGAAACATATTTTTAAACAATGCATTGTGAAATTAAATATTGCGTTAGACCCTAACGTCTGCGCATCAATTTTTCGCTTATCGTAGGGGCAGCACTTAATTACAAACCCTATGATTTGCACAAAGAAGTTAGATTTAGCTAAGTTGCACCTGTGTACGATTCGTATGTAACTAAAACAAAGAAAATTACTATTGAATCACAGTATTTTTTAGGGGAACACTATGGAAAATATTTCCCAACTAAAATTACTATTTACTACAACTCACTGAACATTTTAGCAAATAAACATTTATACCTCAAATTTGAAGGTAATCACATGTATTAAATATTATATTACCTCGGTCAGAGGATTAATACCTTGAAGGTAAGTTCAATTAAAGTCAAGTTAAGTCAAGTCATATTAAATAAACTCAATTTATTTTTATTTAAACCTACTTTTCTTGAGTAGAGTTTGGCAAATTTTGTTCACAATAACGTAGGAGTTTCTTAAATGGTATTTGTTTTAACGTTGGAAAGTAATAACATAATTTAAGAAATTAAGATAAATTAAGAAGGTAAAACAAGTTCTCCAAACTATTCGATTTAGGGGTAGTTGTTATCATTTTTAAAATATTGTATACTTCTGAAAAACTTGGCTTTTGATTGTTTATAAAATTGTCTTAGGTTGAAAATAAATTTTATTTTAAAAATATATACCAGTTAGATACGTTTTTAGTATGTAGTGCATTAACTATAAGCATGCAAAATTGAAGAAGTATAGCTCTTTATATGTTACTATTTAATAAGGAGTGGTATTTATAATTTGATTTTACCTGACAAAGATGAAATCACATGACACTATGACTTAATAACTTACTAAGTAGAGGAAGCTATACAGAATTAGAATGAAATGAATTAAATATATTTAATTATTTTTTAATATTTTGTCTATTTAGCACACTGATCAAATTTTCAAACTTTGTTTACAAATTTTGGCAATTTTAGTAATTCTCATGATAATTTCGACAAGCAATGTTCAACTATTAAGATTATGTCTCAAATATTAAACAAACACTAGTAATTCAATTTATGTACTTATTTATTAAACATCACTGGCCAAAAATATATTGACTGCAAAGGTAGGAAGTAAATATATAAAAGCATTATTTAATAAAGAGATACTTAGAACCTACTGACGTTGGCTGTGTGGTATAAATGTCAAGCTCATCTCTACTGACTTACCGGTAATTGAGAGTTTAGGTTAGGTATTATGGGAGAGTGTACTGAATGTTGTTCTTCCTTAACTATCTCCCTTGATCCATCCATGCAAATGTGGATACATTTTCTCCACAATTCCCTCTACTCTTCTCTACAGCATAAGCGTGGTTGATATCTATGCTTACAACCCTAATGGGTAGTGAGACGCGACAAGTAAAGAATTAAGACTGTTTGTACCTACACCAAGTTTATTTTAGATTATCCTAATATCTATACACTTTGGTGGCTGCATGGTATAGTGTGTCACTCTATTAATAGACTTGTCCGCTTATGACGGGGAGGTTCAAATCTTTAACAGGTGTACTGAGGGTGGTTTTTTACAAAATAGTTTTCCACTCTCCCTCCACACAAATCTGAGTACACTTCCTCTAATTTCAACCTTCCTTTTCTCTAACATATTAGTGTAATTAGTAAATAAGCTTATAGCCAGAACGGATAGTAATACGATGAGCTAAAAACAATTTAATAGCTTAAAATTTGTAAGGAAAAGACACACAGAGTAATAAATAGATAGCTTAAACACACAACTTACTGAAAAATCTAATAAATAGGCTTAAATATATATTTTAGGGTAACTTTTACTTAGGCTCAAACTAGTTTACTTAAATGACAGAATAAAGAAGACAAATCTTAAATTAATCAACCATAGGCTTATGTAAAATGTAAAGAAGCTATATTGAAATAAAACCATATTAATTCACCAGTACGTGTTTAAACACCCACTCCTCGGTTTAAATTCCATAAAATTATTCGAGAGGCTGAACTTGCAAGCTTATATAAAATAAATTAGACTGTGAAAATGGTTTTAGACGTTCCTTTTAATAAGACACGGAAGCCACTTTTTTAAAATTTATTTCAACGCTCCGTTTTGCATTTTTAATACCATGATAGATCGAAAACGTTCAAAGTTCACGTTTTCATTGAAATAATTACCCTTTTATCAGAGTGAAGGGCTACTAATATACTTTGGCTTGAAACGAACTGTCGCGTTTTACTTTTAATTGTTCTTTTCTCATAAATATTCATACAAGAAAGATGTCGTTACACAGCTCCTTTTTTCCATTCTCTGTACTTCCATTTACTATATAAATATACCCAGTAAGGCTTTATAAAGACTATCAAATTATTACTCAAAAGAGGGGGAAAAAAACAGTTTTGGTAGATCTAATAAACTTAATATCATCTCTGTGAGAAATTAATGTTTGCCATTCCGAAAGAGCGCTGCCATTTTGTTTTTACGTGGTCAATCTTCCCACAAATGCTTAGCAAATTTAGCAATGCTGGATTGTTTATGATATCATTAGATTCTTCTTCTTACTCCAGCATAGTCATAAAGTTACGCAGTTTGAATTATAAACAGATTTTACAAAAAATATTCAATGAATAAGTACTTTAGATTTATTGGTATTTTATGTATAACCTACCATGTAAATGAGAAAAACGCTTTAATTATTGCTCAAGTTATTATTCTACTCACTTTAGTGGTCATGTGGCCTAAAGCATTATTCTTGTTAAACTGGATTACCCGTGACGGAGAGATATAGGTTCAAATTCCGGTCAAGTGTACTGATAATGCTTTTTCCTAAAGAGTTTTCTACTATTTCTCAATGAAAGTTCGGTTACATTTCCTCTAAAACTACATCTTCCTCCCTATTTAGCTAGTGAAATTATTTAATGCGTATAACCTGAACGGAAACGCGGCGAAGAAAGTCAACACAGTACATTGATAGGCCCTTTTTTCAGCGAATATTTTAAACTATTTTTACAGCTAATAGTATTTGTAAAACTCTAATATTTTGTGATTTTTTTAAATAAATAGGTTATATAGTATTAGCCTAAATGCAGGATAAAATAAATTTCTTGTTTGTTTATTAATTATAAGTAAATTAAGGTTGAAAACATATGAAGTAAATAATTCCAGGTTTAAAACTTCCATCCCAAATAGAAAATTATATATACCTATAAATATTTATATTATATTTATCTTAAGTATTATAAATACACGTAGGCGACCTGGTGGTCTAGGGGTTGGTGTCAGACTTATATGCTGGCGGCCGGGGTTCAATCCTCGGTCCCGGCAAATATTTATCTGATTACCAAACCCTTCCTTCACCTCTGACAAGACATCTTGTGAATGTGGGGAATGCCAGGCCTCCACCGTGGTTCGGATTCCACGTTAAACTGTAGGTCCTCCATTTCATCTCACAATCACCCTACCATTACACATTAGCGTAAGTGCGTACAACCCGAATGGGTAGTAAGACGCGGTGCTAATAATAATAATATAAATACATAAAGTATAGCCATAATAATAAGACGTCCAATTTAATTTCACTCAGGACAATATTCCTGATACTATCCATCCAGCCCTAGCATCTAAATTTGTACTAAATCATTAGTAAGACGAACACGTAACTAAAAAAATGTTTTCGTCAGCAACTGGAATTGAACTAGTGCTTGCTACAGACCTTGTAAACCAATCTATCCAGTCAGCTACAGGGAAACTCTAATTTGAATCCTACAACTGCTTTAGTAATTATTTACAATCCTATCTAGTTTAGATCGAGCTTTTATATCAGAATAGTTACTAAAACATTTATATGTCAAGTTAAGTTATCTGCAAATGCCATATTTCATCACTATTATCATCATATAAATATAATAGAACGCGTATGTGTGTGATTATATGTTTGTCTGTATATGCGAGAAATACAAAACCAATAAATCTAGGAAGCTTAAACTTGAGATATGCTCTAAGGGAACAGTCTAATTTTTTTTAACTTACTTTTAAAATATTATAATTTATTACGATCCTGAAGACTTAAACTTTGTGATCACCGATTTGTGATGGTAAAATTGTTTTTAATAATGCTCACTATCAGCATGTGTATGCTTATTAGTGTTGTAGATATTCGTTTTCGACACGTGAAACTTCAAATATTTGCATCTGTTGAATAATAATATAATCATAACAAGTGCATCTTTATTTGTGTGAAGTCAAGGCCACACCGGCAAATTGCAACAACAGAATCATTAAGTCACACCAGTACCGATATAACTTTTTCTTACACTTAGCTATTTAATAAAATAATAACATAATAATGACATGTTTGGGTTACATCAATCTATAGCTTAGTTTGCGGAAAGACTAACCAGTTCTAATTGACCGTTGTTCAGGGGACGCCCGAACGTACGGTACTACTCTTACATCCTTTTTGTGGAGGCTTTTTCCATGTCCCGATGAGATGAAGTTAATGGTGGAAGTGAATTTGAGGGCCTGGATCCAACCTAACTTAAGTATAGCTAACCAAATACTGGTGAACATGGGAATTATTCTCCGCTCGAGAAAAATCCCCCTGTGCAACCCGGTAATCGAGCCCGGAAAATATAGGTCAGCAGCCACTAAACCACGAGGCAAAATCTACCAATTTTTACCTCAAAAACATATTTTTTGTTTTTATAAAAGGGCCTTATAGCCAGAATTCTACTGTACACAGTGGATTTACATTTGTGGGAGGGGAGAGATTTAAAATAAAAATAAAAATGTGTGTGAGCTGTCTGACTTAATGTCAAGCAAGACGGCTTAGGGCGGCATCGGGAGCAAAGTTATCTTTATTCTGCTGTGCATCTGGTGTAAAGGTACGTAAGCCGCGGCACGCGCATGTCATTAAAAAAGAAAGGTCCACGAAGATAATCTTTAAGAGGAGGAGGAGAAGATGTCTCTTTCAAGGGATGTTGAGTGATTTTGGTCGGGGGGGAACGGGGTAAAAAAAAAAGCATATAGAAAAAAACTATAATGAGAAACACTTGTTCTTCACGCTTCGCACATTCCTTAAAAATTAAAGAAAATCTTTTTGAGATAGAACTCATTTGACTACATATTTATCACTAAAATGAATCAAAACTGTTCGACAGGAGTTTGGAAAAATGTATGAAAAAATAAACACATGTTCATATAGCAGCACAAGACGTGATTTTTGTTGGGATATTTTTACTTATCTTAATACCCATCCATGTATTTACACCATTAGATTAGGGATGATTAAGGTAAAGCTTAGAGGAAACATACCCGCATTTGCATGGAGCAAGAGTAGAAAACAATGCATTTAAGAAACTCATTACACTAAACCAGGATTCAAATTGGCTTGACAAACCAGACCAGAGGAGATTGATACCTTTTCCCCTGTACTTTATGTAACGTTAGGTTGAACTGAAACAAATGTAATTTATTTAAGCAATTTAATCTTCATGTATACGTATTTAATTAAAACCGTTATAAATTATTGTAGGCCTAATGTGAAGAGTGAAAAGAAATAATCGTGGCTCTCGAACTAGTTTGTATTGCCTTTAAACTACCCTTCTCATCCTAAACTCATTGACTAAACTGTTACCAAGCCAGTTTTAAATATGTATTTAAAATAATAAAAAATGTATTGAACAACTTCTTGTACGTTTCATTAATGGACAACATTTTGTCTCGTGTTTGACATCATCATCGATATTGTTCTAATTAGAACACACTATACAACGCGTTTATTAGGTTACAGCAAAATTATTCGAGGACCATGACAAGAATGTGGTTCTCTTCATGGCGAATATTCCGAATAAAGCATTTTTAATTTTATCGTATACATCCACCATTTAAAATGATACCAATCTCCTATTTTCCTGTTACGTGTTACGGTTTAAACTTTCCACAAAATATGTTGCATGAAGCTCGCTCTTTCTGTTTCTCGACACCTCGAAGAGAGAGTATTATGATCGTCAAGAAAATCTAAATCGAGAATATGATAAATGTTGACGTTTCATGACTCTCTCAAACCAAAAAAGTTGTTTTCTCAACGCCGTCTGTCTGTCCATCCTTCTGTCTGTACCTCGGGATAGAGGCGAAATCTATTCTACCGATTTGGCTCAAACTTGGTATCTGGAGTTTTCACAAGGTCCCACCGAGGTGTTTATGGAATTAAACATCCAAACCTAAAATTAAGTGTAGTTTACTGAAGGGCAATAAAGAGAAAAAAAATCAAGTTTCCTAGAATCCACGCTAATAATTTTGATGAAATTTTATATATGAACACTTTTTATCATAAAAAGAATATGAAGATTCTAATTTTCTTATGAAAATTAATTTGAGGGTACTTTATATGAGGGAAATTTTCAAATTTTTATCATTTCTCCGCAATCATTTGAGATACAAAATAACTTATCATTGTAAAATTGTAGTACCTACTATTAAAGATGAAAATC
Source organism: Timema monikensis (assembly GCA_902151445.1). NCBI lineage: Eukaryota > Metazoa > Arthropoda > Insecta > Phasmatodea > Timematidae > Timema > Timema monikensis. Next base: position 73,442 of record CABFVZ010000404.1, read on the forward strand.
TTTTAATTGAAATATATTTTCATAAAACTAATAATTTCTTAACAAAGCACATTTATATAGTTATTAATTCAGGTCTTTTAAAATGAATTTGATTCTTATTCCCTTTGGTGGACAATGATATCTCTCTTTTCTCCATTTTTCTCTACCATTGTTCCTACTTCCTAATGCCATAAAGTAAGTGAAAGTGTAAATTATATCATTTATGATCTTTGGTGTATTATTTATACAACAATGGATAATCCTATTATTTATTTTCACATATCTTACGAGTTTTTAGTAAAATAATGTAAAGTCTAAGATAAAAGCGAGAATAGATCTGTGCAGTGCACCGTACCATTTATTTGATATGTTACAGAGCTATTTTGGTATTGAAAGGTTATTAAACTTAAACAGGGTTTTATCAGCACAAAACTTAATTTTTACTAGTTAACATAAGGTAGAATGGAAGGGAAAGCAAATAAGTAGTTTTGAAATTTTTGAAGTTATACTTCTTTAGGCGCGTTATGAAAAAATGATGAGAGTGAAATTTTAAGATGCGCGCGCATCACTGTAACACAAAAGTAACAGGTTGAAGTTAAACCGCTCATTAAGTCTCGAAAAAAAAAAAGCTACCAACAAAATAGAAATAGAACCTCTGTTAGTCGTGCATGTTGGTACGCTCGTCGCCTCTGATCACTGTTTTCATAAATATAATATTTATCCACATGTTTCTAGTTTCTACATTCACAACACGTGTTTTAGTTTCATACAAGTGCGAATTATATATGTGCTAATAAATTATATTCAGTAGTGATTTAAATTGAATATTTTGATTAATATTATTTACTATTCGTAAATATTAGTGAAAAAAATTGTGCTTATAGACTTTTTCAAGTGCTACAATATAATTGAGGTTAACTATCCGTATGTATTATTTATTGATATAAATTAAAATATTATTATTTAAAATAATTAATAATAAATATTATTAAATTATTTTTTATATTTTAATGATGCCAAAGAAGTATAACTTCTCACGCGCGTACATATGTACACACACCCATTTTTTATATCAAGAGGCAGGTGAATTTTAAATATTTTCTGGTTTTATTAGGGGTTATTTAAAAAAAAATTAGTTTATCATTGTGTTATTCCCATCTCCTATCCATGCGAATGCAGATTCCAATAGATTTCCTTCACAATGAAGAATAATGGTCTCATGTAATCTGGCCGAGAGTCCTGAGAAAAGTTTTTAACCGATTCTTCACTCTTCCTTGAAGCAAATACGAGTACATTATGTAAAGTCTACCATATTCATTCTCAACTTACTAATGTACATGATACGCTTATACCCAGAGCAGTTAACAATATGTGGTATTATTTTATTTTAAGAATGAGTCCTTAATTGCTATTATGTTAAATGTACTAATTTAAATATCAAAGCAAAAAACACTCTCTGACTTGTGCCTGATACTTTGAAACATGCTTAGAGGTTTAGTGTTAGTGTATCCTGTATCTTATTATATTAATCCAAGCACGTGTTTATACAGATCAAGTAAGGAGGCAAGTCAAGTGAGCGGGTTACTTGGTATGTTTTATCATAATCAGTAAGAAGCACATGTAATTGTTGTTCACATACAGTAAAGTATATTAGATAAGTACAACTGCTGTCCCGACGTTAAATGGTTAACATTAATACTAAAATAAAAGCAGGGTCACGAAAATACAACATGAAAGACAAGTGGACAAGTAGTCAGATTCAACCGTCTACAAACTGTTTGAAACGGGCAACAAAATGAGCAGATATACCCTTAATTTTAGAGGAAGAATATCAAACAGCTAGAAACATTATTAAATCCACAGGGTGTCTATCATGAGACTTCGACATTTTAAGCATGTACACCATTTTGGGAGTTCGTGGTAGAGACCCTACAATTTCACGTATTTATGCGTCACTTCAATTCATATGATGTGGTCTGCAGACACAAATTTTTATAGGCATTATTAATATCTATAAAATAACACAAGTAGTATATTCAAACTTCATTTAATTTTGTTTTTAATACTGCAACTTATTAAATGTTCTCATAGGCATATGAACATAACTAATAAAGTTTACGTGTTATGGATAAGGAAGGTTGTATTTAGAGGAATTGTACCCGCATTTGCATGAATGATGAGTTGAAAACCATTTAGAAAAACCTTCCTAAGTACACCTAAATGAGATTTGAACTCCGATCTCCCTGTCATTGGCAGTCTTTAAAAAATAGTATATTGCAACAGAGAATCCCTAGGCCATGTGCCCAACGAAGTAAGTGTTATCATTGTTAAAAAAAGTTTGTATTTTCTAAAAGGTTCTTGCAACCAAAAACTTAATTATCTTTCCTGTTAAATATTTTTTTGGTGATGAAGCAAGTTCAAATGAAAATAGAACATCTTACTACTCACGTGTATTGCCTGGCAGCTTCTTTAGCTATCTGCCTTTACCTCTACAGTATTAACCAAGTGGTTGTTAACATAGTAGTAGCTTAAATCATGCAACTTACTTAATTGACTTACTTGCTCACTTACGCCATGTAGACCCGCCTTAATAATGTATTGCCTTAGAGATGGAAGAACGGAAAACTTTGTTTAAAACAAGGCGTTGTTTCTAGTCCTAAGTCTCTCGAACATGATTGAAAGGAGGTACTTCTGACCCACGACCGCTGCATGCTCCATCAATTTCTTATAAGTTCTGTAGCCATGACCATGAATATTATTAGTTCTGCTCTTGTGGACACTTGATACATACATGTTCTCTACATCCAATTTTAATAGCTGCAAGTTGAGTGGGACTTTAAATCTATTTTCGAAAGTGCTTACCTACTCTCACCTCCAAATTATTAATTCCCACTCTAAGTAACTCTTCGAAGTAAGTTGCTATAAGTTGTTTATATAATAGGGTGATGATGAGAAATTTCGATACATTATGTGGCTTTCACTTACTTGATAGTTAGGTTTACTTTTCATCTAAGTTCCATACACGGGAGTCAAACTTGTGAGTATTAGGTTGATGTCCTATAGGATCTACTTGGCTCTGTTGGTAGCGACTCTTTCGACTGAGTAAATGGGCTTAAGTTTCTATTCCCGGGAAGGCTGTAAAAATATATTTTGGTGAAATTGGGGCTGCTCTTTTAACAGTGGGGAGTTAAAGAATGGAGAATTGGGTGCTGTGTATATTCTAGATCTAGTAGGTTAAGGCGGCCGCCTCTGTCAACCAGAAAGTATCAACCGACATCATGCCACAGGGCTGATATTATATTGGTATTTGTATTTTATCTATTTGAGGTGTTTAAAGTGAAAGGTTGTTTAACATTAACTTTTAAACCTACTGATTATATCAACACACGAGAATGTATATGAGTGAGATCGAAAGGGTCTAACAACTTTAAAGGGAAAGGTCTTTCCAAATACATTCCAGGGTTCTTCTACATGTTATAATCGACACGGGACCGATGGATGGCTTTATTTGCCCTATGAAGGAAACTGTGCTACGGATTTTTGAATGCTCAAGAAAAATCCCTCGATCTTGGTTGCGTTTGAACCCAAATTTTATGTCATGAACCTATCAACAGATTACTGCATTTGTTATCAAAAGCTAGATCCAAGGCCATTTTTCAAACCAAGCTCCACATATGTGCTTTAAAAATGTTTAAAAATGAGCTAATGTTATTTTATTGCATTTCTTTCTATTAAAAAAATCAGAATATAGGGTTGTTCAGGAAAAAGATCTCTTTTGGAATCTTTCTACTTTATTTTGGCATGAACCATGTTTTTAAACATTGCAATTTGGAATTAAATATTGCGTTAGAGCTGAACGTCTGAGTGACAATTTATCACTTATTAAGGCGGCTCCCCTAATTTTGTAAGTAACATGCTGAATCAGTCTGTCTGTAAAGTGTACGTTTGATTAAGATAGGAAAACTCCTTTTTTTACAGTGTTTTTAAAATCGCGTTTTAGTAGTCATTATGGGATTAAGTTTAGGAATATGGTATAAAATGTGCCCACATTTTCGTAGAGAGAAAGGGACATGTAAAGCTGGTCTGATCGAAAAATATACTTTGGATAGGGGAAGGGGAGGGTTAGATGGATTAGTTAAGCATATTTGATAAAAAATATATAAACTGTTTAGTTAAGAAATAATAATGATTTCTATTATTAGAATAAGAAATGTAAGAATAAATATTTTTAAAGAGTTACTTTATATTTTTTCCAAGAAATTTGAACTTTTTGTTTTTGCAGCGAGGGTGTGCTAGACTTCAAATCTTGTGTTAGGCGTATAGCCCGGCCGGGTAGTAAGACACGGTGCTAACAAAAAATCTTGTGTTGAAATCCCTTTCATAATGGTCTACCCGCTTCAGTGGCTGAATGGTATAAGGCGTCACTCTCGTGTTAGACTGGGCTGCTAAAAACGGGGAAATCGGGGTTCAAACCCTGGTCAGTTCTACTGAGCATTTCACCCAAATGTGGGTAGATTACAGCTGAAATGTTTCATTCCTAATCCTTACCCCATTAGAGTAATTATCATAAATGCTTATGGCTTGAATAGGGCGTTAGATGTTGTGATAAAAAATCATTATATGGTAAATGACTTTCCATGATATCTCGAGTGTTAGTACCTTAGCACAGGAGAAAGTAACTGTTCACATACTAATATGCTAACAAGTATTGCCCATATTTGGTTTGCCAATTCAGCATTTTTAAAAATCGATCTCTTGTGAGTAAGGAGTAAATATTAAAATTGGTACACTAACTTGCTATATTTTCCAAAATAAGAGGGCAGTTTTTAAATGACTCATTCTCAAATGGCTTATTTTTTATATTGTTTTAAAAAAGTTTGATTGAGCTGCAGCCCACATTGTAGGTTTTTTCATCAAAAGTTCCGTGGACTAAACACAATCATGGATCGGACCACATGCGACCCGCGGGCCGCAAGTTTGAAATGCTTATGTTAGACCATGTGACCACTTATGCGACTTTGACAATGATATAAATTACCAAAACAGTTTTCATATTTTGATACGTTGAGTCATGTGATCTGCAAATTTCACCTTTCATAATTTATATATAATCAATATTTATAAAAAAACTAATAAAATTAATTAAATACAAACAATAACGAAAAATTCCATTTTTTTAAGTTCCTTAAAACCTTATTATAGTAAAAATTTGCTAAATAAAAAATTAAGCTGGTTTATCACAAGGTTTGTATTCGAATCCGATTGTCAAGCTTCCAGTTTTTCGCTTAGATTTAATGTTTAACAAAAATATGTTTTAGTAGTATATGGTTATAAATAACATCAAGCAGATCAAAAAGTTAAGAAAATAAACTTAATCCACAAATATACTAATTCATGTGTTATTGAACAGCTGTCACTTTTGAGCAACGCTGTTAACTTCATCTGCTATGAAATAGCTGTAGTGACATTTTATCAATGTTGGCTTCAACATATTAATTTTTTTTATCTCGATTTTAAAATGTTATTCCTATAACGTATCTACAGTAACATAAAAACCCTCTCAAGTATTCAAATACCATCACATGTGAGTTTTTAAAGAAAAAAGTATTAATTTTGAAAGAAGTTACATATTTATTTATTAAAATCCTACTTTAATAACCAGTCATAGACCTATAGCAAGGATCGGCAACATGTCGATTGTGATCGATTAGTCTATCCCGCACCAATTTTTAGCCGATCATTTAAGAAAACTTCATGGTCATTAAAATTTTATCTTTGAGTGTTCCAAACTAACTAAGCTAATCTAATATTTGAGTGTGACTAAAATAACTTTCTATTGATCATAATTGGTCATGTAAATAAAATTAAATCAATCAAAATAATATTATAAATTTTATTTATAATATATTTTTTTCTAGAAAGATGAGGATATTATCATATGAAAGGATTTAATTAAAGGAGTAGATATAAAATATATTAACAAATGAAAGCAAAAGTATGTAGAAAAGATGTGTGACTGCCGGACATTTGGTAAGCATATAACATAAGGAATTGACTTCTGAAAGGCCTTTTTACCTACCATAAATCTATTATATAGCAGGATATTGGTAGGAAAAAAGACCTTTCAGAGAGTAATTCCTACCGTGAATGGAGTTTAGGTACGTAATGAAGGAATAAGGACTGTACTACTCGGCACATAATTTTATTTTTAATTATACCTTGTTAAAATTGTTTATCTGGCTGGTCGTGGGGTAAAGTGCTTGCCCCAGGACTCGATTTTCGTGGGTTCAAACCTAACGAAGGTCAACGTATTTTTCCTGAGCGATAACAATCCGTAGCACAGCTTCCTTCGGATGGAAAGTAAACACATTGGTACCATGTAGGTTGTAAAATAACCCTGGAAGCCATGTGAAAATACCTTTCCCTGTAAAATTGGTAAGCCCTTTTGCTCTAGCTCATAGAAATTCTCTTTTGTGATATTATCTGTCGGGTCAGAAAGTGCACGTTTAATACCTCATATAATTAAAAATAAAATTTATTAAAACTGCATTACACATTATTCAATAACTTTTGTATTGACAGAGTATTTAACGTCCATTTTCTAAACACAAGAACTATCTGTGCACAAATTATATTTTACAAACTAACACAATCTTAAACAACACTTTTAAAAATAAACTTGCACTACCCCATTGAAGTGTAAAATGTGTACGTTAACACTTAGCTATTCAAAAATAATATAATATTTTATATATTCTTAGGGATCGAGCGAAGGTCACTTGCGTTAACCTTCCTTTATCACTAGTCTATTTTTAAATTATATAATAACTAAACGTGCCGAAATATTCTCTTCACTGCTCCTTTTGTACTTTCTCTGGGCACCTTGGAGAGAGAAATATTGTGATCTCCAGCAAAATAGAACTTTGGATGAATGTCGAAGTTTCAAGACCTCCTGAAACCAAAGACGGAGCTTTCACGACGCCGTCTGTTCGTCTGTCTGTATCTCGGTCTAGAGTCAAACCATTTTATCGATTGGGCTAAAAACTGGTATATAGTGTATTTTATAAGATTACCCTGAAGATTTTATGAAATTAGATAGCTAATCCTAAAATTGAGGATATTTTACCCGAGAAACAAGTGGATTTTTATACAAATCAAACGATTTTGATTTAAATTCCTATTCATGTGTGGTTTAATATAACAAAATAAATTTTTACTCTCATTTTCCAGTTAAAATTACTTTTAGGGTCCTTTGATAAGTTGAAAATTTCAAATTTTGATCATATTTCCGAAATTGGGGTATATAATATAGATATATCTAGGTGTACGCGAACAAAATGGTTGAATACCACTGTTATAAGACATCACTCAACCAAGAGACTGGACTGCCAATAACTGGGAGATCAAGTTTCAAATTCTGGTTTGGTGTACACACAAATAGGTTTTCAATTTACCTCTAGGTGACCTGGTGGTCTAGGGGTAAGGTGTCGGACTTCTGTGCTGGCGGCCGGGGTTCAATCCTCGGTCCCGGCAAAGATTTATCTGATTATCAAACCCTTCCTTCACCTCTGACAAGACATCTTGTGAATGTGGGGAATACCAGGCCTCCACCGTGGTTCGGATTCCACGTTAAACTGTAGGTCCTCCATTTCGTATCACAATCACCCTACCATTACACATTAGCGTAAGTGCGTATAACCCGAATGGGTAGTAAGGCGCGGTGCTAATAATAATAATAATAATAATAATAATAATTTACCTCTACCCAAATGTGGGGTACAGTTCCTTTAAACTTTTACGTTAGAAGTATCCCAATCATACCAGTGTGTGTATATATATATATATATATATATTCAAATATACCGAAATCTTAAAACGGAGGAAACAAAATATTAAAATACCGACTATATGCAGTTTTGGGGATCAACCGGACGTCTCTAAGACGTATAGGACCAGCCCCCTAGCCTCTAGATTACAGGAACTGACTTAAGGTGTGTTGTGTTATCTCACAACAAACTGAAGCAGTGTATCCCAAACTGAGATACGCGTACCTAAAGTGAGAAGGATAGCATGGGGTGCGTTATGATAACTGTTGATAACGTTTATAATTATAAAACCGATAAACAAATTATCACAGGTTTGAGCATGATGTTACGTACATTTATAAACCTTTATCCAATTCTGTAACTGGTTTGTTTGTCTAATTAGAAAAGCTTTAATAAAATTTAGAACAATATATTTTACTTTACAAGCTAGGAGGTAACTTTTCTATGAAATGTTGGAAAGGGTATGCTGGCTAGGCAATGTCCCCAAAAGGAGTACGTGACTGAGCAATGTTTGGGAAATACTGAAATATAGTGGTGAAAATCTCACAAATCGACGCTCCAACACACTAGTGAATTAATCGCCAAGCACACAGTAATGGGCGGCTAAACCGCTGCCATTAATGCAATGTCACAGGTCATCTGTCACTGATATGTGGCTGCTGTCACAACTGTTAATGGTTAAAAGACCCTTTCTCGCTATCGCTCTCTCTCTCTGTAAAATATGATTTACTTCCTATCCACATTATTACTCAGTAAACATCTATTTTGGTACGAAGCCTAGATACGTAATAATCGCTCCATGACTGAAATTTAGTTTTTAGGAGAGTTTGTAGATGTAGGTCAGGAGATTTGGTACACTGAAAAAAGGCCTATAAATTAAATTAGGCGGTACAACATGTTAGAGAGTTCCAACCAAAATATTAAATTTTATGAGTCCTTAGGGATGATTAAACGACTCGTTGGCATTCCTGGATACCTAAATTTACGCCAGGAACCGCCAATTTGCAAAATGGTACACGCTTGCAAAAGTGGGCCATTGTGTACCTGGAAATATTCTTGACACTTGTGTAATATATAAATAGTGGGTATCTATTCGTTGGTTTTTAAGGGTAACTGAGTCCCTAAAAATACTTTAAAATTTTGTCGGACGGCCGTATAAAAATATATAATATATGGCGGCTAAATATTACTGAATTTTTGAACTTTTACTAAAACATGTTGTACCACCTGATTTATTTTATATGCCTATTTTCAGGTATCATCGGATATATCATGTATAAAGCTTCTCATTTTACAGTTTTATACATTTTATAAAATAAATAAATGTCATAAATAGTTAGCTGGAATGAAACTGTTACCTGAGATTCATTCAAATGTTTTTGAACACTTTCGTGTTGGTCATTCTGCAGCTAGAAAAACAAAAATATTCTTAACAGACTATCGATTGACCAGGCATTAAGACACGTCATTCGAGTATGCAAAGTTGCAGGTGGGTTGATTAGAATCACCCGGAACGATTCCGCAAGAGAAAGGTGGTGTATTACAGTTATCAAACGTAGGAAACATGTGAAATATTTGATATTGAAATGAAGGATGATGAGTATTGTTTATCTGAAAACAAGGATCTCTCAAAATCTAGATGTGAAAGAAATGAAATTGGAGTTGATAAAAATTCTACTTCAGTTTGAGGACTTTGGTATATTTTGATGTATTCATCAAAGAGGAGAACTTATAATTTTTATCTATACACGTCATCTGACCCCACCTCATGTTACAGAATATTTATGGTCAGCAAATAAAGAGGAACTTTATGTTATCATTAATTTTATCCAGGACCATTTGATGGCTACACCAAAGAAGATTTATCATCCTTTAAAACATATCAAGGTATTTACATTGGAAAACATAAGTAACAAAATATAAATGGCTAAAAAAAAAAAAAAATACAAAATATTAAAATAAGATGTCAATCTCTTTAATAAATGTTTGGTTGCTAAGAAAGCGGGTCGAGAAAAAATCTGCAATCCATTCTTGAACATGAATTTACTGCCATTCCAGTGTATATTGTGGATTTCAATGGAGATCTTCGTATGAAATACCAAATTTCCCACCTAACTCACATCTTGGAAGCTGGGATCGAGATATCAAAACATATATCTAATGAGTTGACATGCACTATAATAGATGTACAGCAACTTATGCAAGCCTTAGGAATAATTTTATTATGATTTTCATTCAGGGAGTATGATGGATGATAGGTATGCAGATAGTGTTTACAAGAGTTTAAGTAGAAATTCCCCTATAGTAGACGTCGTATTTAATTGATATCACGTCTAAACTATCAAGACGAACACACTAAAGAATAGGTCAGGAATACAAAGTTGTCCAGTTATGCATGTTGTAACCCTTGTTGATGGTGTTCCAATGGGAAAGAAATTGAACCAATCCATAAGTATGCATGAGAATAAAGTTAATTAATTTGGTAGAGGTCTTATCAAAACACTTTATCTCGAGAAGCAGACATATTGAGGAATATGATGTTATAGTAGTAAATTGAAACCAGTCCTCTAACACAAAGTCTTGTGCACTCATTATATGCAAGTGTAAGTTATATGCAACTGAAAGGTTTTTATTTAGCACCACGTCTTACTACCCGTTCGGGTTATACGCTTTAAGTACAAATTACGCTATTGGATTAGGAATTGGGAAGGTTGAATTAGAGGAAGTGAACCCGCATTTGCAGCGGAGGGAGAGTGGAAAACCATTTAGGAAAAACCACCCCCAGTTCACCCGACCGAAATTCGAACCTCAATCTCCCCGTCCTCAGCATTCGAGCTCAACATGACAAGCGCGTTAGCCAACTACGCCACCGAGGCGGGTTGCAACTGAAAGTATTTTGCTAATGGATTAACATTGACTGTGTAAATTCGTACTCACAAAACATATTAATTGATGATTCTGATTCTGATTTGTAATTCTGTTTTAAATGGTTACTAAGATACTGAACTCATTCTTGTTTTATGTTTTTCGCCATATAATATTAGTGTCTTATTAAAAACACATTTTCTATCATAGATAAACTAGTTATGTCTTTTTGTTCATTACTAAGTCCTAACACAAGTGATTTGGATGAAACCACTTAGCTGCTATCTTGTATATCTTGTACTTCTGGGTTAATGCGAATCCTTATATTGTGCTTTAGCATCGACTTAAACATAATTTTTGACGCCTAGCTTGGCTTGGTTTGGTTTAAAAAGTTCTAAAAATTAATAAACATTTTGCCTGTGTATATCATTTTATAGGCCCCCCCCCCCCCNCCCAACAAAACTTTAAGGTGATTGGCCCTTTTTATTTGGCGTGGAAATGCATAGCCATGGTAACAAAGGGCTCTCTTCAAGAATGTTTGTTTTTTTGCAACTTTCTTTGCGGAAACGATTTGTTCAAGAAGAGAAGTATGTTGATTAAGTTATACTTTTTATATACACACCTCCTTTATAATTTTAACAATGATAAAATATCGATAAAATTAAAAATTTTCACTAGAAAACTGCTGGCTTCATAACAAAAAATAAGAAAATGTAGCAATTAATATACATCTATACATTATCTTAGAAGGGGTATTGAAAATATTCACATAAACATTTCACTTGTTCTCGAGAAAACTTATGTTTCCAAACTTATGATTTTTTTCATAAGACCTGTCCAGTAGCTGGCGACATCTACGTTTACCGTGATCCATCTGTTCTTGTTGGCTCGGAAGGATACTTTAGTCGGTTGTGAAGCATCGACACGCCTTTCACCTTCCCACCCACCATCCCATACAATAGGTTTTAGAGTTGTACTTGACAGAACCAAGGGCCTTAAATTATTTTTTGGAGCTCAGCCACCCTTAAAACATACAAATAGATACCCATCATACATTAGTTGCACGACTTTCAAGTATATTTCTAGGTACATATAGTCCACTTTTGAAACTGTGTGCAATTTTACAAAATGGTGGCTCTTGGCCTAAATTATTTATTCAGGAATGTCAACCAGCTGTTTCATCATCCCTAAAGACCAATAAAATAAAATATTTTGGTTGGCACTCTCTAACATTTTTCTCGATATCACCGCCAGTCTAATAGGATTGTTGCTTCTTTATTATATATGATTATCAGATTTTGTATGGGGGTTGAAGACCATTAGGAAATGTTTGTCCATAGACATGTTTGAATAGGAGATTTCATACGCTAGCTTAGGACAGTTGGGAACTTTGGTACATAGAAATAGCTGAGTTAGAGATTTGGTATGCCTGCTTCAGACTCACACAAGATAGTTGGTTCATAGACGTTTCTGAGTAGGGGATTTGGTATGCTGGACTGGGACATATAAGATGTTTGTTAAGCTGGCCTTAGACAGCTCACATTAAAGTATTGAGTCAGTTGGTACAAGAAGAATAAAACATAAACAGATCCAATCAAACCAATTGGTCATATCTTAGGGTGTAATCACTTCTCAGCTTGAACAATTTTGAAGCTTAAGGGTGGGGGAAAAATATGGTATTGAAATGTCAACCGGTGGATCACTGGAATGACGCTAACCATCCTTTATAATCACCCTAACAAAGCTACTCCCTAACACACGGCCCGGACGTTCTATTGAACACACTCTACGGGTCATAATAGCCACCAACTATAGCGTTTACAGGCTATTTCAGTGACCACTAATTACAGGTCTCGTTGCGGGGTTCAACGGGACCGACATAAGTAGGCCTAGTGGACCAATTAAAATGGATCCCCTCCCTTTTACCCCCTGTACCTAGCTCGTATTCGCGTGAGTAAAGGTTGATTCACACGGTCTCAGAAAATTGAAAACAGAATCTGTCTCTGTGGCATAGCAATCCACACGCTGTCCGTTGACCCATGGTGCTACGCTAACTTAGAACAGCTGATTATGAATATATCTTATTTTCTAATGGATGGATACATATGTTACATCATTCTCCCGTTGGATGCTTTCAAATTATAACGCTGTGCCTGGGCACAATCCAATACATTGATACACTCACTTTACATTAAAGGGTGATTTCAAATCTCCTCAGAAAGGCCAACGAATCTGTCTGCTTTCTTCTGGTTGTATAGCGCATGCGTTGTCAAATGTGCATGCGCACTGATTTGAGACGGTTGGTTCTGAGAATTGATTGGCTCTCCCATACCGAACATCTCGGGCAAAGTGGGTGAAATAAAGATGAGTTGAACTTTATCAGAACAGCTCACGACGATGAGGCGGACATTTTGTGACTGGCTTAGAAAGTGTCATGTAACCACGTTTTTGTTCTGCGATAGATTTTTTTTGCCGAACGTGGCCATATACAGTAAAGTTTGAATCACACGTTCGCAGAATATTTAAAGAAAAAGCTGCTTGATCGTGGTGTAGCAAATCAAAGGTTAAGAAACGTGTATGTTTGCCCATTAGGCTTTGCAAAGTAAACTTAAAACATATGATCTTTTACATATTTGTGCTTCTATCGGATAAACAGGTAATTTAGATGTTTGTCTCGATGGACTTTTTTTAATTATTGGGTTGTGTATTGAAACAAATTAGGACAGAATGAGAACGACAAGCTTTTCTCATCTAACAAGTTGTTCCAAATCATTTAACGACAGTTGATGCAGCTGTTTATCTATATCCCACTTAGTAGGCCTACGTGCACCAATCAAATCGCTTGGCTTAGAAATGTAATCAGACCTCCAAGGCAGATGTTGTTCAAAACCAATAAAATTAAAACCATTTTAAATTCCGGTGAACAGACAACGCAGATTGTGTTGATACCCTGTGATTGGTTCAGAGTTGTCAAGTGGTAATGTTTCTGCACTGGTTTTATTTCTGTGAGCGCGTGAATCCACAGTAAGGGTCAATGACCTTGAAGGTATAAGGATGGGAAGAGGTTTAGGGGCTTAGACCACAATAATACCCCCCAGTGGACCAAAGGGATGAGCCGGGAACATGAGCATGGTGACCCCACTACCCCCTTCTCATCCCGGAGGGGATGACGCTACGGTGTTTGGTCAGTCAACATGCGATCTCTCAGGTGGCCGCTGAGTGGTTTCGCGGGTTTAATTAATATATCGGGTTAATTATCGGTCTGAGATGGAGCTGAGATGCGTTTGTGCATCTCCAGGTGTAATTAGTTACACGCGGCGTCGATCTTCGACTGACTGACTTTTGAGCGTGGGTTCACATATTTTCACCCTCTTTATCCTGTTTCTTCAGGCTATACAATTGTTTTTGAATTGCATCTTACAATCCATCCGGACTAGCCACATATTTACACTAATGAGGATAAAAGGTGTAATTTTTAAAGAAGCATTGTTGTGGAGAGATAGTGGGAGAATCGTTAAGGAAAAAAAAACTTTACACCCAGATGGGTTTCAAATCACGATTTCTCTGGTTAAAGGGGGAGGGGGTATATGCTAATAATATAAGCTAATATATATATATATATATATATATATATATATATATACTGTATATACAGAAGCCCCATTGCTTCCTTGGTGCTGACTGACAGCTGACGGCTTTTAAAAGTTACCAGACCAAGCAATGTATGCTTACACCGAACCATATAACCTGCAAAAAGCATGTATTTAGCAGCTGTCACTTCTGACAGTCAAAATTTAGGTATATACATAAATGGTAACTGTCAGAAGTCAGCTGTGAGCTGTCAGTCAGCACCAAAGAAGCCACGAGGCTACTGTATATAGTATATGTAATGCATGTAGTATATTTAGTCTATATTAGGATAGCAATCATCATTAATTCAACCTAAACAGCTTATTAAGGTCATATATATATATACAACGTGTATCTAAAACATTGCATCAAACATTGGCAGGCTATTCCTTGGGTGAAAATAGAATAATTCACATCAGCAACCTAGGGTCCATCTTAAATATTAAGCGTGGTATTCACCCCTAAAAATAGAGCTAAAAATGACTATTTTGTGAAATATTATGAAAACTGATTAAGGTATTACAACGAATCTTTGTATACTACTTATTGAAACCTGTATCATTAATAAACTAAATGTGCTGTTACCGTTATCCACCCCCATCATGTAAAAAGGGGGAGGGGGGGAGTTGTAACACTTTTTTCTGCAATAAAATATGACAGAGTAAGTATTACTATCTTTGACTTAAGATTAAAAAACATGAAGTAAAATTTAACAAAAAAGGGAGTCCTGGATAAACTGACTATCTTTCCCCGTTTCCGAGATAATAATGCATGTTTGATTTCAAAGACAAGAGTTAATTCCTGCCAGGTAGGCAGCCAGTATAGCTGTTGCGTAGCCACCACGCTCTCCTTACCTTAATCCGTTAGACTTCCTTCTGTGGGTTTTTTTCAAAGCTTTGGTGTAAGAGACAGCCATTGAATCCGAGGAAGACCTGTTATCCAGGATCGGTGCTGCATGTGATAAGGTTAAAGAAACCCCACGTGTTTTCGAAAGATAATGCCAGTCATTGATACGCCACCTCAATTATTGCAATGACGTTAGGGGCCACTATTTTGAACACTTGCTATGAATCTGCTTTTGAAGCATAAACATACAAGAACTACGGTTAGTATTTCTTAATTTAGCTTTCAATACTCCAGTGAGTGTAATGATTAAAATCTCACTCAAGTGTGAACTGTGTAAGCATAACATACTAATGTGATAAATAGCAACACATCGAAGCTTATGAAGAAGGAAAAGTATCTGAGTTTCTCCATCATAATACACAAACCAGCCTTTTTTACCAAATGTACGTGATACAGTCACACGTGCCGGTAAAAATGGTTAAACGACTGCAATGCAAAGTAACACTGCGATTCTGGTTGCCTACCTGGCAGGCATTTACACTTGTCTCTGAGCTCAAACTTGTGTGATTATCTCGAAAACGGGGAAAGCTAGACAGTTTCTCCAAGGCACCTTTTTTGTTAATTTTTAATCCTTGTTTTGTAATCTTAAGTCAAAATTACTAATAATTACTCTGACATATTTTATTGCAGAAAAAAGTGTTACAACCCCCCCTGTTTTACATGATGGGGGTGGGTAACGGCAACAGCACATTTAGCTTATTAATGATCAAGGTTTCAATAAGTAGTATACAAAGATTCATTGTAATACCTTAATCAGTTTTCATAATATTTCACACAATAGTAGTTTTTAGCTCTATGTTTAGGGGTGTATACCACCCTTAATTTTCAATATGGACCCTAGGTTGCTGAAGTGAATTATTCTATTTTCACCCAAGGAATAGCCTGCCTAAGTTTAATGCAATGTTTTAGATACACGTTGTATATATACACACACTGACGACCAAATCTTATTTATTTATATATATTATAATTATAAATAAGATTTGGACGTCAGTCAATCTCCCATTCAACATGAACTGTGTAATGGGAGATTAATTAATTCCTGGGACTAATCTCTCAATACTGCCCTTACAAGTGATTATTATCCGATAGTATAAGCTATAATCTCTCCTGAATATGGATTATCTAGAACACAAAAAGTAATTTCTAGGAATTAATAAACATATATATATATATTTTTTGTAAAGTGAATTTAACACGAGTACATTTAAATGTGCTTGAATTCATATCTTAAACAATTTAGAAATAATAATGAATAGATTAGAAATGAACAGATATGAAAAAAATCCATTAAAATGTATTTAATAATGTAATAGAATTATTAAAAACACGTTTTTTTATAGAAATTGGTAATCCCCCTCCCCCTGTCATCTTTCCGCGCTCGTTTAATTGATTTTATGTCAAATATTAAAGAACATGTTAAAGGTCAATAGTCATTTATTGATCATTAAAGAGTGAAGTAACTCATTTAACAAAAGCAAACTCTAATGTGTTCGGTCAAAACAATAACAAGCCATTCAACCTTCAACAATTTACTCTATTTAATGACACATTTGAGTTTTCCCACGAGTTATTACGTCGTAACAAATAATGTTTACTGTAGAATAATTTTGTAATCCAATCAGGACCATACACATTATTGTCCTTTAACATATTTAATAATATAATGAAATACTAACAAAAGTTTTGTTTTTAGCAAACATATTTGTTTGAATTTTTACCATTTGTGTTCACATGAAACTTTAAATATTTCACCGGAAAGAGTGAGTTCACCTATTAAATTTTAGGCTCCACTATTAATATTTTCTGATAATGTATTGGTTGGAGTTTGAATCCCGGTTGAGTGTGTAAGGGGGGATTTTTCCTAAATTGTTTCTCACACATCCTTTATGCAAATTCGAGTACATTTCGGCAAAATTATTCACTTTTCATTCCTCATCCACTAGGATAATTAATTCGGGGTGGGCCGGAAACAATTATATGTTCTATATTGAGGAAAGTGATGGACAACGTACTGAGGTTTGCCTAGCGTCTGGCGGAGATCACCTGAGGGACATTATCTTCAAAAAGGAAAAATTATAATATGTAGTTTGTTTTATTTAGCTAGTGAATATTTTATTTTCAATTAAAGTATTAATCTTCAAGTTATTAATCGTTAATTGTTTCGGCTCACCTATATATATATATTGAACGGGTAGTAATGGTATAGGATAAAACTATTTAAACTTGATCAAGTTCCCAAAGTGGTTTATAATTTATTTGTTTTTAACTTTAGGAAACGTGTGATAAATTGACATCCGTTTTATTAGTATAATAGATTTTTTATTCTTGCCCTCATAAATCTCAGCTTATTATAATTATTATTACTTTGTTTTACAGATATGTAAAACATTTTGTAAATAACTTAAGAAGCCAACTTCAAACTAACTTAACAGTTGTTCAGCTACCCGATTAAGTGGCAGAATGGTTTAAGGCGCTACGCTCGCAATATACTAGACTGCTGGAATCCCAGGACCAGCCTCGGTGGCTTAGTTAGATAACGTGCTAGTTTAATGTTGAGCTAGACTGCCAAGGGCGGGAAGATCGAGGTTCTAATCTCGCTTGAGTGATTTTTCCTAAATAGTTTTCCACTCTCCCTCCAAGCAAATACGGGTTCACTTTCTCTATATTCAACCTTCCCAACTCCTAGCCCATTAGCGTAATTAGTACTTAAGCGTATAACCCGAACGGATATTTAGACGCAGTGATTAATAATAATAATAATAATTATTATTATTATTATTATAATTATAATCCCATAGTGAAGCTCTAAATCATACTTAAAAATTATATTCATTAATTTATTTCTGGTCTCTTTTCAGGCTTTTTAATATACTGAGTCTACAATAATTACCCTTTTAAATTGACTTTCAGCTTATCATCTACACTTAAGTGGATACAATTTAAAATCACGCAACAAAATTTATCAAAGACGCTAAAAGTTGTGTTCTAGAACTATTCTAATGATAACTTATTCATGTTCAAATTATTTGCATTCAATTTTTTATATACTTTGTATTCGAGTCAACGAGTCCTTTGGTGATACTGTAAAATTAAACCTGAAAGATTCCCCATAAGAATCACCAACACCATTTTCCCCCCCTTTTATTTCAAAGTAAGCAATTAGTCTTGAAAAAGAGAACTTTTTTTTGACCTTATAAAGCAATTTGTTCATTATTTGTGCAGAAATACTAGGCTTTTGGGGTTCCCAAAGGATTTATTCAAGAAGACGTTTTTGGAGTCAATATTGACACTGGAATGAAAGTAAAAAAAGTTTAATTAAGATAGTCTCTAAAAAGGAAGCTTGGAATAATGTTTATGAAATGAGTACCTTTGGTAGCATACGACTTCAAAAAGGTTTACACTTAAAATAAAATGCGGCAATCTTATCTGAACTTTTTTTCAAGGGTCAATTTTTTTTTCAGGTGTGTCAGCTCTGTTTAGCTTTTTTGTCACAATGAATATTATAATCAAACCAAATATAGTCGTAGAAAATACTTATACCACACAAGTATACATACAAATATATAAATACATGTATATATTTGTATATAATTCCAGTTTAATACTTATACCATACACGTATAAGTACAAATATATGAATATATACATGTATATATACATGTTTATTATGTATTTATGAATTTATACATGTAATTATATATATTTATATAAAAATTGTACACATATAGATTTTAACGTGGGTTTGTTTAAATGTAGAGACCTATGTATTCCATAAGTTACTATACTTAATACTTTTATTTATACTGTATACTAGAGTTAATACCTTTCTCCGACAGGTGCCATTATGGATTTTGTGTAATGTATGTTCCTTGTTTTTAAATTTGTTATAATAGTAAGTAATTTGATTTGTTTTCATTGGGGAAACAGCTCTCTAAGGACAAACACCGCATCGATATTACACACACACACACACACACAAACACACACATATATATATATGTTTGTATACATATATATAAATATATATACATATATATAATTTTTATTGACTAAATTTTCCTATATTTCAATTTTTAAGCATGAAATAAAATAAAGTAATCAAGATATCAAGATAATATTAGCTTCATTAATTGTTTGAACAAATGATTTAGTTATTTAGAAAATTATGAACCATATAACTGTATCATATTATCTATCTCGTCTATTAATTTTAAACCAATTAACACACAAACCATAAATAAATGAATGATAAGCAAAACTAATCCGGTTGAAATCTACACCAATAAAAATTAAAATACAAAATCAATTATAGCACAAGAAGGCTTTTAAATTGAAACTTGATACTCGAATGTGCGTCGTTTTAATGAAGTACACGAGAAAAAAAAACGATAAAATAAAAAAACGTTGCTATTGCATCAGGTAATTGAACATATCCTATTGATTGGAAAATAAACATTATCAGATATGTATATCCAACGTTGACGCGTTGTAATGAATGGGATTCGGGATTGATCGAGAACAAGAGGTGAGGAATGTGGTGGCACTTTCTAAACGGAATTTGGAATTTAAAAAACTTGAATTAACATATAGTGAATGTTAAAATAGGATTATCTACCACTTTTGTGGACGATAATTCAGACGTGTTTTCAACATTGGGGATTAAAATGTTTTAAGCTATTTATGTAATCATTTGAAAATGAGTTTTTCTTTGTGTCATATTTTATTAATTTCCTGTATCACTATTATTAATTTATTAGTGAGGTAAAGTAAGAGTAATGAAGGTCTGCTAATAATTTGAGCACCAAAATAGTTTTTTTTACGCCAAGTGCATCCTTCTTTAAAAAGTGTGTTAGACAAATTGCGTCTCTGTTTAAAATAAATGGTATGGAACTCCTCACAGACTTGTTCACTACATTTGTTTAAAAATGTAGATATTTACTCAAAACTCGTAATATGTGGGAAACGAAATATTATATACTAGCAAACCCGAGCAAAAATTGCACAATACTTACGTAAAACCTTTTTTTGGCTACCTGTTTTAAATTTTATAATCTTATTTTTAAAGAATTCAAGTCCTCATTTATAAATGTTGACCAATACAAAAGGTAAATACTGACTAATTAGTGTAAAATGATAGAGATAAATCATTTCTGTACAAATATTTTCCCTAAGAGGTTAAAGGAAAAAGAACAAAATTGTTGAGAGACTTAGATACTTATCTATTACAATCATGCTGCGTAAGTAAGTTGTTATTATCTACAAGATGATTCCTAAAATTATTCAAACATCAATTTATGTATTCGTCCTTTTAAATTAAAATATAAGGTTCTTGAAAAATCTGTCTGAATACCATGGTTAAATATTTTCACTAATATTTGATCGATTTAAGTGATTTTAACTGTAAATTATATGTCAACACGTCACGTTTCCTTCTCTCAATCTAATTCTATAATTATTTATTTGTTAAATTATTTCCAAAAATATATTACTATGCTGTACCAATCACCTTTTACGATTAAACTGTATTATAACAGAAAAAAAAAAATTAATAAATATTTGAAGAACTTCGAAAATTAACAAACCGCCTCGGTGGCGTAGTTGGCTAACACGCTAGTCGTGTTGAGCTCGACTGTTGAGGATGGGGAGATCAAGGTTCGAATCTTGGTCAAGTGAACTGGAGGTGGTTTTTCCTAAATGATTTTCCACTCTCCCTCCACGCAAATACGGGTTCACTTCCTCTAATTAAACCTTCCAAATTCCTAAGCCATTTGTTTAATTAGTACTTAAAGCATATAACCCGAACGGGTAGTAAGACGCGGTGTTAAATAATAAATAAAATTAATAAATAAAAGTAATAAATAAAATAATTAACAACTCTAGAATTAATGCCCCACAGCAATAATATATATACAATAAATAAGCCATCTTCCTATGTGTGTGTGTGTGTGTGTGTGTGTGTGTGTGTGTGTATAATATATATACACTTATAGGGAGATGGCTTATTTATTGTACTCTTTCCATACACACACACATTTGCTTCTTTTTAAATAATGTGAAAACCCACTGCAAAGTCTTTTGTGAAAATCCCATCCCTATATTATATAAACAGCTACGCTAGAACCATAAATTGCATTCAAGTGCGGTTTTCTGCATTAAAATTAATTACAAAGTTTTGTTCATCATAATAGTTTTATCGATATAGAATAATAATTGGTTGATTTAGTAGTATTTTTCAAAATATTGTAGAATTGTTTCACTGATCTCATTTCCACGGTTATCTAAATTACTATACAGAAAACCACACTATGATGCGACATTTTGTACGAGCTATATTTTCTACCTTATCACTTATATTAGTACTATCCTTGGAGTGACACAAGCTTCAGTCCTCCCTTTCTTTTAGAAAACATGGCAGACGAGACTGACGTCTTAGTCCGCATGACCAATGGTATGGGTAACCATGGTGCAAACTATATGGTAAAATCATTTCTCAGTGGTTGTCATCACAGGCATTAATTGTCAAGATTAAAAAAAAAAAATGCTGGATACATTAGAGCGTCGATAATTCGTACTAATTGGGAAGTTACCCAGTCCGAATTGAAGGATACAAGGGAAAAATCATGGGTGTCTAAAAAATTCAAAATTGAGATATTGGTACTACTGTATCCTACTCAAACAGCTCTTTAAATTCGAACAGGGGAGAAACCGTCATAGTCAAAGATATTCAGTGAAAAAGAAAGTGGGTACATGAGAAGAACCATCCCAGTCACATTCTAATATTCCGATACAGTGGAGTTGTGAAACTGCTGTAACATTGTGAAATGTAACTTTACTGTGGTTGTAAAGTGTTATTATAGTGTGTGTTTAATATTGTATCCAGTGTTGTAATTATTCCGTATTTACATTAATTACGTGCGATATTTTAGTTAATTCTTTGATATGAGTGACTCAGACAAATTTGTTTCGGGATCTGATTCGTACAGTGACGAAAACTCTTTAGCTCGCTCAGAAAGTTCAACAAAGAAACGAAATGCAGTAGGAATTATCAAGGATGCTACGAAGAAGTTCAGATATATGACGTACAAGACTGGTGAAGATTGTAACTGTAAAAAATTCGAGTGTATTAAGAAATTGAGTACCGTATTGAAGAAATACGATAAAATCTTTAATTAAAATATTTAATGACACAGGCAGAGATAAAGGTCGAAATGGCCAAAACTCTTACCTAGCTGGTTTAATTTCCCTTCAATCGATTCAAAAGAGACGGCCACGAAAAATTGAGGAATGACTTTTCTTACTCTTACAAAGTTCGAGTAATTAGAGAAAATAAAGCCATAGAGATTCCAGCTTGTTTTAAGGCCTTTATAGCCTTTTTTGGTTTAACACATACTAGGGTACAAACAATAAAAAAGTCCCTTGGTGAAACTGGAAAACCTCCTCTAGACAGTAGAGGAAAACATCATAACAGGGGTAGTAAACTTCCGCCGGTGAATATTGATAAAGTCCGTGGTTTTTTCAGTAGTCTCTCAAAGTCCAAAAAGCTCACAACATTCCTAAGGATAGTAAAAAAAATCTAGTATTTACTGGAAGATT
This sequence comes from Timema monikensis, assembly GCA_902151445.1. Taxonomy (NCBI): domain Eukaryota; kingdom Metazoa; phylum Arthropoda; class Insecta; order Phasmatodea; family Timematidae; genus Timema; species Timema monikensis. The sequence goes on from CABFVZ010000404.1 coordinate 96,244, forward strand.
TAAATGTAAAAAAGCTTCTTGAATTATTTCTTGAGAAAAACACTGAAGTAAAAATTCCATATAAAAAGTTAGGTCAATTTTTGACACAGAATTTCACATTTCATTTGGTTACCCTCGCACAGAAACATGTAGTTAGTGTGACGAATGGAAAGCTCAGAGAAGTAATATCTTAAGTTAAAAATCTCAGACAACTAATGAAGAAAAACATTGTGAATTACAGTCTTGAGTTGACAAAATAGAAGTTGAAAGGAAACTTCACCCGATGAAGGCAGATTGTTTCTTTGAAAATAAAAGACTGGCAATACAACAAACAAGGAAAATAGAATCTATTGCCTTCGACTATGGGAAACATCAACCAAACTGTCAAAAGAAAGGGCATAAATGATGTTTTATCAATGCTGGATCCTTTTGTAAATACATTCCTAGATTCTGAAGTATAATATTAGAATATTTTTTGTGATTCATCAAGTGGGCAGAACAAGTATTTCACAATGTTTCTGTACCTGCACTATTTGACTGTGACTTCCATATGCGTCCGGAAAATAGCTGTGACGTTTTCAATCAGAGTCTCGTTTTGAGGTTATAGCATGTGAACAAATTATGTTCAAGAGCTAGGGAGACTTCCTGACACCACATTACAAGAAAAAGCTTCCAATAGCAACTAGGACTATTCGGCAAATGAATATCTCTCAGGACAAACCAAATTTCTTAAGTCACAGGGAGAACTACAATGGCCCATATCTGTCATCGGTCATAACAGACAAGGACAATAAGAAAAGACCCACACCCACCACTGATCAGAGGGAACCAGAACAGCTGTACCCTGCACCCATCAAACTTCCCATGGAGAAATACAGGGACTTAGAGGAACTACTTAAGTTCTGTGAGGAGGAAGGCTCCCAAGACTTCTACCGCGAGCTTCTTTCTTCAGTCCAGGGAACTGAAAAACAAGATCCAAGACCTAATGTTGATGAACCCGACAGGGATTTTTAATTGGTAAGAAACAAGTTTACAATAAGCCACAAGTTTTTCTTTATACTCTGGCGGAAGTGCTCATGGACTGAATAAAACTTATCGGATTGAGGAGAATTGAAATGAACAAATGATTCCAGTTGAATTTAATTAGGCTACTTAAATAATAATTTTTTTGTATTACAATACAATAGTTATCTTTAGTATGTCATAGTATACATAATTATTAAAAACTAAATATTACAAACTTATTTCTAAAAAGAATACGAATACATGAGAAAAAACTCTGAGTCCTGTTATAAATTATGTAATTATTTAATTAATTAACTACAGAAAAAGTTTATTGCATACACATTTCATTGTGCTAGGAATTATTAACCTATCCCTGGTTAGTTAAAAAAAAATACCCCAAGAACTTCGTTTTAGTATAAAAGAAAAAAGAGTATATATTTTAAATTTCATTTCCTGAAAAAAATAGTAAACTAGACTCTGATGGTTTTACTCCTGTGCTCTTCAGTTGTCAATTTGTTAAGATTTTCTAAAACACTCGTACAGTACCTATGCCTAATATTAAATATAAGCATTGACGGGATACTTACGAAAGGGCTCGCCCGAATTGCGCCAATTCTCTTAGCTCGGACCCGAATTGCGCCAAGAGGTTAAAAGTGCCCCCCCAGACCGGACCCGAATTGCGCCAATACCCCCCTTCCCAAGACAGGACCCGAATTGCGCCAACTCTGAACATAAACAAATATTAATGCTATGTCTGGCGGTAAGAAGGACACAAGTCAAAAAATATTATATCAAAGTGAAATCTCCGTTTTTAAAACATTGTCAATAATAGCTATATGTATGCTAAATAATAGTATAACAAACATAATATAAACAAGTCATACAAAGGAGTTTTGGAAGGACACACACTTCACTAAGCTTAATCTGTCTATTTCTCCATTCCTAAACGGTTTAAGTTTTTTTTCAATGAATGATTGTTTCAACTTAGACTTATTATCTGTCCTTTGCACATTACCTTCTCTTACACTGTTGATTCGAATGTACGTGTCAGTTTGGACCGATTTTAAATTTTGTACGAAGACAAAAATGTTTGGGTATTGAGAAGCACATGATGAATTAAATCTAGAATGGAAGCCTCTCGCGCGCATTTGTTGTCCTCCATAAGTCCGATGAGTCAGCTGCCCAAATGCGCGGCGGGAATGTCACTTGCTCCATCTCATCTATATATGTTTCAGTTAGGTAATCTGCGAAGCTCGTCAGTTTTGTATCAGCTGGCTGGATGCTGATCAGATCGCAGAAAGCGTCTTCTACTTCTTCGGGCCTCAAGTAAGTGAGCCCAAAACAGTAGTGGAGCCATTTCCCTCCATCCGAGTTTTCGTCTTTGTACGTGGCAGCCAAACCGAGCTTTTGAATCTTTCTCCACCTAAAAGGAATCATAGTG